>JAGDYQ010000075.1:2411529-2486377 GCA_021962125.1 Bulinus truncatus | reverse complement strand
ATATATATATATGTGTGTGTGTGTGTGTGTGTGCTATGTGTGTGTGTGTGTGTGTCTGTGTGTTAACATATTGCGGTACATGTAAAGTAGACTACATAAGAAACATGAGAAGTACTCACCACGGAATGTATTGACGAGATAAGTTAGAGTAGGATCTTATGACGTCAGCTGGAGTTGTAGGTCTTCAATGGGTCGTAGTGACTGCTTCCTCAATTCAGTTCTGACTGCAGCTTGTGGACTGGTAGGCCTATACTAGTTGACTGAAGGCAATGTAGAGATGTTTTTCTCAAATTGAGATTCTGATGTCTAGAATGTAGCTAGAAGACTTGTAAACTGGATGTCTGTAAAAGGCAATGTAGCGACTGTATCATCAATAAGAGATTTCAATGTCTAGTAGACAACTAAGATTTTTTTTTTAACTGAGGAGTCTGAAAAAGGCAATGTAGAGACGGATCTACAATTCTGTCTGCAGGAAAAAAAAAATGAAATGTTCGACTTCTTAAGGGATGCAGCAATTTATAAATGGATCAATCGATTTTTGTGTATTATAATGACATTTTTTGGGTGGATAATTTTTGTATTTTTTTTTGTTTATTATTTCAGTTTATAATTCATAGTAGTTTATTATGTTGGGAAATGGGGGGGAGTGTGATTTAAGCCTGACCGATCTAGAAATCGAACAATACTATACGGATTAATCCTTATTCTGAGATATTACGCCAATGAACACCCAACATGCCGCCCTCCCTCCTGCAGCAGATAAAGAGCCTCCCAAGGCGGGCCACCCTTCATGTATTTATGCTACTGCGCCTAAACTTAGGTTATGGAGACCTGTATTATATACCTAGTTAGACTTATGCTTAAAAACTACATCCGTACACCAATGAAACTGATACATACAATAACATTTTATTTGATCGACTTTTTGAGAGTCGCTAGTAAAAAAAAAAAAAAATATTAAGAGCCTTAAAATACCTAAAAAAAACCTGTTACGACTTCTAACCATGCTGCAAACACAATAACACAATGAAACAGTCAATTGTATGATGATAGCACAATAAACAGCTCCGACCTGCCCCACCAGCACCGGAAAATATGTGGCTCTCGGGAACAATGTCAGGGTTAGGAGATTGTCAGGAGACCGAAGACTGTATCTATACTGTGATATCAAACATGTCCAGCAAGTAGGATTAATATGAATAATGGTCGACAAGGTGATAGACGACTTTAGACCAGGTTGGGAGAAGATAATAGACAAGTGGAACAGCAAAGGTGGGACGACCCCAGAAGTAGACCGCGGGCGACGTCCGACAGTCCAGTAGAGTTAAACAATGACAACGGTGTGACGCACCTTAGAAATATTAGAATAGAAAGGACAATACGATAGTAGACTGTGACGTGAGTATTATTAAGGTGCGAACTTTATGAGGATAAATATGGCTGGACATAGACAGTAGTGAGGAGATTGTAGAGTTAAAATAGGTGGTTGAGGTAGTTGGGAGAAGAACGCATCGAGTAAAAATAGACATTAATGAGTAGGTACTAATCTTTGATTAGTCAGAGTAGAGGCAGAGTGATTTTTACAGTTATGGACTTTTGGATTTATTGTGGAAATTAAAGTGTTTTCATTATGGACTATGGAATTATTATTTATAATTATGTAAACAAAGAGTTGTGTTAACCACGCATCTCGTTCGGTTGGTTTTTCCGAGTTGTGTCTAAGGAATAAGTATCGAAAGTGAAAGAGGCAGGCATTAACATAACTGGCATCAATATTTAAATTAAACAAACCCGTAATAGATATATACAATGAAGGGGACCTTATATTTGTCCCTCATGTATATTTATTAAAAACATGTTCCAAGTAATGTAATGTGTCCTGCTTCCTTGCAAAATAAAAGTGGGGTAAACACCTTACAATTCAAGCCTTTTACTAATTCCGTGGATCATGTCTTTCGAACTTCTTCCTATTCTTTCAGTGACATAATCAGCAGTTGTACTGCCTGCGGCGAGATATGCAAAATATAAATGTCGTCATCTTTTCTAAATTCAAACCCTCAAAATGTCTACCCGCTTGAAAACCGAGCCAAATATATGAAGGCCGCTTGGCTCACTTTGTGTTGTCATGAGGGCCGCATCGTTCACTTTGTGTTGTGATGAGGGCCGTATCGTTCACTTTGTGTTGTAATGGTGGCCGCATCGTACACTTTGTGTTGTGATGAGGGCCGTATCGTTCACTTTTTGTCGTAATGAGGGCCGCATCGTTCACTTTGTGTTGTAATGGTGGCCGCATTGGGTCATATTGTGTTATGAGGGCCGCATCGCTTAATTTATGTTGTCATGAGGGCCGCATCGCTGAAACATGTTTCATGATGACCGCATAGCCAATTTTGTATTATCAAGAGGGCCTATAATCTTGCTTTACCTAAAGCACTAACAGCTTTAAAATGTGTTCCCATAATCAATACACGATCCATATTGATGTAAACTAAAGTTTGTAAAGGCAAATGTAAAGGTATTTTATTTGGGTATGGGGGGTACATTGGGGGATGGAAGTACATTTGGGGGAATATGTACACATGGCCCATTGTCTTGTCATGATGTACACATGGCTCATTGTGTTGTCATGGTGTACACATGGCCCATTGTGTTGTCATGATGTACACATTGCCCATTGTGTTGTCATGATGTACACATGACCCATTGTGTTGTCATGGTGTACTATGGCCCATGATGTTGTCATGATGTACACATGGCCCATTGTGTTGTCATGATGTACACATGGCCCATTGTGTTGTCATGATGTAGACATGGCCCATTGTGTTGTCATGATGTAGACATGACCCATTGTGTTGTCATGATGTACACATTGCCCATTGTGTTGTCATGATGTACTATGGCCCATGATGTTGTCATGATGTACACATGGCCCATTGTGTTGTCATGATGTAGACATGGCCCATTGTGTTGTCATGATGTAGACATGACCCATTGTGTTGTCATGATGTACACATGGCCCATTGTGTTGTCATGATGTAGAAATGGCCCATTGTGTTGTCATGATGTACACATGGCCCATTGTGTTTTCATGATGTAAACATTTCCCATTGTGTTGTCATGATGTACACATGGCCCATTGTGTTTTCATGATGTAGACATGGCCCATGTATGATGTCATGGCCCATTGTGTTGTCATGATGTAACATATTGTGTTGTCATGATGTAACATGGCCCATTGTGTTGTCATGACGTACTATGGCAAATGATGCTGTGTTGTCATGATGTACACATGGCTTGGTGTTGTCATGGTACACATGACCCATTGTGTTGTCCACATTGCCCAATGTTGTCATGATGTGAATGCCCATTTGTCATGATGTACATGGCCCATTGTGTTTTCATGATGTAAACATGTGTTGTCATAATGTAGACATGACCCATTGTGTTGTGTACACATTGCCCATTGTGTTGTCATGTAGACATGTGTTTTCATGATGTACACATGGCTCATTGTGTTTTCATGATGTAAACATTTCCCTGTGTTCATGATGTACATGGTTTTCATGATGTAAACATGACCATTGTGTTGTCATGATGTACACATTGCCATTTGTCATGATGTAGAAATGGCCCATTGTTTGATGTATGTACACATGGCCCATTGTGTTGTCATGATGAGACCATGATGTACTATGGCAAATTGTGCATGATGTACACATGGCCCATGTGTTGTCACGAATTGGCCTATTGTGTTGTTATGATATAGACATGTCCCATTGTGTTGTAATGATGTACACATTTCCTGATGTAGAAATGGCCCATTGTGTTGTCATGATGTACACATGGCCCATTGTGTTTTCATGATGTAAACATTTCCCATTGTGTTGTCATGATGTACACATGGCCCATTGTGTTTTCATGTGTAAACATGATTGTGTTGTCATGATAATATGGCCCATTGTGTTGTCATGATGTAGACATGGCCCATTGTGTTGTCATGATGTACTATGGCCCATTGTGTTGTCATGATGTACTATGGCCCATGATGCTGTCATGATTTACACATGGCCTTTTGTGTTGTCATGATGTACACATGGCCCATTGTGTTGTCATGATGTAGACATGACCCATTGTGTTGTCATGATGTACACATTGCCCAATGTGTTGTCATGATGTAGAAATGGCCCATTGTGTTGTCATGATGTACACATGGCCCATTGTGTTTTCATGATGTAAACATGGCCCATTGTGTTGTCATGATGTACACATTGCCCATTGTGTTGTCATGATGTACAAATGGCCCATTGTGTTTTCATGATGTACACATGGCCCATTGTGTTTTCATGATGTACACATGTTCCATTGTGTTTTCATGATGTAAATATTTCCCATTGTGATGTCATGATGTTTTTATGATGTAGACATGACCCATTGTGTTGTCATGATGTACACATTGCCCATTGTGTTGTCATGATGTAGAAATGGCCCATTGTGTTGTCATGATGTACACATGGCCCATTGTGTTTTCATGATGTAAACATTTCCCATTGTGTTGTCATGATGTACACATGGCCCATTGTGTTTTCATGATGTAAACATGGCCCATTGTGTTGTCATGATGTACACATGGCCCATTGTGTTGTCATGATGTAGACATGGCCCATTGTGTTGTCATGACGTACTATGGCAAATTGTGTTGTCATGATGTACACATGGCCCATTGTGTTGTCACGAATTACACATGGCCTATTGTGTTGTTATGATATAGACATGTCCCATTGTGTTGTAATGATGTACACATTCCCATTGTGTTGTCATGATGTACACATGGCCCATTGTGTTTTCATGATGTAAACATGGCCCATTGTGTTGTCATGATGTAATATGGCCCATTGTGTTGTCATGATGTAGACATGGCCCATTTTGTTGTCATGATGTACTATGGCCCATTATGCTGTCATGATGTACACATGGCCCATTGAGTTGTCATGATGTACATATGGCCTATTGTGTTGTCATGATGTAGACATGGCCCATTGTGTTGTCATGATGTACACATGACCCATTGTGTTGTCATGATGTACACATTGCCCATTGTGTTGTCATGATGTAGAAATGGCCCATTGTGTTGTCATGATGTACACATGGCCCATTGTGTTTTCATGATGTAAACATTTCCCATTGTGTTGTCATAATGTAGACATGACCCATTGTGTTGTCATGATGTACACATTGCCCATTGTGTTGTCATGATGTACACATGGCCCATTGTGTTTTCATGATGTAAACATTTCCCATTGTGATGTCATGATGTACACATGGCCCATTGTGTTTTCATGATGTAAACATGGCCGATTGTGTTGTCATGATGTAATATGGCCCATTGTGTTGTCATGATGTATTACGGCCCATTGTGTTTTCATGATGTAAACATGGCCCATTGTGTTGTCATGATGTATTACGGCCCATTGTGTTTTCATGATGTAAACATTTCCCATTGTGATGTCATGATGTACACATGGCCCATTGTGTTTTCATGATGCAAACATAGCCCATTGTGTTGTCATAATGGCCGTACACGACAAATATTTCAAGTTATGTAATACAATTTATTCGTTGACATCTGTTCTATCCTGCAGGTGGAGGGGGGGGGAGGCAGCACTAAAATGTGTAACAATTTGTTCCCACAATCAATACACGACCCATATATGTGTACAATAATGTTTCTAAATATTTTATCTATCTATCAGTCTAGTAGCATGTACATAAACACAATTTACAAGTTTAAAAACACATTAAACGTAAACTTAAAATAATATTTCAATCTTGATAAATAAAATATAAGGGTAGATAGACGGCTGAGATAAGCAAACATAGAATTGGGTAGATAAAGAAACATCGTAAATTGAAAGATGTGACAGGGTGTGGTCAATCGATGACATGCGAGAAAATCAGCGAGAGGGGGCGGAGATTTAGGGGTAGGAATAACTTGATCGTTTTGTTTAACAATACATTGAGTATAAGTTGAGCCAACATCACGTTTTTAGATACATGTCGGGGCGGGTGGGGGAAGGGGGCGAGGGGGTCAATGATACTTTTTTTTTTGGGGGGGGGTGAGGCAAAGGTACATTTGGGGGTGGATACATGTTGGGGGAGGGGGGACATTTGAGGCTTGTTCAATTTGGAGGGGGGGAAATTTCTGGGGGGGGGTACATTTTGGGGTGGATGTACCCCATATTGGGTAGATAAAGAAACAGTGTAAATTGAAAGATGTGATAGGGTGTGGTCAATCGATAAAATCAGCGAGGGGGGGGTTGGGGAAGGGAGGTAAAAGATACATTGGAGGGGGGGGGGGTGAATCAAAGGTACATCTTGGGAAGGATTGAGGCAAAAATACATTTGTTGGTTGCGGTACATTTGGGGTGGGGGACGTTTGTTGGTGGTACGTCTTTTTTTTTGGGGGGGGGCATTTGGGGAGAGGGGTTACATTTGAGAGGTGGGGGTACTTTTGGATGGACGGGTACATTGTGGGGGAGGGACAATATGGGGGGTGCATTTAATAGGGGAAAACAATTTGTTTGGGAGGGACATTGGGGGGAGGGGGTCCTGGGTACATTTGGGTGGGACTGGTACATTTGGTTATTTGAGGTACATTTTGGTGGGGCAGGTACAATTGGGTGGTGCAGGTATTTATGGGAAAGGGGAGTTACATTTGGGGGGGTACATTCGGAGGTACATTTGGTAGGAGGGGGTCCTAGGTATATTGGGGGGGGGTCAAAGCTACATTTGCAAAAATTCTAGCTAGACGCTTGCAAACTGTAGACCCAAAGGTTTTCTACCGACCACCAACTATTGCATCGTTTCAATTAATGTTAATTAGAAGTGCATCGATACACCATATAGCAGGCCGGCACTGTTAGCTAAGTACGTCAGCCAAAACATTGGTTAAAACTTTGTTCAATACTTTTTAATTTTTTTTTCAATAACAACATACAAATTCTGAAAGTTTTTTGACTTACCGAATGAGGGGGGCACTCACGACAGATGGGGTGGGAAGGGGGGGCTACATAGCAGATACGGAAATTGGTTGACTTAGTTTAATTAACAGTAAGAAAACATCTGAACAAAGTAAATAAATAAACAAGTACTTACGTCTTCCTGTCACACAAAGCAATGTCGTCGTATCAAGTAAAATGTCTTGGACTGGATATATATCTTTGTCACTCTGGAACTTTAATTTTCCGGAACTCTTGATTGTGTCTCTGTTTATTTTGGGTGTATGATGTAATTCACGGTTTTCACTTGGTATAACTAATGATTTTCTGTTGAGATGATTCTAGGTTTCTTATAGATCAAATGTGACAGGCAGATGACGAGATGTTCCCATAATTTAACCTTTTAACTAGATGTCGGTAAAGGTTATGACGTGTTTCCGTAAGCCCCGCCCAGAATGCAAGATGAAAGCAGTTCTAATGTAAGAAAGTTTACGGACATCAATTGTACCATACAGAGACTTCATTTTACCTGGCTCAAACTCAGATAGTCGGTATCATTACCACAGTAACATAAAATACTTGACCAGTAGAGACTTTACCAAAATGACATTTAATATTTGACCAGTTGGAGACGTTTCAACCCTGACCCTGAACAGTGGAGACTATACCACACTGAAATATCGCACTTGACCAGTCGTGAACTTTACCACACTAACATCCAGTACATGACCAGTCGTGAACTTTACCACACTAACATCCAGTACTTGACCAGTCGTGAACTTTACCACACTAACATCCAGTACATGACCAGTCGTGAACTTTACCACACTAACATCCAGTACATGACCAGTCGTGAACTTTACCACACTAACATCCAGTACTTGACCAGTCGTGAACTTTACCACACTAACATCCAGTACATGACCAGTCGTGAACTTTACCACACTAACATCCAGTACTTGACCAGTCGTGAACTTTACCACACTAACATCCAGTACATGACCAGTCGTGAACTTTACCACACTAACATCCAGTACTTGACCAGTCGTGAACTTTACCACACTAACATCCAGTACATGACCAGTCGTGAACTTTACCACACTAACATCCAGTACTTGACCAGTCGTGAACTTTACCACACTAACATCCAGTACATGACCAGTCGTGAACTTTACCACACTAACATCCATTACTTGACCAGTCGTGAACTTTACCACACTAACATCCAGTACATGACCAGTCGTGAACTTTACCACACTAACATCCAGTACATGACCAGTCGTGAACTTTACCACACTAACATCCAGTACATGTCCAGTCGGATACTTTTAATTACACTGACTTCCAGTGCTCGACCAGTCATTTAGGTGATATCTGAGGGGCGTCACCATATTGCTATAGAAAAATAATTTTGAAAAACATTATACATTCAATCAATTCCATGTTGTAATAAGAACACAAAGATATACTTAGGCCATAGGTAGGCATTTTTGTTAAACCACTGGCAACGTTGATCTCTAGAGTGTGATAGATGGGCCGCCCAAGAGCAGAATGATGGACTAACCTAGATTGAATGTAAACATTATCTTTGTAAATGATCGGGAAGAAGCACGCTTAGGCTTCAAATGTATAATAAACAACTGTTGCCCGATCTATGATAGTCTGGTCATAACAATAAATATCTATTAAAATAAAAACAATATGTCTCGATTTTTTTTTTTTTTTTAGTTTCTTGTACTGGTCTAAGCTGAATCTCTGTTTACAATTGTGTAGAAACATGTAAAGTGTCCCCTTATACTGAACCACACTATTGAAAGCATGTTTAGTATTGTCTGATATACTGGGCCACACTATTGAAAGCATGTTTAGTATTGTCTGATATACTGGGCCGCACTATTGAAAGCATGTTTAGTATTGTCTGATATACTGGGCCACACTATTGAAAGCATGTTTAGTATTGTCTGCTATACTGGGCCACACTATTGAAAGCATGTTTAGTATTGTCTGATATACTGGACCACACTATTGAAAACATGTTTAGTATTGTCTGATATACTGGACCACACTATTGAAAACATGTTTAGTATTGTCTGATATACTGGACCACACTATTGAAAACATGTTTAGTATTGTCTGATATACTGGACCACACAATTTAAAACATGTTTAGTATTGTCTGATATACTGGACCACACTATTGAAAACATGTTTAGTATTGTCTGATATACTGGACCACACAATTTAAAACATGTTTAGTATTGTCTGATATACTGGACCACACAATTTAAAACATGTTTAGTATTGTCTGATATACTGGACCACACAATTTAAAACATGTTTAGTATTGTCTGATATACTGGACCACACTATTGAAAACATGTTTAGTATTGTCTGATATACTGGACCACACTATTGAAAACATGTTTAGTATTGTCTGATATACTGGACCACACTATTGAAAACATGTTTAGTATTGTCTGATATACTGAACCACACTATTTAAAACATGTTTAGTATTGTCTGATATACTGGACCACACTATTTAAAACATGTTTAGTATTGTCTGATATACTGGACCACACTATTTAAAACATGTTTAGTATTGTCTGATATACTGGACCACACTATTTAAAATATGTTTAGTATTGTCTGATATACTGGACCACACTATTTAAAATATGTTTAGTATTGTCTGTTATACTGAACAAATCAATTGAAATTCCGTCGGTCTATTCAAAAACCCATGACCCAATAATACAAAACATAATAAAAGCACACATACACATCAACAGACAAACACATAAACAATAAGACATTAACATACATAAACATATACACACCAACACACAATGAAACATAAATATAATCGATATCGCTGTAAACATTCCCCTTAATGATCTCAACATTTCGTGCTTTGTATGCATACAGATTCGGAATGATTTGATAGTTGTGAGTTTAGAGACAAATCTGGGATCGTGTGTGACCAACAGAACATAGGTAAAAAATCGCCCCATCAATACTGCAAATTGCTAAATCGAATCCTGGCGACTCCGATAAACCTTTGCCTAAAGGTCGAGACAATTCTGTATTATCAGTTATTTACTGTTGTCTGGCCCTTCACAGCGGCTGTAATAATTATAGCAATTATTGCTGCAGAAAGACTAAATGTTTTTTGTCGATAATGTTAGTTCTAGCTGGGCCTAAAATGTTAAGTTCAAAATTTACTTATACAGCCTAAACAGACCATCAAATTGGGATGAATTCATCTGTTAATGTAGCCACGGCTATTCTATGTGACTGTGTGGCTAGTAGTGTCCAGTCATCTTTGCTTTCTCCAATAAATAATTGTTTAACTAAATGTCGGGTACCCCTATTATAAACTGGGTGGACACAGTAATATCGATCTGAACCGAGAAGAGAACAGACTTGTATTTGAGTCGGTGCCTAAAGAAAGTGTATATTGCTCAAGGGACTATAAAAAGGAAATGGAACCTTTTTTACAAGTGAATGTTTACCCAATGTTCTCAACATAGTGCAGAGTGTACCTTTGCAAAACTCTTCATGTAACCATTGGGGTACGCGTACCACACCTTGGGAAACACGTCACTACAGTGTCAATGAATTCCATTTAATTACAACACTTTTTAACAGACAACTTAACACTATAAACTGAATTAATATACTTATTTGGCCATTTAAAATGTTATGCTCTGTTGGGCCATTTAAAATGGTATGCAATGTGAAAATTATTTTAAAATAATGTACCCTAAATGAAATGTTCTATTTACTACAAAAATTATAATAACGCGTGTTATATGGTGTGCTATCTATCAGAGTGAAAGTACTAACATATATAAAGTAATTAGTTACGAAATTATTTTCTATTTAACTTTCCTGATAACTACATAGAACCAGCAATATTAATTTAGAGTGAGTGTGAAATGTTTAATTCAGGCGTGTTTTTTTTTTTTTTTGTTTTGCATAATTAAGATAATCGCGCTAGTACTATTTTTAACAGGGAAAAGAATATGTGAAAAAAAAATTACGCCGAAAAACCCAAAAACATGGAGTTTTAATTTTCTTTAATATTTACTAAACCTATAGTTATGTTATTGGTTGCAAACATCTTACATTTTAATTTATTCAATAATAAATTACAAAAAAAAAAAGTAACGCGCAGACAAGAAGTGACATCACCACCGACTTCATGACACTTCCGCTAAATTATTTGACCTGACGGCACAGCTCAGCGAATCATTTCTCGCGGGTCTAACCTTCACATAAAACAAATCAATAAAAAGTGACATACGAGAGGCGAGTTCGACAACAATTATCAATGCGGTCGCATCACTAAACGTTGCGGTTTCATCAACAGGTACATGTAGTGGCGTCGATCAAGAGTTTGTGGCGATTATTACGAGGCCGGCGCCAGGATTTAAAGGGCCCACCCATTAGGGACTTTCATTGCTATCCATAAGGACTCACAAACACATATTTTCTTTCAATTAATTTTTTGTTTAGGCTTTTAATAAATTCTAATTTAAAAAAAAAAAAATGGAAAATTTAATTTTAAAATTCTGCATTCAATTGAACTTAAATTATTTTTACATTTATCATCAATGTTGTTATAATTATAATTGATTATATTTACAACAAAAATAATATTATTTTTCAGAGAAGGATTTAAGGACTGGCGCAGAGGGGGCGTGCCCAGGGCTCCGACTATTTAGGGCTCTACAAAGTCCAATTTTATAGATTTTGATATCTCTCTTTTTCTAGAGGGCCCAATATTTTCTCCTGCACCCCGGGCCTCAACTTACACAAATCCGCCCATTCCAGTATGTATTAATTTGTAGCAATATAATGAGGCAGACATCTATTGCACAGATGTATTGTGTACTAGACCATGGGGGCCTATTTTCTATTTTTATGTTTTCTTTGGATTGTATTGTAGTTAGTATAATACTCAATTTGTGGCGAGGTAGACTAGCTAGCTGAATATAATTGCTATGCATACTCTATATTTGCATGTGAATGAAAGTAGTAATCTCAAAGCAGCATACGTCATTTTTTTAAAAGTATAGTAACAATATAACTTTTTAAATACGCCGATATGAAAGTCGACTGCATTAACATTAATTTATCACCTGCGTTCGTTGTTATGCAGTCAGTCTAGCCACGTTGGGATGGATTTAGAGATATAAGTGTATTTGGTACACATGTTCATCTCATCTTTGAAATAAAATATTCAATAACTGGAATTATTTATCTGCAAATGTTCAATCATTATATCAATTTAGCATATACATAGTCGTCTTTAATGCCGTCTGAAAATTTTTTTTTGCCCTTACTATATGAAGTTTGAAGAGGGCTCCAGTGTGGGGCGATATATTATTATACCTTAGACGATAAGGCCGTAGACTTGGAGGGCATGTCTGCGAGGCCATTGATTGTGAGACCACTGTAAGGCCGTAGACTGTGAGGCCATAGACTGTAAGGCCATAGACAGAGGTCTAGACTGTGAGGCCATTGATTGTGAGGCCATAGACTTAAGGGCATATAGTCTAAGGCCATAGAGTGTGAGGCCATAGAGTGTAAGGCCATATAGTCTAAGGCCATAGATTGTAAGGCCTAGACTGTGAGGCCATTGACTGTGCGGCCATATACTTAAGGCCATATAATGTGAGGCCATAGATTTAAGGCCATAGATTTTGAGGCCATATACTGTAAGGCAATAGACAGTGAGGCTGCAGACGTTGATGCTATGATCTTTGAGGTCAAAAGATTGTGAGGACATGACCTTGAAGTAATTAATTGTGGGACGGTTAAAATAACGCATGACATTTTTTTATATAGTTAGGACACTTTGTGGCAGCGCTTCTAAGCCTTTTTTTCGAAACTATAACCAAAGGTTTCGAGAGTATGTCTGTGGGTACCTTTCACACATCAGTTTGAGAATAGAAGTATTTATTTTCTAATGAAATTTGCTTACATTTCTAATGCGATACTTAGCTTGTATTTTGATGTCATGCAGCAAACTGGCGACCTTCTTCGAACTCCTGGTTACTTGAAAAAAAAAGCAAAAACAAATATGTCGCAGCGTTTCACTGAGTAACCTTCCTGTACCCCTTGGGGTACGCGTACCACCGGCTGAGAACCGATTAGTCGCTCGGTCCATGTTTTGTTCCAACTGCACACACGGGCACACACACACAAAACACAATATGTGAATGAAGTTTTATAATATAAGACAGTGCTTCCCAAAGGTGTGGGGCCCAAGCCCCAGGCGGAGGATATCTGAATGTTAAAGATGGTAATGGGTTAATTTGTGTCGATTCCTTGTTGGGACCCACACTCTAACATACTGTTAATGGGGGGGGGAGTCTACTGTAAACAAATCTTTCAGACAATGACGTACAAACAATAATGTAAACATTGGGTGAGTCAAAATGAAATTGTATTACATGGGCAATCATTCATCAACGATAAAATAATATTACTCAAATCTTTATTATCTCATCTTCAAAATATAAATGAGAATATTCAATTTAACTTTTAATCAATTTCTATTACTTTTTTTTTCCTTTTGTCAATGGCAGATAAAAAATTTTCTCCCGACTCACCAGCGGGTCACAGCGACCCACATTTACGAAACACTGATAAACTAGGGGGTGGGGGTCTTAAAGGTGAACTTATTCTTCCCGTAGAAAAATCATTAGTTTAAATGTTGTGTGCATCAGTATTCCCACAGAGACGTACGACACACATATATACATTTATACATGCACACGCGTGTGTGCGCATGCACTGTATATTTCTTTAGACATTGTTCAATTATAAAGACTAGCCTTACTATATGGAGCTCAAAAATGTTAAAAAAAATATTTGTATGCTATATATATACATATATATATATATATATATATATATATATATATATATGTATATATTGAATACTACAGTAGGCCTACACGTTATTTGTTATATTTACATTTCAAACGCCTACATAGAATTTTAACCTTTTTTACTGTACAACTATACTTTGTATATACATACAGTAATTATTATGTATTTAAAAAAGTAAGAATAATATAGTTCTGCTTTTAAAAGTTTTTTTTATTAAAATTGAAATAAAAAGTAAACTAAAAATTGCTTAGATTATACACATATTATATATAGTGTATAATTATTTAAAAAAAATTTTAAGCGCGCTTACCCATCTAATTATATAGACTAGATAAATAATTTAAAAAAATACAGACATACAAACACAGAAACATAGCTTTCACACACGCAGTAGCTTAGCTCTCACTCAAGCCCGACACACACACACATACATACACAAACACGAACCAATACACCTGAGACTAAAAATCGATAAACTGCGACAGCATCGGAAGGTTTGGAATTATTGATCTTAAGTACAGAGTAACAACGTCACAAATTTCTTGTACCGTGACGTCTACCACTGCGGCAAGGGAGGCAAGGGGTGTACTTCACAGATAAACCAACATTTTTAGAATTGCCCCTCCAAACATTTCCCAGGAATTCCCGTCAGCCGGAAACGTTTTTTTTGTCCCTCATCATGTACAAGCCTCTCCACCTTACCCCACCCTAAATCTAGTCAACATTCGTTATAAATTAGATGATATGTAATAGCAGTCTAAAATAGACATTAGAAATTTTGTACAATTCTGATAATTTGCGTTAAACAATAAAGAAATTTTGATTATGTTTTTTGTTTCAATCAGCATGTCTTTATAAAATAAATCGGCAGCCACAATTGGGACACAACAAATACCCGTAAATAATAAATGATCTTCACAAAGAAATAACGCAGTAACACATATACTCACACATGTACACATTCACATATAAACCCTCTCTCTCTCTCTCACATACACACTCACACATACACTATCATACACACACTCACATATAAACTCTCTCTCACACACACACTCACACATACACTATCATACACACACACACTCACATATAAACTCTCTCTCACACACACACTCACACATACACTATCATACACACACTCACATATAAACTCTCTCACACACACACACATACATACACTCACACATACACTATCACACACACACACTCACTCATACTTTCTCTCTCACACGCACATGTATTTTCACACACACACATACACTGTCACACAAACACACACACATACACTGTCACACACACACATACACTGTCACACACTCACGTTAACAGAACAACACTTCACATTTTTTTCCTCCGTTAACTTTAAATATGTAACATTAAATATTTCAAACAGATAACTCCAGAAAATCGAGTTTTATTTGTCAATATTGATCATAATTCAACAAATCCTATATAGGCTAGTGATAGTTACACGTTTATATGCTACTAGTTTTTTTAACTTATTCACTCACAAAAAACATCAATATAAATCAACAGAACACGCCATAACGACACACAATCATTTAAGTCCATATCATTGTACAAAAGGCAGTACATTAGGCTATAGACATTGTATAATATTAATGTTTACATTAAACCACACAACAATGAGTAAGACACATTCTTAGGCAACATACTCAAAAAAGGGAAACAATAAAAATACAAATATAATTTAAAATTGACAGACACGAGTAGCAATATCTTCCATGGCTGCTCTGGGTTTAGTGCTAGTGAAAGCTTACATCACCAGCAGACTGTGCTAATTCTTGTAGATATCAATGCAAGTGCTTAACCTGTTATAAAACTCAAATCATAATTTTTTACATATAAGCTTTGCAAGCAATAGAATAGGTTCCTTACTTTATTGGGAGCCTCTAACAAATAGTCTGATAGATTGTCATATATACTTCAGTATTTGGCACTGACATATCTGGCCTTATAAAATGGTCTCATATATCAAAAAGCTTACAGCCTTCTCCAGCCTAAATCCGGCCCTGGGCAGCGCCCAGGGTCTCAATTGACTTTAGTCCGCCTCTAAATTTATTTTTTCTTCATGGGTGCAAAGGGGATATAAACTCAGCATTGAACACATTTTCTTGTCGGAATGTAGGGGCATTTGCTCGATATTTTGACTGCTACAGTAGTGCGATGAGCTATTTTTATGTTTTGGTGGCCTTTGAAAAGGTATTTTGGAGGCCCTTTGCAAAACAAGACCTACGTTGGTAGCTACTAGCATCATATTTTTTAGTCTCTCGAGCTGGATTTCGTTTATTTTGAGAATTTTAAACATAAAAAGTCAAAATCGTGGATCTTCGCCCTCCCTCCCCCACACATTATCCCCTGATCTGTATCATCTTACAATAACATGTTTTTAATTAAGGAGCAAATTTTCCATTGATTACATTCACTATTTTCATGTGTTTACCATGAATAGTGTTTGACCTATATTAACAGTTTTAGGGCCTCCCTGATAAAGAGAAGGCTGGGCCCATTAGGGCGAAATGTTAAAAGCAAGGTGTCATAACAGCATTTTGAGCTTCCAGCAAACAATCGAGTTTGAACCCCTATAAAAATGGCCAGCAAATCACTGACTGTATGGACATTTGATCAGGCCCATACGTTCAATCAATATAAACACTTCATCGATCTGCGCAAAGTCTGGTCCTACTATTTATGGCCCATCAGTAAAAATAATTAGACCACCATTGTCTTATGACAACAACTTAAAAGGATTACACTTAACTAATTTAAAACCATAGTAAAATGCACTGTGATTCCTTATACACAAGGGGTCACCATAATAGTGCCACGTTCATGGAGGCCATGTTCATCATTTCCTCCCATATCTGGGAATAACTTCATCAACCAGAACACCACCAAACTATTTTAAATAAAGAACATGTGCAAAGACATTTCTTAAATTGAAATAGCAAAATGTGTACCATTATTCTTAAATGGATGCATTAGTGTTATTTTTGTAATAAGTTTATCAAAAACATAATTTTGAATTATCGAATAATAATCTATTATGTAAACCCTTGCTCTTTTCTGCTTTCTAAAATGTATGTTTCAAAAAATAATAAATTAGCAAAGCAGCGAGAATGAGTGGAGGTTCCAATCACTTGAAGTGTGTTTCTCTCTCTCTGAATTGACTAAACAAATCATAACCCACATCTTTTTGTCCTAAGTTGATAGCTAGTACATTGATGCGCATTGAAACAAAAGTTGTCTAGAGCTGGGTTAGGCTGTCAGCTTAACTGAGATGCAATCTAAAGGCAGAGTACTCCAACACTTTAGCCTGTACCAGTGGTTTTCAAAGTAAAACTGAAGTAGGTCACCATATTTATTTTTTTTTTAATTTAGGACATTAAGTAGTTAATGATGAGGCCAGATTATAAAGAGGATAAATGGTCAAGCACCTGACTGTCGAAATGACAGTCCCAGGTTTAACTTTCTGTGAGAGCCAAGGACATTTTCGCCTGGTCATGGTAAAAGTCACCAGAGTTCTAAATGGATACCTGACTAAAGTTTGGGAGGTGTGCAAGTCACACAACCCCTTAATATTATACCATGGCTATGGAAACATCAATTCTACACTTCATCTGATCCAATTCACATTAAGAGCTTAGAGGAACTTACTTTTCATCTTATTTACAGTTGAATGAAAATTTTAGACAACAATCTAAAAACATACATTAACGTGACATTTAATATTGAAATGATAAAAAAAAAACAATAATTCCGTTGTTGTATTTTTTTTTAAATTGTATTTAATCATGGAAAATATTTTACAAATCAAACACACACAAATTCAATTTTGACAGGCAGATAAATAATAAAATTAGGTCAAAATATATTTACAAGCAACAAAAATCTGTGTTGAAAGTTATAAGAATTGAGATGAAACAGCACAATATTGCTAGTTTTAAAACAACTCATTGAAACGAACTAAAAATGTTGAAATTTAGAATGTCACCTTCCCTGTGGACAAGTTTATTCAACCCACAATATCCTCTAACCTCATTGAATTTTGGCTTACTGGACATGTATATATTGAATAGATAAATGTATTCAACAAGTTAATCCACTGAGTACTTCTCCAGCCAGTGAGTTTCACCAGCACCTGAAAAAGATTAAAAAAAATAACATTGACATCTCTGTAATAATGATCTTCTGATCTTATAATAGGAACTGTTTGTTGTTGCCTTCTATCAGAGCCGCGTGTGCTATGGAGGTAACATGGAAGACATAGGTAAGTGACCACGCCTGTTGGGTTTTGAACCTGTAACCTACTGAAAGCACATCATGCTCACAACCAGAGACCCAGAGTCAGCCAATCAATATAAAAACAACAGCTATATACAATACAAATGAGATATTCAATTTCAATTAAAACTTTTTTTCACAGTAAAATTTTTTTGAATTTTCGATGCAATTTTGTGAAAGTACTGAGTAGCACAGAATGTTAATTGGTTACCGGAAGTTAATCATGGTTATTGGTTAATTTTAAAAGAGATTTTACAGTATTTAATATGTTTTGTTTTACTTTTTGACTTTGGAATAGATCATTTAACATGCGTCTTTAAAAAAAAAAAAACTCATAAATCATTTGACCCACATGTCTTTAAGACATAGGTCACTTGACACACAGACATTAATACATTACGAAAAGATGTATTACACATAAATACATTACACATAGACACATTATTACACATAGATAAAATACACATAGATGCATTGAACATAAATACATTACACATAGATACATTACACATAGATGCATTACACATAGATACATTACACATATATACATTACACATAGATGCATTACACATAAATATATTACGAATAGATACATTACACATATATTTATTACACATATATACATTACACATTGATTCATTGCACATAGATACAATACACATAGATAAAATACACATAGAAACATAACACATAGATACAATACACATAGATACATTACACATAGATGCAATACACATAGATACAATATACATATATGTATTACACATATATGCAATACACATTGATACATTACACATAGATGCATTACACATAGATACAATATACATAGATGCATTACACATAGATGCAATACACATAGATGCATTACACATAGATATAATACACATAGATGCAATATACATAGATACAATATACATAGATACATTACACATTGATACATTGGACATAGATACAATACACATAGATAAAATACACATAGAAACATAACACATAGATGCAATACACATAGATACATAACACATAGATGCAATACACATAGAAACATAACACATAGATGCAATACACATAGATGCATTACACATAAATATATTACGTATAGATACAATACGCATAGATACATTACACATAGATAAAATACACAATGATGCATTACACATAAATATATTACGTATATATACAATACGCATAGATACATTACACATTGATACATTACACAGATACTATACACATAGATGCAATACGCATAGATACATTACATATAGATACACTACACTAGGGTGAATCAAAATTTTCCGAATCATTTGCATTGTGGTTCGTTGTTTTTTTTTTCCTTTTGACAAGCAAATACAAAAAAAACAACTAAAATTTTGAAAAAAATGACCACTTTAAGAGGCTGCCATGTAGAGTGAACATTCTACAGCAGGGAGCAGGCCAATAGCGGTGGGGGGGGGAGAAAATAAATGTTAATAAGTAGAGTAAACAAGCAGAGGGGAGCAGACAAAAAGAAGGGGGGCTGGGCCCCCTGCCCCCCCCCCCGCACGCTACAGGCCCGTTAAAAATCGCTCAAGTGATCCAAAGTTTCACTGTTTGAGATAATGCGGCAGTTTTTAAGATTTTGAATGCTTTTGGCAAAATGCTATTTTAGTTCATTGTAAAATTAAAAGTATACCGTGATATTTGAATTTTAGATTATAATTAATTTTATTATTCAAGTTTGCCGGATAATAAAGTAGTTTTTGACTAGCTACAAATTATGGAATTCATATGGAATCCACATCAAGTGGGAATTCGCAAAGTGTGTTCACAAGACGTATAACCGAAGTTTAATTGATTGGACAAACGGATTATAATATGCCTAGCAATGTCTTACTAGCCTGGGTCATGCTATGAAGATGTTTTTCTTTAATCACAAGGTACTGAAGAAGACAATATCCGAAAGCATTAAGGGCTCGTTCGCAAATGACATAAAGCGAAAAACGACAATTTAGACCCCCCCCTCCCTCCTTGTCACAAAGTGTCACAAATAGTTCACCCCCCCCCCCTTTATGTCAAGTCACAAGTTAAAATAAATTAAAGTACCTCAAATTACTGATTTATTTTTCTTTCGTTATATTTGGAGACAATCATTCTTTTACATTTCCCCATAAGGCATTCAGATGCTGATCGATAGAGAAAATGTCAATAGCTTCTTCTTCTTTTTCTCCTATAATTCTCCAACGCCGATTTCAAAACGGTCAAATTTAAAAATTTCAAGTTGAGAAGAGTTGTAATTTTGGCAGAAAATTCAACCAAATTTTGGATTCTCTCATAGATAATTATTATTTTTTGTGACGTCACAATTTCAGACCCCCCCCTCCCCTGTCACAAAATCCTAGACCCCCCTCCCTCCCTCTAAGCGTTACGTCATTTGCAAACGAGCCCTAAGGTAACTGTTAACGATCTTCAAAAAGAATAGCAGTCGAAAAAAATCGTTGAGTAGTTGAAGAATAAAGAAGACATCAGAAGGCAATTGTTACTACTTGGTCTACAGCAACAGCCAAAGTGAGGACGAAGGCAAAGATGATGACGATTTTGATATTGAGAATCCTGTTTACTACAAAAAGCTGCGGTCTGTTCGATGCAAGACAAGAAATTTTAAAATCAGAATTTTAATTTAGAAGTAAATGCCCATTGGTCATTCACTTGAATGTAAAGATAATGGAGGAAACTACAGATTATCCAGAGCTGCAATCACACTAGTCAGATTAGCTGTTGTTGTAACTGGGAAAGAAGAGAATATTTATTTTTAGCTAATATACCAACCGGAACTGGTAAGGCACAAGCCAATGCAACACTACACCTGTTAATGCTATGGGAGGTATATGATGAGATTATTTGTATGTGTTTTGACACACCATCCGTCAACACTGGTGCTACTAAGGGGACATGTAAATTGTTCCAAGATGAGTTGTTATATTTTACTTGCCGACATCATGTGCAGGAACTGATCATTGGAGTTGTTGTTTTTTCTCTATGGCTCCACAAACAGCCCCAACATTCCACTGTTCAAGCGTTTTAAATGATTTTGGCCTAAGGTTGATCAGCAGCTGTATAGTCCGCTAGAGGATTCGAGACTAGATGATCCGTTTATGGTGGAACACAAACAGGTGGTGTGTCATTCCTGTAAGACAGTCTGTCAAGTGACTCAAGTTAAGTACCACGTGAAGATTACAGAGGGAAGCTCAAAACCTGATTGTTGATATGTGGTGTCAGTGTAAGCAAGCAGCCGTACCACTTTCATGCACTAGGCAATTACCATAAGGCTCGCTGGAAGGCGAAAGTGATATACTGCTTCAAGATCTACTTGTTTAGAAATCAGTTTTAGCTCACACCTTCAGAGGTAAAGATTTTGCAAGAATTTTGATAGTTTGCCTCTCTCATTTACGTCAAAGATTGAATCTCATGTCATTTGAGTCGTGATGCTCCATTTAACAATCTTTTATTAATCAAGCAGATCTCGCGAAATTATGTCACATACAAAATTGTGTCTGATGCTGCAAAAAGGAAATTTAAAAACCATCTTTGGTATAATAGTACATATGTGCTTTTCCTTGAGATGTTTTCTGAAAAAAAAAACTGCAGATAAAAACCGAATATTGCTGAAGCGATGCTGGAGTGTGGCGATGACTGGACGCATCGAGTGTTTCAAGTGAAGGATCGCACTAACTTGGAGACAAAAAATGCATCACATGGTAGGTACCACATCACTATCTGAAGTGCGTTCAATAGGTATTGATATCAGCTTCGTTGAAGTTTATCCAGTATCATGGGATCAACTGCCTTCATTTGCTGAAGCTAAGTGTGTTGTTGATGTACTTAGTTGCGGTCAGTTGCACTGATGTCATCATTTAATAAGACAATCACTAAAACAGACTCTGAAATGCAGAGATTGCTGCAAGAAGTAGAAGAGCAAAGACAGATAGTGCCAAATTTGAAGAAAAGTACACTGAAATTATATAAGAAGCGTTGAGCTTACAATCATTAGTAACGTGTACTTGTTTATGTTTATAATACAATGTCTACATGAATAATTAAACAGTAACTGTTGCATAGCATTATATTTTATGTTATTTAACATTTCAACTAACAGACAGCTTCCAGGTACGAACAGGAGTCAGACAAGGATGCTTGCTTTCCCCATTCCTTTTCCTACTGCCTATAGACTGGATTATGAACAAATCTACCAGGGAAAGAAGAAATGTAATCCAATGGACTTTGCTAAAACAGCTGGACGACCTCGACTTTGCAGATGACCTTGCTCTCCTTACACATAGCTATCAACAGATGCAAGAGAAAACAAATTTTGTGAATGCCACTGCAAAGAGGTCGGTCTTAGCATACACATGGCCAAAACCAAGATCCTGAAAATTAACTCCACCAGCACAAATGCAGTCACCCTAAACGGAAGTAAACTCGAGGAAGTAGTGCCCTTTACTTATCTGGGTAGCATCATAGATCTGCAGGGTGGAACAGATGCAGATGTCAAAGCAAGGATCGGAAAAGCAAGAGCCGCCTTTATCCTGCTCAAGAACATCTGGAATTCCAAAGAGCTGTCTCTGAACACCAAAATTCGCCTGTTCAATACCAATGTAAAGTCAGTCCTATTATATGGAGCTTAGACCTGGAGGATTACGAAGACCGCCACTAAGAGAGTCCAGGCCTTTATCAACAGCTGTCTTAGGAAAGTTCTCCAAATACGATGGCCTGACACCATCACTAATGCCAGCCTCTTAGAACGAACCGGCCAAGCTTCAATAGAAGAGGAGATCATGAAGAGAAGGTGGGGATGGATAGGCCACACATTTCGAAAGCCGGCAAGCAACATCACTAGGCAAGCATTGAGTTGGAATCCTCAAGGAAAAAGAAAGAGAGGTAGGCCTAGAAACACCTGGAGGCGAGAATTTGAAGCGGACATCACAAGGATGGGGTTCAGCTGGAAGCAGCTGGAGAGAATGGCTCAGGATAGAAGTCGCTGGAGATCTTTAGTTGGTGGCCCATACCCCGATAGGAGTGACGGGCAATGATGATGAATTCGCTGTAATTAATGTTTAGTGTTGATTTTAAGATAAATGTTAATTAAATGTTTATATTATAAGAATGCATGTCAAAAAATAATATACTATAAACTTCAGTCTCGTTGAGCGACCATTAAATGTAATTCGATTTCAATAAATTTGGCATAAAAGTATGGGAATATGTAAGGAAAAAAACTAAAAACATTGCAATACTAAATTGCAGCGGCGTAGCGTGGGTATCGGCCGCCCAGGGCGGAAGACGATTTAGCTGCCCTCTCTTTTATGTATTTCAATTTAATATAGACATTTTTGCCGCCCCCCTAAAAATTAATAAAAAGTGCCGCCCGGTGCGGACCACACCCACCTCCCCTAGGTACGCCACTGCTAAATTGCATTTTTTAAATCTCCATATTGGTACATATTGCATGTCACTAATCTAAGAATAACTTAACTATTGACTATCACACATTGTCAGTGTGCATGAATAAAATCACGTCACACAGTGATATAATGTCATATATCATATGAACTTTATTGTATATTGTAAAGTTCCCTAATGGGGCAGGGGGCAGATGAAGTGTAGAACCTCGGCTTTCAAAGACAAAGGAATTATGTTGTTAACAGAAAACATAGCCTACTTTACTTCCCCAACCTAAGTCAGGTAGGTTACCTGTGATTCAAAGCTGGTTGGACTTGTGGGACATTTAACCAACTTTTACTAGGATCTGGACAAATTCCCTTGGATCGAACTTATGGCTCTTATATCGACTGTTGAGCATATACATTATAGTGTACATTATAACTATAAATTATTGATATTATTCACATTTTTCATTTTAGTGCCATTAGTGCCATTAGATTTACGTGATATTTACATATTTAAATCTCCATATTGGTACATATTGCATGTCACTAATCTAAGAATAACTTAACTATTGACTATCACACATTGTCAGTGTGCATGAATAAAATCACGTCACACAGTGATATAATGTCATATATCATATGAACTTTATTGTATATTGTAAAGTTCCCTAATGGGGCAGGGGGCAGATGAAGTGTAGAACCTCGGCTTTCAAAGACAAAGGAATTATGTTGTTAACAGAAAACATAGCCTACTTTACTTCCCCAACCTAAGTCAGGTAGGTTACCTGTGATTCAAAGCTGGTTGGACTTGTGGGACATTTAACCAACTTTTACTAGGATCTGGACAAATTCCCTTGGATCGAACTTATGGCTCTTATATCGACTGTTGAGCATATACATTATAGTGTACATTATAACTATAAATTATTGATATTATTCACATTTTTCATTTTAGTGCCATTAGATTTACGTGATATTTACATATTTAAAAATCATTACAAATAGTTTCACAATTTCATAATATTATATGTCATGATAATTGATTATTTATTTCATAATTGATGGATAGTATTGACATTTAGTAAATCATTTTTTCATAGACAAAAGCATTGAACCTCCAACTTTCAGACTTATATAGTATTTTTCAAGAATTTAAGGAAATCATTGGAACACTATGATAGCTCCAAGATTTTAATAATTTTACTTCTCGGATGTATGTCCAAATATTATAGTCTTATATTTTTTTCAACTTCAGTGAATTAAATACGTTTTTGATCCGCAAACTGTTAACCATGGTTTGCAAGTATATTTATGTATAGAGTAATAGTTTTATACAGCCTAAATTAATCTTACCCGTTTGCTATGCTAAATTCAAGTGTAGGACAAAACCCCAGCGGACAAAACCCCCAACATATTAAGGTCGAATATAAGTCGACATTATTAATACTTCTATGTATATGAAGTTGACCATGGGCTAAGGGAAATGTTCGTTGATATAAGAGATCACATATGTCAACACAGTATATAAATAGGCATGTTACCATGTTTTTTTAGCTAAATAAAAGGATTGACTTTCGACCACAGTGGTTCTTATGCTTTTTGATTTACCTTCATTCTGATTTACTATGTAGTTTGTAATTGTTTTGCCAAATATATTTTTATTTTGATTTATTTTGTTAGGTTTAAAAAAAAAATTGAATGCAGAATATAATAGATTGTTTTTGAATTGTACTGAGCTTTCCTGCTTGCCTTTTGGCTTGATTAGTTTAGAGATATTTAATTTTAATAAGGGAAACACTTTCAATTATCAAAGAGAAATGGAAGTTGTGAGTTACTATTAACATGGAAAAAAGAAAATATAAAAAAAGAAACATCTTAATCTTAAGAGGTTTATATGTGTTATGTTTGTGTGCATGGAGTCCCTGTAAGGATAAGATCAAATCTCTTACACACTATAAACCACAAATGGGACTGTTTTTATAATGCCTTTTCCCATTTCATTCAGAGCCAATAGTGCAATGCCCATGGCGTCACCACGAGAGAAACAGTGGGAAATTTCCATGACCTGGAATATCCATCGGTCCTCATCAAAGATCAAGCCAGTGACATTCAGGATGACAGTCAAGCGTTATACCATGTCAAGATAGCATAGAGTAGGTGAACGGAGTTCAGGTCGGCGAGTATGTTTGAAAAGGTGTATGCACATTTTGGTGCGCATGGTTTAAACGAAACTTGTGTGAGCTCTGTTAGTGAACAGCTGCAAGTGACATACAACGTATAGATTTGGTACGTTGATTTTGCATTCGCCCCATGTCATGTAACAGGTTTATTTACATATATGATGTTTGTTATGTGTGTGGTAGGATGACCGACATAGAGGCCCTGAATTTAATGTAACATGTCCGAATAGTACTTGGTGAGCGTGAATTGCCCTGCCTTAAGTGCACCTTTACAGCCCTAATTTAATGGACACGTAGCCGTTCTGGAGAAGTTTAGACCTAGAAGGCCCAGGCTTGAGAGATCACTGGACAGTATAATGTAATAGCTGATGGTTTATAATATGGTCTACTTATAGTATGTTAATACTATTTGGACCTTATGCCAGTTTCTATGTTGTATTAATTTAACTGGGTGGGTGATGGAAATAGGCACATAAATACAATATGTTCTCTATATTAATTTATAGGTTGCATTAAAGTTATTTGTTTTGTCATTTATCAGGAGTTACTGATTTGTATGTATATATATATATATATATATATATATATATATATATATATATATATTAATGCGTATGTCCAACCTAAGGGGACCTGGGTGAATGTCTCGCCAATGTACCATTAGACCACGAGTTTTCCAATTGGGTTGTGACATACCACACGACCATCTGTTCTATTTTTTTTTATGCTTGTCTTACACGTGTGTCTTTCTATAGCATACCATCTTGATTGTGTTGTTCGATGATTGTGTTGTATCTTGATTGTGTTGCATCTTGATAGTGTTGCATAATGATTGTGTTGCATCTTGATTGTGTTGCATTTTGATTGTGCTGCATCTTGATTGTGTTGCATCTTGATAGTGTTGCATAAGGATTGTGTTGCATGTTGATTGTGTTGCATCTTGATTGTACAGCATCTTGATTGTGTTGCATCTTGATTGTGTTACATCCTGAATGTGTTGCATAATGATTGTGTTGCATCTTGATTGTGTTGCATCTTGATTGTGTTCATCTTAATTGTGTTGCATATTGATTGTGTTGAATATTAATTGTGTTGCATCTTGATTGTCTTGCATCTTGATTGTGATTTTATTAAATTATGAGTAGATTATTAGATGCATTGACACATACATATTACATAAATTAAAATTAAGACAGAAAATATTTGGTAAACAAATTGTATTTGTGAAATTACTTTCTTTATTGAATTATAGGTGTAGTACAATATTTTAAAAAAAACAACTTATAGTGTATAAATAAAAATATTACCACATGTATAGATATATAATAATAAAAAAAATGGTTGTACATTTACTACAGAATGATGAAATTAATTCATATTTTTATTGTATTCTATTATTTCCCATTATTTGCTAACATTATAATGTTAAAACAAAAGTATTCAGGTGTAACATAAACTATTATTTATTACAATAAAATTTGTTTCAAACTTCAAAGGCTGTAGAGATAAAATGTTATTGCATTGGTACAGGCCTTCTTGTACTTAAACTAAAGACTTAATTTACTTTGTTCAACATGGTCTAAACATTTAATTTTTTTGGCAATTGAAAGGCTGAAAAATGATACAATTATAAGCAATTTGAAAAGAAATAAAAACATTAATAAATAAATTATAACTTAAATTCTTTAATAATGATGTATGTTAAAACCTATTTCAAAAAATGACATTAAAATTGACAATATATGTATACATTTCTTACAGAAACAACATACAATATTATGTGCAATGAACTGTATTATATTATAAGAGATAATATTTTTCTTATTTCTAAAGAATCCAAGGACATAATACAAATAAATGATGTCTAACTATAATTTGGTTTACTGTTAAAACAATACTTTTTTTTTTAATTTTGAAAATAGGCTGTGAATATATTCTTTCTTGGTTTTGATATCCTCGGCTGTACATTATTTCTTGAATCATTGAAACCTATTGGGTTTTCATTACATTAATTGAAAATCTTGATTTAGAAGTTCTTTTTAATGTCCCTAAACGAAACAATTTCTCTTTATTCAATATTTTTGCAGATGGTGGTCTTTGAAACAGAGAGTACACTCCAGAAGAACTTTCTCTTTTAATAGATCAGTTACATATTTTGTTTTATTTATGTCTTCTATAACTGATGAAGAGATGTCATTGATAGGTAAAATTGTTGGCGTAGAATTTGATTCTTTCACATAGATAATTTATGGTAAGTATTAGTTCTAATTTTTCTATCACAGATTGTGATTTAGTAAGTAGATAGTTTCTTATGGCTCCAGTATAGTATAAAATGCAGTAGCCATTTAACAGACTTTTATAGCTTATGACAAAACTTGCATAACAATATTTCTGAACTTTTTCTTCCAACTGTATTCATTGACATATTAAACAAAGTATATGCCTACTCGACTATGTGCATCAAATACATTTAATGTGCTCAATAATTAGAGAAACTCACAGTGATGTATTGTAAAAAGAGAAATATATTATTGGACTTGTCTTGACTTTCAAAGATTGCATGGGTTACTGAAGAAATTTATATAAATATATTTCAATCTATACTACTCAAAATAATATTTACTTCATGATGATCTTTCGTCATTTAATCTGTATTTATATTTTATTCAAGTCCAATATTATATTTTGATTAATTATTTTTTTTCCTTAAATGATAGGAAATGTCTTCTTTTCATTTGGGTTTCTGATAGAATAATACTTTTTTTTTCTAAAAAATAGGATGTGAATATTTGTTCTCGGTATTGTGTTCTTCGAGTGTACATTCTTTCTCGAATGATTGAAACTAGTCTGGTTCTCATTACACCAGTTGACAATCTTGATCTAGATATTCTTTTTGATGTCCCCAAATGAAATGGTTTCTCTTTAGTAAATATTTTAGCAGGGGGTGGTAGATTGAAAAATTCTTCCGCAGTGTACTCTCTTCCTCTTTTAATAGATTTGGGTGTAATCGATACATCAGTTACGGATTTTGTTTTATTTATGTCTTCTATAACTGATGAAGAAATGTCATTGATAGGTAAAGATTTTGGTGTAGAATCGATTCTTTCACTTGGATAACCTGTGATAGGTATTATATCTATTTCCCCTATCACTGATTGAGATTCAGTTACTTCATAGTTGTTTACTGCCCCTGAATAGCAATATACAAGATATAAAAGTAGCGCCGCCAAGACAAAGCTTAGGACTACAAGCCTGTTCACATACTTCAGACATTTATTATAATTCATTTCTGTCTTGGGCTGGCTCCTTGTGAGTGTGAGATCCTCTAAGTTGGATGAAATAACTGAAAAAGGAGTATACATTAAATTTGTATTCATGAAATACTAAATTTGAAAAAAAATTGTATGATTCCAGATGTTTTTATTATTTGTCAAATAGTAAATGTATTGTTAATTTAATTATTGTCAGATAGTGAATGTATATTTAGACTAATTAGTGTCACAAAGTTATTGTATTATAAATTTAATTACTGCAACATAGTGAACGTGTTGTTAATTTAATTATTGTCACTTAGTGAATTTTTAAAAATTTAGTTAATAGAGAATGTATTTTAAATTTAAATGTTGTCACTTAGTGATTTTTTTTTTTAAATGTAATTCGTTTTACATAGTTAATGTTTTGTTAATTTAATGAATGAGGCCAAAGACAAACTGGACAATAAAAGCGCTGAATTAAGAACTGAATGGCCCTGCACAAGTACTGGGCTCTGTCAAATATCGGGCCCCTGTCAATTATTGGGCTCCAGACTTGTGTTGGCCCCTAAAATGTGTTGGGCCCCTTGCAAGAGCAAAGGACATTGAATTTAATAATACATGTATTATAAATGATTGAATAACCAGCTGAGTAATACATTATATGATACTTAAAGACCATAAATAAAACACTCACATGAAAAGGCTGTGTGGATTGATGGATTCAGTGATGAGGTAAGGGAGGCAATCTCTCAATCTAGATAAGACAGATATATAAAAAGATGAATGGAAATATTTCACATGGTTTGGTCAACTGAATTCACACTATGAAAGACGATGCGCAACATTAGGTCGGATGGTAGAAAGTCTACTATATTTTTTTCCATTAAAAAATGATATTGTTAGGTTTAGATATGTGTTATAGTTTGCGAGACATTAATAAATTTAAGAAATGTATAGTCCACTGCAATCAATGTGCATTGTTTTGCTAGATCATGTTAAGCTTGCTAAGTCCACTATTAACGGTTGTGTCATTTTAATCTTAAAATAATTTATTATTTTTTTATTACTTAATGTGCGATATGCTGATATATTTATATATATTAATAGTAACTCAACACCATAATTAACACACTCACCAGGGAAGGTAGATTGGATGGATTGATTCAGTGACGTCAATAACTGGCAGGACAACCTCTCAATCTAAACAGATAGAATATTATATAGAATATTATATGGATAATGATATAAGCTGACATGTGAGGAGGAAGATTATATGGATGATGACCCTTGACAAGTGTTTGGCCCTAATTAAGGTTTGGCTCTTTGACAAGTGTTGAGTACATGATAAGTGTATTTCGCCGAACAAGTCTTGGGCCCATTGCAAGTGTTGGCCCCTGATTTGTATTTGGCCCCAGAAAATGGTCTGCTTCTTATCAAGTGTTTGGCCCTGACCAATTTAGACCCTTGAAAATTGTGGGTTCCTGGCAGTTTTTGGGCTCCTGTCAAGTGTTTGTCCAAAGATAAGTGTTGCGCCCCTGTCTTGGATTAGCTTCCTGACAAGTTCTTGGCCCTTGACATGTGTTAGGCCTATGGCAAGTGTTATCCTTTTAGAAGTTTGGGCCCCTGACAAGTGTTGGGCCCTGGCAAGTGTTGGCCCCTGACAAGTGTTGGGCCCTGACAAGTTGTTGGCCCCTGAAAAGTGTTGGGCCCTGACAAGTGTTGGCCCCTAACAAATGTTGGGCCCTGACAAGTGTCGGGCCCTGACAAGTGTTGGCATCTGACATGTGTTGTGCCCTGACAAGTGTTGGGCCCTGATAATTGTTGGCCCCGGAAAGTATTTGGCCCTGGCAAGTGTTGGCCCCTGTCAAATGTTGGGCCCTGACAAGTGTTGGGCTCTGATTATTGTTGGCCCCTGACAAGTACTTGGCCCTGGCAAGTGTTGGACCCTGACAATTCTTGGCCCCTGACAAGTATTTGGCTCTGTCAAGTGTTAGCCCCTTACAAGTGTTGGACCCTGACAGGTTGTTAGCCCTGACCAGTGTTGGGCCCGACAAGTGTTTGCCTCTGACAAGTGTTGGGCCCTGATAAGTGTTGGGCCCTGACAAATGTTGGGCTGTGACAAGTTGTTTGCCCCTGAAAAAAGGTGGACCCTGACAAGTGTTGGCCCCTGATAAGTGTTGGACCCTGACAAGTGTCGGGCCCTGACAAAGGTTGGGCCCTGACAAGGTTTGGCTTCTGACATGTGTTGAGCCCTGACAAGTGTTGGCTCCTGACAAGTGTTGGGTCCTGACAAGTATTTGGCCCTGGCAAGTGTTGGCCCCTGTCAAGTGTTGGGCCCTGACAAGTGTTGGCCCATGACAAGTGTTGGCTCCTGACAAGTGTTGGGCCCTGACAAATGTCGAGCCAGGACAAGTGTTAGCTGCCCTGATAATTGTTGGCCCCTGACAAGTATTTGGCCCTGGCAAGTGTTGGCCCCAGTCAAGTGTTGGGCCCTGACAAGTGTTGGCCCCTGACAAGTGTTAGCTCCTGACAAGTGTTGGGCCCTGACAAGTTTCGGGCCAGGACAAGTGTTAGCTGCCCTGACAAGTGGTGGCCCCTGACATGTGTTGGTCCCTGACAAGTGTTGGCCACTAGCAAGTATTGGATCTATGCAAGTATAGGCTTTTGACAAGTGTTGTTGGCCCCTGACAAGTTGTTGGCCCCTGACAAGTGTTGGCCACTGACAAGTTGTTGGCCCTGACAAGTGTTGGACCCTGACAATTCTTGGCCCCTGACAAGTATTTGACTCTGTCAAGTGTTAGCCCCTTACAAGTGTTGGGCCCTGACAAGTTGTTGGCCCCTGACAAGCGTTGGGCCCTGACAAGTGTTGGGCCTTGACAAGTGTTTCGCCCTGACAAATGTTTGGCCCTGACAAGTATTGGGCCCTGAAAAGTGTTAGGCCCTAAAAAGTTGTTGGCCCCCTGACAAGTGTTGGGCCCTGACAAGTGTTGGCCACTTACATGTGTTTGGTCCTGACAAGTGTTGGGCTCTGACAAGTATCGGGCCCTGACAAGTGTTGGCCCCTGAAAGTGTTGAACCCTGACAAGTGTTTGGGTCTGACAAGTGTTGGCCCCTGACAAGTGTTGGGCATTGATAATTGTTGGCCCCTGACAAGTATTTGGCCCTGGAAAGTGTTGGCTCCTGACAAGTGTTGGGCCCTGACAAGTGTCGGGCCAGGACAAGTGTTAGCTGCCCTGACAAGTGTTGGCCCCTGACATGTGTCGGCCCCTGACAAGTGTTGGCCACTAGCAAGTATTGGTTCTATGCAAGTATAGGCTTTTGACAAGTGTTGTTGGCCCCTGAAAAGTTGTTGGCCCCTGACAAGTGTTGGACCCTGACAATTCTTGGCCCCTGACAAGTATTTGGCTCTGTCAAGTGTTAGCCCCTTACAAATGTTGGGCCCTTACAAGTTGTTGGCCCTGACCAGTGTTGGGCCCTGAGAAGTGTTTGCCTCTGACCAGTGTTGGGCCCTGACAAGTGTTGGGCCTTGATAAGTGTTTGGCCCTGACAAGTGTTTGGCCCTGACAAGTATTGGGCCCTAAAAAGTTGTTGGCCCCCTGACAAGTGTTGGGCCCTGACAAGTGTTGGCCCCTTACAAATGTTTGGCCCTGACAAGTGTTGGGCTCTGACAAGTATCGGGCCCTGACAAGTGTTGGCCCCTGAAAGTGTTGAACCCTGACAAGTGTTTGGGCCTGACAAGTGTTGGCCCCTGACAAGTGTTGGGCATTGATAATTGTTGGCCCCCGACAAGTATTTGGCCCTGGAAAGTGTTGGCTCCTGACAAGTGTTGGGCCCTGACAAGTGTTGGGCCCTGACAAGTGTTAGTCCCTGACAAGTGTTGGCCCCTGACATGTGATGGCCCCTGACAAGTGTTGGCCACTAGCAAGTATTGGATCTATGCAAGTATAGGCTTCTGACAAGTGTTGGGCCCTGATAAGTGTTGGGCCCTGACAAGTGTTGGGCCCTGACAAGTGTTGGCCCCTGACAAGTGTTGGGCCCTGACAAGTGTTGGGCCCTGACAAGTGTTGGCCACTAGCAAGTGTTGGATCTAGGCAAGTTTAGGCTTCAAGTGTTGGGCCTTGATAAGTGCTGGGCCCTGCAAGTTTTGGTCCATGACAAGTATTGGGTCCTGACAAGTGTTAGCCACTAGCAAGTGTTGGATCTAGGCAAGTCTAGGCCTCTGACAAGTGTTGGCCCCTGACATGTGATGGGCCCCTGGCTCAATGAGGGCCCTCACATGAGTTGGACCTCTGGTAAGGGTTGGTCCCTAACAAGTGTTGAATCTGACCAGTGTTATCCCCCTGGCAAGTGTTTGGCCCCAGTTAATGGTTGGATGACAACGCCCTTTCAAATCACTATGCTAAATACTGGCTTAACTATTGACGTGTGTGTGACCAAAGGGGCCAGTTAGTGAAGATCGTAGGAAGGGTGGGGGGGCACCAGATTCTGACGTGAACCAAAAAAAATTAAATGATAGACAATAAATATATAAAGATAGTGAGGATTGAGAGGAGATACAGAAAAATAATGTTATTCAATAAAATAATTTAAATGATCGTTTTCTCAAAGATTAAAAAAAACAGCTATAATTTATTGAGCTACAGCAAAAAAAAGTTTACTAAGGGTGGGGTGGGGTGTGGTGGGGTGGGGTGGGGTGGGGTGGATGTAGGGGGCAACCAGACAAGTAAGCAAGGGGGGTCAGTCACATTGTTTGCTTATAAAGAATAAATAATCCTATGAGAATAAATCAATAGGTACTTACGTACTATATTTGGCTCCTCAAAATGTCTTTCAGTCTATTTCAACACAGGTGTGAGCACCAATGGAGTGTAGAACCAATGTCAAATGGGGTAGTCTTTGTGTTTATCCGAGTCTGTCAATCAGTCTCTCTGTTTCTTTCTGCAGAAGATAACCCAAGGCTGTTCACGATAATCCAGGGTGTACACGAAGACAAACGCTTGTGAAGAAATATTTTGATTTCTATGCTGGGGGTGGGTCGCCCTTTATAAAGACTAAAAAATGCCAGACACGTGACGTCATTTCCTAATAATATGAACAAGTTATGTTGGCATGGCAACCATTGGTCGTGAAATATTGCCACGCCCAGACTGCATAATGACAGCAGTGACCTGCATAGACAGTGAATATTTCTTACCTTATAAGGACTACTTGCGTCATTGAAGTAAGCTCGCTTGTTTTTGCACACACGTGGGGCCATCCGTTAATCATGTCAACAACTTAAGAGATGGGGTAGAGAGAGGGTCTGAAAAAGTTAGACGGTCGTTAAGGTGGGGGGGGAGTTGTGAGAAGATTTCTTGACGTCAATAATGTAACTTTGTTTACAAAATTAAATCCATTGTTTCATTTACCTACACATAATGAAAGTTTCCATAAAGTTCAATAGGAATATGAGACAAATTGTATTCTCTGATCAATGAAATAAACTGATGATGTTTAAAACATTAATATGGCGTATTGTTACTGAATTTAAGTATACAGTGTAGCAGCTCGTAATGTAAAAATTCTACAGCAGGGGCCAGGCAATAGCAGGGGGCAGGAAATAAATTTTACTAAGTAGAGCAAACGAGCAGAAGGGAACAAGACAAAACCCTACCCCCCCCCTGCAAGCTACGGGCCTGCATTATAGCAGTAAATATATAGACTTTAACTCCCTTGAAACTATTTTTAGCCACAGGAAGAAATTATTATTTTGAAATTGCGAAGGATTCTTTAATTTGAAATGGATTGTCTTTAATTAATTGATTTCAATGTATCGGGGGTTATAACGTTTTGGTTGACGAACCAAAGCGAATGAAGTTCGTAAGCCAAGGCAGGGGCGGATTTAGGGGGAGGGCGGGAGTCATGCGCCCCCCCCCCCCGTTACCGCAAGTTTAGGTAAGACATCATTAAATTATCGAAATATTTTTTGTTCTAAGACCAATTTTCAACAATGAAAACAGTTTTGCCCCCTCCCCGGGGTCAAAGTTTTGCCCCCCCCTCCCGTCAAAGTTGTCTATATCCGCCCCTAAGCCAAGGTACCATTGCATCATGAATGAACTGCGCAGTTTTCGTTCATTGTATCAGTAAAAACATTGAAGTGTTAGGACTGAAATGAAACTGAAAACCAATTCATAGGTCAGAGTTCAATGTCTGACACAGCCAATACATTTAGTTAATGAGCGTTCGATAAACAATCCTAACCTTTCTGGTGTTGCCGTTTCTCATGTCTATTGTTATTTAAACGAACAAGACTATTGATTAAAAGTTTCCACATTTTCTCTACGAAATCGTATTTAGTTAACACGAATTGTACTAGGCATTGCGCGGGTAGACATACCGCCATATGACATTGGCTGCCGCCCCCCCCCCTGAAAATGTAAGGTGGGGCAAGACAAATATGACCGAAAGACAAGTTTTAACGCCTTAATTCAATAACATAATATATTAATTCTGTAGCAAGTATTTAATCGATATTATTAAAAAAAAATATATATAAAAAAAAATGAACATTGAGCACTTCTGTCGTCAACTGATTCATTACTGAAATGAATGTTAAGTATGTTAAGCAATTTCGGCAGTCTGACAGGATTATTAATCATTGTAAACATTGCAGCTTTATGTGCTAACTACAAATATAACAGTTAGTAGACATATCTCTTGTTTTTCAGGGCATACGCATAATATCAGTTTCAAAATTCCTGTATTATTTATTTCTGTTATTTTATATTTTATAATAATTGCATCTGCAGATAGAAAAAAAATATGACATTCTGAAATTTAGATCAGTTACAATTAAGCAAGATATTTAAATTTTAATATTCAATAATTTCGAACATATTTTTGAGAATTATGTTCATTATTGTTTTAATTTTATGAAAATATAATGCAATTTTTTTTCCAAGTGTTAAAATGATAATTATGTCTTAAAAAGACTCAAACTCTTATTATAGCTATCTCTATGACTCTATCCACTGATCAAATATTTTGTCACGCGTAAGTATCCATTTAAGGTATATTATAATTACTAAGCAGCGAGATTAAAAAAGTCTCAATAGTCTTTGGATAATATTACAAATCAATCCAAGTATAAATAAAACTATTTAAATGCACCAAAGTATTCTTGGCGATGTTCGTTCAAACTTATAAAGGCTTCTGCAATTTCTGTAAGATTAACGTTATCAACCCTGTCCTTATGTGTGTGCAGAATAAGCAGATTGTTGAGACGTTTTTGAGTCATTGTAGAACGTAGATAGGTTTTTAGACGGCGGAGAGTCGAGAACGTTCTTTCAGCTGTTGCAGATGAAACTGGACATGTGAGATTAATACGCAACAATGTGTAAATACCTGAAAACATAGTTTTTCAAATTGAACTTTCAAGGTTGAAGAGGTCGCTTATCGTTTTAAGTTTTAGTGCATGCCTCTCGTTCATGCTTTTAACAAAATCACAAAACATATTTATTTGTGTTGCAAGTCGAGCACAGTTAATTTCTGGATAACCAAGAAGCCATTTGTTTTCATTCAGTTCCATATTGATCTGTTGTGGTTCATTTGTTGCTGCCACAATTAATTTTTCAATACTTGTCATAACCTGTTGTCCTTCATTTTCAGTGAACCTTTCATGTATTGCTCCAATTGCAGCATCAATAGCCTGAACAATTTCTGGCGACAATATTCCTCAACAGTTGGAAATTCGAATGGTGCTGATCCTTCTTGAAATGTTCGAGGTCGTTTGGTAGAACTGGTTTATCAGTTAGTCCGTCAGAAAGTTTTCGGACATTTTCGTAAAAGCTTCTGAACATTTCATCTTGGCGCATCCGAGTTAGATATTTATTCAGTGCTTCAATTGCTGTGTTTCTCTCTTGATAGTTAATTTCTTTACTCTGCAGAGATTTGTTTGCTTGTTCCGAAGCAGAGAAAATTAAGATGTCTAATTTTAAACCAAATAGTGTATCAAAGTTGTCCATTAGGCTTTCATAACCATTATCCTTACGACCAGCATCTGAATTTTCTTCGGCTATAGTAATTTATGAAAAGATAATAAATAATTGTATTTACTTTAAAAATTACATTTGCCGTCATTCGGTAGATGGCAACACTTTTTAAAATAATGCCACAACAACTCTCAATAATGTGATTACTGTAAAATGTAAATTAATTATAATTTCTTTCAAATATTAAATTTAAGGAATAAATCAAATGAATTATGAAAATGAAACATATAAACTAAAATGAATTACAAAGTTAAAAAAGTTAAACAAAGTTAAAATTTTAGGGGGGGGGGGACTGGAAATTCAAGGGGGGCGCCGCATCCCCTTAAAAGTTTTAGGGGGGGGCGGCTGTCCCCCTAGCTCCGCCGCCAGTACTTCTAGACATAATTTTAGTTCTATGTAAATGTTGTGTATGTCTTTACCATTGCTTTCTCTATTGCGTTGAGTCATACAGTAGAAGGTTTTAACATAAGCATGGAGTTACAAAATATAAGCCTGCTAGGAAATAGGTTTCAATTTTTGTCAATATATTGAGACATCTTAATAAAATATAAACTTGTATTTTTGAATTAAAATGTTTCTAATGCAGACAGATTTAACATATGTTTTTGTTTTCACTATCGATATTGTCAGGGATGGCGAGTGGTCTCTTATTCTTTCATTACACTAATTACACATAAAACTAATAAAAGCTCACAACATTTCCATTAAAATATTAATATTCAATTTGATTCTAATATTACTATCCACTATCCCTTTATTTACTCGAAGTATTTAATGAAAGTTAAATCAACACTATAGATTAACAACTTTACATATATGTTTACAGAATATCAATTCCTCGAAAACAACCACACACCTCTTACTAACCTCTTCGTTTATCTCTAATAACCAACCTCCTTCAAACTTAAATCTACGTTACCCCATTCTTACCAGAGGCGTAGCTAGGGTGGGCGATGGTGGTCTGATGTGGAAAGTCTCCCCCAGGCCCCAGCTTGAGGGGGGGGGCAAAAAAATTCAATATCAAGTACATTATCTCATGGCATGGTGTCGAATGTCAAAGCCTCCCGGGCCCCCAAATCCCTAGGTTCGGTACTGCCTCCTACTGTCGTGCCCTGAACCTAATACGTCTGCCTAACAAAAACTGTCCATTTCTTCCCTCCATCCTCAGCCCACCCCCAACGGTTTCATTACGCTGCTGGTATTTTAAGCATCAGTTCTGACCTACTTTTACTGTCCAGACAGGTATTTGTCAATTTTTTTTTTCAATATATGCTGAATGCATTTGAATGTTTCGTTTCTAACCCCATTGATTATTGGAAATCGACAATTAATTTAATCGTTCATAATATTACCAGATACACCTAAACAAACCCCCCTTTTTTTTTTGTTTTTGTTATCGCATGCGCTCTAGCGCTCTAGACGGACTTTATTTTTTTTACGGCTGTAGATGTGCGCATGCCCGATAGCCGGACTCCGTATTATCTTTTTTAGGAGTCCTGCTATAGATATTGCACCTAACCCTATCCCTAAACCTAATTCCAAACCTAGCCCTAATCCTAACCCTCTTCATAACCCTAACATTAGCCCCGAAAACAACAATTAGCAATAAAATGCAGTCCAACTGCCGCACCTGCGCACATCTATAGCCGTACCCCGGAAAAAAAATAATAACGGAGTACGTTAGCCGTATCCATGATCTGTACTCTTGAAATGTGTATACTTGTACTTTATGTGTCTTTAATTGTGGAAATATAAATTTGTTGCATTTTTTTAACATATTAGTAGACTGCTTCACTTGTTCTTAATTAAATGTTTTTGTTCATTTGTTTTGATACAAATAAATTGAATATTTTTTTGTTTATATTTTAGTTTATTGCCAGTGTATATAACTAGTTCAAACATTTCGTCATGGGTACGCCCCCCCCCCAATGCTTGAGGTTACGTTTATCTCAACTGGTAAGGGTTTGTGTGGGTAGGGATGGAGCAAACGGAGGCGGATGGGCGTGGTTCAAAATGTGCGGGGACGGGTGGGGGTGTGTGAAAATTACAGCCCCCACCCCCCATGCAGCTCTCTACAACGTAAAACTCATATTAAGACAAATAAACCTCTACTCACCCACTCTTTTACGTCATCACAATAAACGGTCCCCTAACCTTTTCTCGAACAATCTATAAAGTTCAGTATGTATTGGCTGTAGATACTGGAATCTGAATCAGGGATGTAAGTAAATACCATGTAAAGCACTGGGATAGGTAAAACATGGGCAGGTAGGTGGGCAGACATCGTGCCGTCCAAACTACAAATTGCAAAATCGAAACCCTACCTACATACATGTAAGGCCGGGATGAAACAAAGGTCAAAAGTCGCGATGAGTCACAGCCAATTATTTATGTCTGGCCCCCTCACTGTCGCTGAAATAATCATCTCAATTAACACTGGAATAACTAAACTGGTTGTATGTAGTATTGACCAGGAAGAATTATATTGACCAAATATTTTGCCTATGTTGTTAGTATATGGCCTGAAGAAAGTGTGGCACATCCTGGGGTCCAAATAGATATGACCCCATTTAATCCCAAAGCGCTACTTTTTTTTTTATTTATTATTAGTGAAAAAATAATTAATAATATTCAATAACATTTCGTATGGGTCCTCAAATCTTTGCTGCATAAGCCTCGGGATTAATCTCGCCAATCCTTATGCTGAAACACCCAGACCATTTTTTTTTTGGTCGTTATGTACTGAAGAAAAAAAAAATATGTTTAAATAGTTAGACTCAAAGTAGAATTCTCAATAATTGTATGCAAAAAAAGGTCAGATTTCTTGTATCGTATTACTTACAAATAACCTCATTTTGACTAGAAAAACGTGAAAATAGATTTTTTTCTTTGGTCAAAAGAAAAAAAAAACTCATAAAAAGTGCTCTCATGTGGATTTTGTTTTCTTCTCTGATGTGTGTATTATATATATATATATATATATCTAAAAAAATGTAAATAAAAAAATGGCTACTCCGATATAAAATGTGATTTTTTATGTACGAAAATTGTGTTTTTCTACAAACACCCCCCCCTTCAAAAGGCCATAGTAAAAGAAACAAAAATAAAAAGTATAATTCACTATATATGTATATTGAAAATAACATTTTACTTTACACTGACACCAGGGCAGACAATAAGTCAGACAACGTCTCTGAGTACTCACCCCCTCCCCCCACCCACCCACACACAACTCACTTTTTTTTCTCAAATAAAAACAACACCTATAAAGTCAGTCGATACAGTCGACGGTCACAGAAAGGTTATAATTAATTATGAAATCATCCTTGATTACCACACAGACTGTCGCAGTGACGTACGGCTCATGGACGAGGGTTGGGGAGGGGGAAGTGGGGGGGGTGTTATTTGTTGTTACATAATGATCGCTGGTAGTTGATGTTTTTACATAACGCCTTTTTTCTGTTCAAATGACTAATACAAAATATTTAAAATATTTACAACTCACATTATAATTGTAGCTCTAGATGATGATGGGTTTATAATTCAATTAAATGGAACAGGAAATCAACATAATACGGTCACCAAAAAAATGATCTAGTGGAAGATGTTAAAAAAGGAAAAAAAAGTAACCGCCATTTTTTATTAATATTTTAAAAAATGTTTACCAGGGCAACAATGTTTGGAAACATTATACTGTATAATTGACTCAGTTTCTGACAGAAGTAAAAGTTGTCAAAGAGAAGCAACCCAATTAATACTTTGTTGTCAGAAAATAAAACAGTGCTGTACTTTTATATTATTTAAATGATAGTTTGCTTCGTGTTACAGTTTTTTGTAAGCAGATGTAAATATATCAATACTATAATCACCAGCATAAATATAATTCTGTATATATATATATATATATATATATATATATATATATATATATATATATATATTACATTAAATATTAAGTACTTTATCTCATGTCATGGTGTCGAATGTCAAAATGAAGGGGCCCCCAAAGAGGTCAAGCCCCCCAGGGCCCCCAAATACCTATGATTCTGCATTGATTGACACAGAAGTGTCCAGTGTCACAAGGCAGTATGTCTTACCGCACAACGCCTGGTACACTGCGTGTTAATAAAATACAATGTTGAAGAGAAAAAAAGTGGAGATATTTAATCAATTGGCCCTGTTCCCCTTAAAAAAAACAATACGCATGACAATTTGCAACGCCAGAAAGGTTAGGATTGTGTATCGAACGATAATTAACTAATATGTTGTCTATGTCAGACATTGAACTCTGACCTATGTCTTGGTTTTCAGTTTCATTTCATTCCTAACACTTCAATAGTTACTGTTACGATGAACGAAAACTGTACAGTTTATAAGTAAATATCAAACTGTTATTCATGATACATTGTTACCTTGGCTTACGAACTTCATTTGCTTTGGTTCGTCAACCGAAACGTTCAAATCCCCGTGACATTGAAATCAATTAAATAAAGGAAATTCATTTCAAACTTAAAGAATAGTTCGTTTTATTAAGCATCGTATTTCTTACCTGAAAAAAAAAACATTGGCAATTTACCAGGCATCTTGTTATTTACTTAACAAAATACCCCATCATTTAACTGAAAAAAAAAATATCCTGTCATATACCTGACAAATCAAAAATGACACTTGTACTTCAAGTGTTATACAAATAGAAAGACAATCAGTTTCGAGGGGAATATTAATGTACTAAGAAACTATCGAGGGAAATTTGTATTGTTCATTAGCTGTAGAATATTTCTGGAGTGGATCATCACATTATCATTCAATAGCTTTTACTGCACAGTTAACAACACATTTCTTTGCATGGCATTCTATTGTATTTAATGCGATCATTAGTCTCCAACGTTAAACATTAATCTTTCTCTCTGTCTCTATTACCTTCGTTCGTAACCCAAGCCATTTTGTTTTGTCTGTTAACCCGAAATGTTCGTGTGATGAGGCGTTTGGAGCCTTTATTGTTAATCAAAGCTAGTGGCATGACTATCGCTTTTGGAGTCTCATAGCCATGTTTAAAACTACCCCCTTACTACAGAGGCCTCCAATGGCTAGCAGTAAAGTAAGAGGAGCCGCAACAGGCAGACAATACCCCCGTCACACAGTGACGGCCTATTGTAGGGGTGTGTTTATGTATGTATGTTTTCATGTAAATATATATTTCTGTGTGTATTTTTATGTATGTATGTGGGCTATATATGTATGTTTACGTGTTTATATATATTAAATGAGTTTACGTTGTGTTTATATATATATATATATATATATATATATATATATATATAACTAGTACAATCTCCAGCCCTCAAATTTAACAGTATGTGGCTCTTCAATAAATTTTGTTGGACTGCCCTGTTCCCAATTATACGCCCACAACACTCTCCACTGGGCCGTAGCTAGATATTGATGTACCCCGTGCGATACTTAATAATATAGAACATTTTTAACAACTCTTTTCTTGTCTCAAACTTTTTTTTTTAAAGACTACTATTTCGGCGCCCCCCCCCTCTAGCTCTGCGCCTTAATCTGCCAGACAAGCCACACTATCTTTCCTACAATACATTACAATCTGGCATAATGATCAATATTTATAGGCATTAAAACGAATGATTTAAAATATTGTTAATAATGATGAAATGCAAACAAAAGTATATAGCAATAAAAGGAAGTAATAAAATTGATTTAATGAATGTATAATCCAGGGTTATCGAAATAATTGGTTCGTTATATCATACAGCCTTTTGCTATCCACAATAAATGGTTATGGTATTTCACATCTTAAAACATATTGTACCAGTTTTAGATTTCTGAATGAACACTGTGGCGATAGGAATATCTGACAGAATACGCAGACCGATATGCGTATCTGGCAATTTAAAAAAAAAAAAAATTTTCCCGTTGCAAAATTTTGAAAGGTTTAAAAACAGTTCAAAGGGAGAAAAAGTCTGTATACACTGGTACTCTGTATACTAAAGTAAACACTGGTATTCTGTATACTAAAATGCATTTACAATACGCGATATTTATGATTTAGACAACATCAATTTATTTCATTGAACTGTGAATAAAATTTCCCTATAGTCAAATAAATTAAACTTAAATATAACTTTCATTGAGTGTTTAAAAATGAAACAAATGGAGTTATTTGTGTAAACAAATGCCATTGATGACGTTGAGTAATCTTCACACCACTCTCCCCCCCCCCCATGTCAACCACTGTCTAACTCCCCCCCCCCATGTCAACCACTGTCTAACTCCCCCCCCCCATGTCAACCACTATCTAACTCCCCCCCCCATGTCAACCACTGTCTAACTCCCCCCCCATGTCAACCACTGTCTAACTCCCCCCCCCATGTCAACCACTGTCTAACTCCCCCCCATGTCAACCACTGTCTAACTCCCCCCCCATGTCAACCACTGTCTAACTCCCCCCTCATGTCAACCACTGTCTAACCCCCACCCATGTCAACCACTGTCTAACTCCCCCCCCATGTCAACCACTGTCTAACTCCCCCCCCATGTCAACCACTGTCTAACTCCCCCCCCATGTCAACCACTGTCTAACTCCCCCCCATGTCAACCACTGTCTAACTCCCCCCCCCCATGTCAACCACTGTCTAACCCCCACCCATGTCAACCACTGTCTAACTCCCCCCCCATGTCAACCACTGTCTAACTCCCCCCTCATGTCAACCACTGTCTAACCCCCACCCATGTCAACCACTGTCTAACTCCCCCCATGTCAACCACTGTCTAACTCCCCCCCCATGTCAACCACTGTCTAACCCCCCACCCATGTCAACCACTGTCTAACTCCCCCCCCATGTCAACCACTGTCTAACTCCCCCCATGTCAACCACTGTCTAACTCCCCCCATGTCAACCACTGTCTAACTCCCCCCCCATGTCAACCACTGTCTAACTCCCCCCATGTCAACCACTGTCTAACTCCCCCCCATGTCAACCACTGTCTAACTCCCCCCATGTCAACCACTGTCTAACTCCCCCCATGTCAACCACTGTCTAACTCCCCCCATGTCAACCACTGTCTAACTCCCCCTCATGTCAACCACTGTCTAACTCCCCCCATGTCAACCACTGTCTAACTCCCCCCATGTCAACCACTGTCTAACTCCCCCCCATGTCAACCACTGTCTAACTCCCCCCATGTCAACCACTGTCTAACTCCCCCCATGTCAACCACTGTCTAACTCCCCCCATGTCAACCACTGTCTAACTCCCCCCATGTCAACCACTGTCTAACTCCCCCCATGTCAACCACTGTCTAACTCCCCCCATGTCAACCACTGTCTAACTCCCCCCATGTCAACCACTGTCTAACTCCCCCCATGTCAACCACTGTCTAACTCCCCCCATGTCAACCACTGTCTAACTCCCCCCATGTCAACCACTGTCTAACTCCCCCCATGTCAACCACTGTCTAACTCCCCCCCATGTCAACCACTGTCTAACTCCCCCCATGTCAACCACTGTCTAACTCCCCCCATGTCAACCACTGTCTAACTCCCCCCATGTCAACCACTGTCTAACTCCCCCCATGTCAACCACTGTCTAACTCCCCCCATGTCAACCACTGTCTAACTCCCCCCATGTCAACCACTGTCTAACTCCCCCCATGTCAACCACTGTCTAACTCCCCCCATGTCAACCACTGTCTAACTCCCCCCATGTCAACCACTGTCTAACTCCCCCCATGTCAACCACTGTCTAACTCCCCCCCCATGTCAACCACTGTCTAACTCCCCCCCATGTCAACCACTGTCTAACTCCCCCCATGTCAACCACTGTCTAACTCCCTCCTCATGTCAACCACTGTCTAACTCCCCCCATGTCAACCACTGTCTAACTCCCCCCATGTCAACCACTGTCTAACTCCCCCATGTCAACCACTGTCTAACTCCCCCCATGTCAACCACTGTCTAACTCCCCCATGTCAACCACTGTCTAACTCCCCCCATGTCAACCACTGTCTAACTCCCCCCATGTCAACCACTGTCTAACTCCCCCCCATGTCAACCACTGTCTAACTCCCCCCCCATGTCAACCACTGTCTAACTCCCCCCATGTCAACCACTGTCTAACTCCCCCCATGTCAACCACTGTCTAACTCCCACCCCCATGTCAACCACTGTCTAACTCCCCCCCCCATGTCAACCACTGTCTAACTCCCCCCATGTCAACCACTGTCTAACTCCCCCTCATGTCAACCACTGTCTAACTCCCCCCCATGTCAACCACTGTCTAACTCCCCCCCCATGTCAACCACTGTCTAACTCCCCCCTCATGTCAACCACTGTCTAACTCCCCCCCCCCCATGTCAACCACAGTCTAACTCCCCCCCCTCCTCATCCCACACTCTCTCAAGTTGTTGAATAGAGAAACATTCACTGTGCATTCAGATACCTGCTGTCATTATGCAGACTGGGAGTGGCCCAGCTAATGGTTGCCATGCCAACATATTATTAGGAGATGACGTCACGTGTCTGGCATTTCTCTTTCCTTACTTGTGTTAAATAAGACGTAATTCTTCTCTCTTTTGGTGCTTATACTTTTGTTGAATAATTCTGAAATACATTTTGAAGAGCCAAAGATATTGCAGAAAATAGAGAGACATATCACGTGATCGAGAGACTCAGATAAATACAAAGAGACACTTTTGGACACAGTTCTCCACTCTGTTGGTGATTAAACTTGTGTTGAATTAGACATAAATACATTTTGAGGAGCCACAGACATTACGTAAGTACCTATTGATTTATCTTCATAGGATTTTTTATTCTCTATAGACAAACAAGACGACCGACTAGACCACCCACACCTCCCTTTCCTTACTTGTCTGGGTGCTTCCTCCCTCCACCCCACCCCACCCACAGTAAATAACAAAAGTACAGGTTTGATTTTAATGTTTGAGGATACGATCACTTTAGTTTTTTCTTCATTACAATTATCCCCCCCCCTCCTTTCTTGAATTGACCAAACCATGTGAAATATTTCAATTCATTTTATTTCTTTTTAGAGTCAAATATGTATTTGTATATCTATCTATTCATGTGTATATCTATCTATTTATTTGTATATCTAGCTATTTATTTGTATATCTAGCTATTTATTTGTATATCTAGCTATTTATTTGTATATCTAGCTATTTATTTGTATATCTAGCTATTTATTTGTATATCTAGCTATTAAAATTTGGAGATTGCCTCCAATGTGTGAAGGTGTTCAGATATTATATAACTGTATTTTGTAATTGATTATTCATTTTTTTCTTTATATATATATATATATATATATATATATATATATATATATATATATATATATATATATATATTCATCGTCTCTCATTTAATGTATCATGGTTCCCTTCAGGTAAAGGTGCCCCCCCCCCAATGAGCTTCATTAACTGGCCATTGTGATCACACACACCAATAAATTGTTAAGTCATTTTGTAGCATATTAATGCATTTGAAATGGGATTGTGTGCCTACATTCGGGCGTTACACAGTGCTACGAACATAAAAAAAATAAATTGCCATTTGTAAGGGGCGGATGTTTATAGTGTCCAAATAATTAGAGAACAAGATTTTAAAGAGGCATTCTTAAATGATCTGCGCAGTACCAAAATGTACATTTGTACACTCTAAATTATAACTTTACCCATCTCAAACTCCCCGTGTAATTTCCACTAATACTTCAGCCCCTTCCTCAAAATGTTCCATTGCCCCACATGCTTCATGCCTAACCCAACACACAGATGCCTTTGTCACAATAATCAAAATCATCTTTGTCAGGAATTGAGCCCTTGCCCAACAGATGTCAGGGGCCAATACTAAACGTGAGCCTCCAATGTCATGGCCCAACATTTGTTTGGCAGACAAACCTTGCCAGGGACCCAACACTAGTCAGGGTTCAACACTTGGCATGTTCAAAATATTTCACTGGCCCTCACCTATTCTCCGTTTGCTGCAATGCAACTTTCTCCGCCCCCCCCAACAAACAAATGTCATTGTCCCCCTACCTTAAATGCCCCCTTATACCCCTTCAATTTTATTCACCTCCTCTGAGTACCTTTTTTTGCTTTCCCAATTCATATGCCTCCCCCGTAATGTACCTTTGCTCATCCTTCAATGCCCCTTTGCCTACCACCCAGTGCCATGACCAGTTTAACTAAACGTACTATTGCCCACTTCTCAACACTCAAATGTACCCCCCCCAAAGTGTACCTAACCCCCACCTCCCTCCTCCCACAATGTACGTTTGCCTTCCAATCCTCCCCCCCCCCCTCCACAAATGTACCACGCCCAAGTTACATTTATCCCAACAATATAAGAACGACTACTCTGCCTTAATACATGTAATGTTTATGAAAACGATAATCATCATTACTTTCGCAATACCCATCCCCCTTTTTTTTTTGTTTTCTTGCTTGAAATTAATTGACCAAGCATTATGGAATATTTCAATTCAGTCTATGTGTCTATGTATTCGAATATCTATTTGCATCTTTATCTATTTATTTGTACATCTATCTGTGTAGATTGAGACATTGTCCTGTCAGTTATAAACTCACTGAATCAATCAATCCAATCGATTACCTCAATTGGTGAGTGTGTTATTTGTGGTGTTGTGTTTAGACACCATTGTGTTTGTGGACCTCAGTACCAATTTTTCAAAACGTCATCCACCAACGTCACTTCTTTGTACGTCATTCAATTTCATAAAACAAAAAAAAAAACAAAAAAAAACAATTGTCCTTTGGTCTCGAAACAACACTTTATTTCATTACTTTGTATATTTTGTATATTTATTTTGACATTTACAAACTCACTTTGTAAAATAAATTTCATAAGTATTATCTGCAATCTAAAAACTCCAACTTAAAACTAAAAAAAAGTAGCCTAAATAAATGCATTATTAAAATTCAATGTGAGCTCATTGTTAAAATTTTCAGTAGTGCGGTCTTGCTTTATTTATATAACCGCAAGAATAAAACTGCTGGACTAGATATACTGTATTGTCTCTGTATTTGTATTTCCTGTTTTCTACCCATTGAATTAGACGTTGTTTTTAAGCGTTAGTTAATCCAATTATTTCTATCATATTTTATTTTAAAAATATGTTTTGTGTACTTTCTTATATTATTGAATGTTATACATCTATTAAAAAATAAACTTGGATGAATCGAATTAAATTACTGTTGAGAATAATCAAAACACCATATTTTATGTATAAATCGAAACACCATATTCCATGTATAAATCAAAATACCATATTATATCTATAAATCAAAACACCATATTCTATGTGTAAATCAAAAGACCTAAGTATATGTGTAGATCAAAACATCATAGTCTATCTATAAATCAAACCACCATGGTCTATGTGTAAATCAAAACACCATATTCTATGTGTAAATCTTGGCTTTTTTTTTCTTACTTTGTTGCTATGTTTACACAATTTATTTGTTTACCGTTATCAAAATAATCAATTTACTTTAACTAAATAACAGCTCTTGAAGAAAGTGTGTATCATTGTGGTAACGTCTTCACACACAGAAAAATAATCCCCAATTTAATAATATATTTACTCATAAAGTTTTCCATTGCATTCATAATCTCAGTTTAGGTATCATACTTGGATGCTACAGGTGTTTGCATCAGCTGTTAGCCTCGATAGTACATCCATAATATACTTTGACTGTTGTAATTCACGCACTTAACGGCTTTAAAAAAAAAACTGAATTATTTTTTTTTGTTTTTTTCCTCAGAATCCCATCCCAGTCATGGATTTTGATTCGGACGCTATGTTAAATTCTATCAGGGCACTGTCTGTCATCTTTATCATACTGATATGTGTCTCCAATTCCATGCTACTGGTCAAAGTATTCAGGAAGGTCAGCTTCTATCAAAGTCCTAAATTGATGACCATAATCTCTTTGGCTTTTGGTGATATGATGTTGGCCATGTTCCCTCTAGTGGTCATGGCTAAATTAACCTTTGAACTTGATTTATCTATGTTGGAATGCAAACTGTATACCGTCCGCGAAACTTACACCTGTTTTCTTCTACACTTCGTGTATGGTCTGGGCTTGATATCTCTCGGTATTGAGGTTTTAATAAGGAGCAAACTGCGATCACTCTGCAGACCAAGTATAACTGCGGTGGTTATGGGTGGCGTCCCTTGGTTCAGTGGACTAATCATCATACTGCCACTGTGTCTGGCCAAGATGGACTTTGTCAGTTGCATCAATCATGAGACTAAGACGTCTATGTATACAGTGGCCGTATTTCTCCCTGCGTCACTGGCAGTGATTCTATTAATAATCTTCAACTGCATCCGCCTCCCTGTAGATCAACAAGTACATCAGCCAGTGATTGACTCCGACTTACAGCCAACTACAGTCAACTCGCAAGAAGTCATCGCTCTTCAACAAATACCAAGCAACAACGCCGAAAGCAATGTAATTGGAGCAAGTTCAGACTATCAAACAGCCACATATTATAATGTTCAAAATCCTGCACCCGGCTGTTCACATTTTCCCAACCAACGCTATCCTCAGTTTCCAAATAACTATCAGGATGTGGCGCAGTATTCACCTATGCAACAAGGGCAAGTAATGCACACCACTAGTCATGTAATAGTTGCTCATCAAACTCAACCCGGAAACACTATGTATGTTCCTGACATGCGGCGCAGAGAGCTCCAAAGATTGCTGAAAATTTCCATAATTTTTTCCCTTATGGTCGTCCCCTTCGCAGCCATAATTCTCGCAACAGGCGGCGATATATTTCAATCCAAATCTATAAGAATCGCAGCTCAAGTATTCAACTGGTTGATGGTGGCTAGATCAGCCCTTACCCCGTGGATTATGATGTCTTATTCATACCTGTAAGATTAAAATAAATGAATGGCACTCATGAAATAATTTAAAGTTAGGGTCAAAGTTTCATTTCTAACAGCCGACACTTTGAATTGTAAAGACCAACATCATGATGCTTCAAATTATAATGACTAACATATTAATGTCTCCAATTATTTTTTCTTAAATTAAAAAAAAAAAAAAAAGTGTGTGTTAATTCTATATTTGTAAGCTAATGTATTGTTTTAATAAAGTGGAATATTAAATTAATAAAACAAGGAAAATGACAATTTCGTTTTATTTTGTAATTCAAGTTCCTGCTTTATATAAACTTAAGCTGATAAATTTAACTTAAGTCTCTTATTACCATTAAAATTATGAGGTGTATAATAAAAGACCTGGCTTCAACATTTATTATTCTGGGGAAATTTATCACAATAACTATCTTTAGATTTCATTACACAAAATATGTAATGAAATCATATAGAACGTAACGTATTACACAAAATATGTAATGAAATCCAAATCATATATGTTATGACATATAGAACATAACGTATTACCCAAAATATGTTATGAAATCATATAGAACATAACGTATTACCCAAAATAGTTTCCATAATTTTAAAGATTTTCGGCCTAACGTTTGTAACTTATCTCAAATGAAACATAATAATTCTGGAATAATAAATTATGTAATAGATATCAAATTATTTTAAGAAAAACAATAAATAACTTACTTCTAATGTGATGTTATGTGACGAATGTGTTTAGTTTAACATGGGCCACCAGCTTACTGAACTAAAGACTCGCTGTGTCATGAAGTGGTAGTCATAAGTTGATAGTAACATGTATTGATGATGAAATATTGGTGTTGAGTAGTCAGTAGAATAACACTGACTGTGACAAACAGAAGTAAGTTTAGCTGTGTATTATGTCAACTATGACATGAATATGTAAACCAGGTGTCAGTTTAGTTAGATAATGTGTGAACTATGACATGAATACGTAAAACAGGTGTCAGTTTTTTTAGATATTATGTGAACTATGACATGAATACGTAAAACAGGTGTCAGTTTAGTTAGATATTATGTGAACTATGACATGAATACGTAAAACAGGTGTCAGTTTAGTTAAATATTATGTGAACTATGACATGAATACGTAAAACAGGTGCCCGTTTAGTTAGATATTATGTGAACTATGACATGAATACGTAAACCAGGTGTCAGTTTAGATATTATGACACCCTGAAGCATCCCTTGGGGTGACAACAAGAGCAGCCTGACCAAACCCTACGACAGACAAGGGGCGAATAATAGGAACCTTGTGTTAAGGTATGTAGTCAAAAGCTACAGCGCTCATCCCCTACCTCATTATCGGCACCCTTCCCAATCTATCATTTTATTTATTTTACTCAAATACATTTAGAACTAAATATACTCACACGTTGTTCTCATTTACACATAAAACATTCTCGAACAAAAAAAAAAAATTCTTTTAATTTGTCACAAATAAAACTTCCTCACACACTCCCTCATTATAACACATACACTCCCTCCCCAATAAAATAAATTATCTCAACTTCCCTCATTTTAAATCGTTATAAAAAAATTAACACATCTCCCCCACAACATACTAATTATATAGCCCCTACCCCCCTACATTTTAAAACAAACTAATACTCACTCTCCTCATCACAACAACACAACATATTTCTTTTAGTATATAAAAAACAAAAAGTGAGTCATTGGCAGGCTTGCGGAGCCGGAGCCGAGGAGCCGGGAGCCGCTATTTTTATCTATATATACACACCCTAGGTATATAACGTATATAGCATGTAAAGATATACCATAATTTTTAGATCTCGTGCATATTCCATCTTACAGTAAGCAACGAAATTCCGACAAAAACAGACACTAATCGATAATATTATCTGTAAATAAATCAATCACCAATTTAACACTATCTGGCAAAGGCGGCGCACATGGGAGAGAGTTGTGTTTGCTTTGGTTGTCTTAGAACGGGAAATCCCCTTAAAAAAAAATAAACATCTCAGATGTTAAAATAAAAAAAACAAACTATGACATGAATGCGACAAACAAAAGTAAGTTTAGCTATGTATTCTGTCAACAATGGCATGACTATGACAAATAGAAGTAAGTTTAGTGATGTATTATGTCAACTATGGCACAGTGCCGCAGCGAGAAGACTCGCGCCCGGGACACAAATCCTTTTTAATACCTTTTTGGCGCCTCCCCCCCCATTTGAAAACCATGTAATATTATATTTAAAATATACACTTTAACACTATCTGGCAAAGGCGGCGCAGAGAGGAGAGAGTTGTGCTGGCTTTTATTGTCTTAGAATGTGAAATCCCCTTAAATAATAAATATATCAGATTTCAGAATAAAAAATAAGATTACGAGGTCAAAACCGAGACAAATGTTTTGCAGAAAAATTGATAAAAAACGGGAATGTATTAAAATGAAAGTTGGGAAAACTATTATCTGTAAATAAATACGTAATTCTTATTTTTTTTAACATATCACTCTTGAACCTGTACGGCAGGACGCAAGTACTAGATAGAAAAGTAATGTTCGCTTAGCACTAAATGGCAATCGAGGCTGGTGTGTAAAGTCCCTGTAAGGATGAGATGAAATCTCTTAGATCCTGTAAACCACTCATGGGACGGTTTGTATGGTGCCCTTCTTTCATCCCCATCATAGCCGATAGTGCAATGGCCATGGAGGCACAACGGGAGTTATATCGGGAACTTGAGCCAAGACCTGAAAAATGTCCTTGGTCCTTACCGGAGATCATGTAGAAACAATGTGTTTATGTAGTTTCGACATATCAAACGATTGTGTGATTAGCATAAGGCCCGGTCCATCAACTTAAGTCAGGTGCCTATTTGAACCTAACCCAGCTTGAAGGACTTGAACAGACTTTCATCAGGACCTGTAGATTCCCTTGGTTCTCACCGGGAGTCGAACCCGTTACATCTCTGGTCGGCAGTCGAGCGCTCTACGCCGCTCTGCCATATATCCCTAGACTATTAGATATACCAAATTATTTCTTACTTCTTGATGTATTTTTACATTCCTACTCACGGTATAGACAAGAGTAAGTGAACCATCCTTTGACACACTGTTATGTTGGACAAGGGTTATGTTCATCTGAACAGTTTCCTTCAGCACAGTGACATGTCCATTCGCCATCCACAGCTTGTAGACCAACTGACAGACACACAGGAATATTTGAATATATTTTTTTTTCAAAATCGCAGAATGGGGGTGGGCGGGGGTGGACCTCACATACTAGGCAGACCCGCTTAGAGTTATTGGGGGGGGGGGTAAGAATAAAATCAATCAGGGGTAGGGAAGTAGTTTGACAGGCGCCAGCGAGACAGGGCTTGGAACTCTTCGCCCCTTCGCTTACTGGTCACTGATCCTCTCGATGGGCGTGGCCTAATGGTGGTCGCAGACCATTGGTAAGAGGACAGAAAATGTCAGCGAGCAAGGAGCGTAAAATAACGCCATTCGTGTCGTTGCTAGTGACATGTTTGCACATTATGAAGCCATTTTATCAACTGACCGGTCAATTCACAGCTGTCTTCTTAATATAGGTGCATTGTGTAGTTAATACAGATATATTTTGTAATTTATAGCTGTTTATTGTGTAATTTATGTGAGAGCATGTGAGAGTCTATGGCAGTATGGGAGTATGTTTGAGTTGTGGAAATATGTGAGAGCATGTGAGAGTCTATGGCAGTATGGGAGTATGTTTGAGTTGTGGAAATATGTGAGAGCATGTGAGAGTCTATGGCAGTATGGGAGTATGTTTGAGTTGTGGAAATATGTGAGAGCATGTGAGAGTCTATGGCAGTATGGGAGTATGTTTGAGTTGTGGAAATATGTGAGAGCATGTGACTAATGTGAGAGTCTATGAAAGTATGTGGAAGGAAGTGGAAATTTATGTGAGTATATGTGAGTTGTGGGCGGCGCATGTGAGAGTTTTACAAGTATGTGGGAGCTTGTATGTATGTATGTCACCTGGGATAGTGTCACGTATTAGAGTGTAACGTGATATTGAGTAACCGGGGATATTGTCACGTGGTATAGTTTCACTGGTGATAGTGCCACAAAGTTTAGTTTAGTGCCACGTGGTATAATGCTACCGGGGATAGTGTCACATGTAATAGTGTCACGTGGGATAGTCTCACCTAAGATATTGTCACCTAAGATAGTGTCACGTGGGATAGTGTCATGTGGGATAGTGTCACTGGGACTAGTGTTACTGGATAGAGTGTCTTATGGGATAGTGTCACGTGGGATAGTGTCAATGGGGATAAAGTCACAGGAGATATTGTCATATTGGATAGTGTCACTTGGGTTACTGGAGCCTAAAATGCCTTTGAAACTTTCACTATATTTAAATTGACTTATGGAAATAATAAAAAAAAAAAAGTAAAAAATAAAGATTTTGATTTGATAATAAATCATAATTTTAAAAATCACGTCATGTATCACATCAAATAACGCCATTTTTCAGTTCAAATCACGTCATTATCACATCAAATCTCGTCATGTATCACTTCAAAACACGTCATTTATCACATCAAATCACGTCATGTATCACATCAAATCACGTCATGTATCACATCAAATCACGTCATGTATCACATCAAATCACGTCATGTATCACTTTAAATCAGGGTTGTCCTAACTGTAGTCCACATCGCACTTTAAAAAAAAAAGAAATAAGTAAAAAATAAACATATTAACAAACAACAAACTGTCAATGGGGAATACATTTAACAGTTAAAATAAAGCTGCAGATATAATCAGTTTGGCTCACCAGTCTATAGATAATCGGTTTGTCTCACCAGTCTATAGATAATCGGTTAGTCTCACCAGTCTATAGATAATCAGTTTGTCTCACCAGTCTATATATAATCAGTTGTCTCACCATTCTATAGATCATCAACTTGTCTCACCAGTCTATAGATCATCAACTTGTCTCACCAGTCTATATATAATCAGTTGTCTTACAGGTCTATAGATCATCAACTTGTCTCACCAGTCTATAGATAATCAACTTGTCTCAGCTGTCTATATATAATCAGTTGTCTCACCAGTCTAGAGATCATCAACTTGTCTCACCAGTCTATAGATCATCAACTTGTCTCACCAGTCTATAGATAATCAACTTGTCTCACCATTCTATAGATAATCAACTTGTCACAGTTGTCTATAGCTCTTAACCACGAATGCTTATATTTATTATCAATTGATTTGAAAAAATGAGAGAAATCATATGTTGTATTTTGTCGCGTACTTGTATTCAATCTATTAGAAAATGTGCTTTGTATAAGTTTGGTCGATCTAACAATATGTAGGCCTATTGCTTATAGCGTAAATTTTCATTGATTTCCAGTTTAACACGTAAATTACAATTATATCTATATGCGGCTCTTAGAGTCACACGTAGCCCTTTGATGTGTCTTATGCGGTTCCTAATGGGCCATATTTTGTTCACTTATCTAATTCCCTGTGTTCACTAATTCATAATACGATGAAAGTGATTTAACTTTTTAAAGTATATTTTACTAATTAAAAATAATAAAATGGCGGAACTTAACAACCACACTCGTGGCCACCTCTGGTATTATATTTGTAAAAGAAATGTTATTTTAAAACATAAGTCATAGGCGTCAGACAGTAGAGAATGGTTGGGAGAAGGTGGGGGGGGGGGGGAATCCAGCAATAAAAGTCTATCATCGGGCTCCGTACATCTTAAAGCAGGCTCTGATTAAAAGTATGCAAACAGTTTTTACCAGACTGCGACTCTCATCGACCTTGTATTACATATGATCATTACAAGTACAGTCTATAAATAGATCTTAATAATTAGTCACGTTTTCGGAATTTCCAAATATTTTAAAATGGAAAGGACTTACAATTTATATAACTATGGAAAATAATTCAATGCTGAAACAGTTCTCTTTGTAGCCGCATAACATACCAATCAGATTATAAGGTCAATAGGCCTATATTTAGACTAGATAAGGTAAGTTGTACGACTTTTAAAAAAATAGTTAAATAACCTAATTGCTTGTGAGTGAAATGCTTTTTGTGGCCCTGATTATAGTGTAATTTAGAAAATTAGCTTATTGAACACAATGATTATCTACAAGCCTATATAATGTGAGTGTCTATGACTCAGTTAGTATGGTCATTTTATCTCAAACGTGACAAAAAAAAATATTTTTTTTTTTTACTTCAGCATGAAAGTTGTGATAGTTAAAAATAATTAAATTAAACTAAAGATGAATGTATTTAGTTGAGTAAGTATAACATATTGATATATAAGTATCTATATCGATATCAGAAAGGCAATAACATAATTGTATTCTAAAATAATGTATTGAAAATATTACGGCTGTTTGTGCTGTGATCTTAAAATTATCATTATATAGTATCATAACCAAATACACTCTGCCTATTTTTTCTTACACTAAACTGCTTAGGTAATTTTATAAAATGTAAACATAAAAGTAAAGTTCCCTTAGCCCTACTGGGCTAAGTGTAGAATCCATCTGTTTCTATAACCTCAGCATATGAAGGGATTGTGTGGTTAGCACAACACCCAGCCGCCTTTACTTCCCCAACCTTAAGTCAGGTACCCATTTATAAAGCTGGGTGGACTTGTGGTACGACTTTGCACCAAATAACACCTGGAAAAATTCCATGGTTCTCACCGAGGATTGAACCCAGGACTCTCGGGTTGACAGTCGAGTATCCAGGCACGCCGAGAGGGAGGGGGCGGCAGGGGGGTCATTGCAAAGGGGCCCGCATCTGTAAGGGGCCCGGCCGCCCCGACCATGTCAATATTTTCACGACTCATTGTTTAAATATGGGCCCGCAATGATGTCCTGCCCTGGGGCCCTTATTGGCTCTCAGCGTCTATTCGAGTATCTAGGCATACACCACTCCGTCCCAAAATGAAAACATAAATACAATAAAAACTATTTTTATCGAGACTCTCTGTTTGTTGTTTATTTCAAAAGACGATGGTTAGATGCCTATTTGACTGATTTATCAGTGACACTCTATTTTTATTTTTATTTGGTTTTTAGAAATCAGTTTGATATTAAAAAAAATATAGCATTAAAAATGTTATCTTAATAAAGCTTTTGCAATTCCTTTCTTTAATATATAATGTTAGAAATTCTAGGAAAGAAGTTATTTAATTTAGTTTAAATAGTTATTATTAATGTAGAATCTACTGCTGCCTTGAATGGAACGGCTATTTTCCTTTATTGGAACATCCCAAATCATGGTTTCCTAAATGGAAAAGTTAGTCAGAAGCCATACATTAAAACTTGTTTTAAATATTGCTAAGAGCAATACTAAGCGATTTTAATTGTTATTTGTAACTTTATGATAACATTAATTTAAACTTCAATCTTGTATGTTGATTGTGCTCATACATATAAAAAAAACACATTCTTATTTAAGCACATCATTAAAGAACAACTGAGATTAATAACAAGCAGTCAAAACAAACTTTCAAAATCAACTCTACGCTGCAAAGAAACCAATAAAATCAAAGTCAAACTTGTGTAGACCGAGCTGAGCTGTTGGGTCTGGTGAGTGACTATATCAATTTCATCGACATCATCAGTGGGTTGATTTTCTGGCAAGGAGTTGATGAATTTTCTTCATTTAGAAAACGAAATTCCCATGTCCTGTCTTGCTTTTTTATGGTGATGTAACCAACTTGACATTTTATCATTTTCGATGGGTAAGTGTATTTTACCAGAACCAAACTGCCTTGCTGAAGAACAGGTACAGGTTGCATCTTTGTTGTCTAACTATTCAGATGGTTTTGAATTTTTCAATGGCTCTATCAGACGGGATGTTATCTTTTTAGCAGGTGTTGATGCTAGTGAATTCTTGTATGGTGACTTGTTATATCTGCAGCATGTGAGACTTTCTGAGACTTTCGTTTACTAGCTTTTTTCCTCAAATTAATGACAGGCAATAGCGAAATATCTTTAACACTAACACATTTTGATAATAAAGTTATCAATGGATTAGCTTCAGACGTTCCTAATTGTTTTGAGTCAATTTCATCCATTCCCTGGGTAGTTGTACCAGGAACACTGGTGTTAACTTTTCTTCATCACAAACACGCTGGATCAACTTTAACTCGGGCCATTGATGTTCCTTCTGGCTCTCGTAATGTCAGCTCAGGATGCCTTTTCATGAACCCATAGTACCATTATTTACCTGCCAGTTTGTCATCTTTGTTAAAAGAGTGCTGTAGTACATTAGCCTCTGCCAGATCAAAGGCCAGACGTCTTAGATCATCAATGCGTAAAACAAAATACATTGCTTCAAGAGAAATACAATGATTTACTAATTCTCTTTCATGTTCTTCTGTAAAATCACATTCGTGTCTATGATGTTTAATATTTGTCCTTGTCACATGACGCGACAGTGTCGACTTTGGGAGGCCATAAGTTTCTGCTGCAACAGCCCGATCCAAATCTTCTGAACTCCATTTGCAGCAGACACTTTTCATCTGAGAAATAAAAATATCATAGTATTTTACATTTTACAGAGAATGATCAGGAGATTATAATATTGTAGATATTTTATGTAGTCTAGGTTACGAACACTCATATTTTAATTAGTTTCCCTGATTAGAACACATGACACTTTTTGTTCCAATCAAGGCAACATCACTGTTCCAATCAAGGCAACTATGACCTACTTTTGTTTGACATCGTGTTGTTTATACACAGATCAACAAACTCCTATTTATCGCTCACAGACTAACAAGAAGCATCAACAAGTATTGCGTAACGCAAATATAATGTTTATTTATTAAGGAATCCTACCTTTGCACTTGTTACTTTGATTGTCCAAAGATAGATGCATCTTCGCCGAAACTTGTTTCCTTCGATATATTTAAACATTTCAAAATAAGAACTACAACTCGATCACTTGATAATATCCGGTAAGAACCGCATTAATAACGTTGAGAAAATCAACAATAATGTAGCCTATTTATGCGCCGAAAATCGAGTGTTCCATTCAAGGCACAGTTCCAATCAGGGCAACTCTCCCCTAAATCAATATTATATATTTTATAATTGAATTTTTGTCAAAAACATTTCATCGATATTAAAACAATTATGTTATATGTATCAGTGCCGGCTTTAGGTATAGGCGATATAGGCAGCTGCCTAGAGCGGCATTATTTCAAGGAGCGGCGAATTCCAGCAAAATAAAATAAAATCAAAAAAATAAAAATAAAAAATAAAATGAATTTGAGAAAGTGTAGAATTAAATAAGACTACAAAATTGCTTAGAATGGCGACAACAAATAAGTCACGTGGATTAACGCTCTATCTTAATTTATTACATCACTATTTTCAAAATTATTTTCTTATTTTGCATTTAACAAAATTAGATTCAGATATAATGGAGGATCCTGCTAAATGGACAGATATAAGTGATACTATTCGTTGTTTTCTTATTCAGCATGATCCAAGGCAGATCAAATTGAGTTTGGTTATCCAAAAGATGAAAGTGGGAGACAATTTTCTAATTACCTCTATACACGCAAGCTTGCTAACGGAGAAACTTTAAAAAGGAAATGGTTGATGTAGATAAGGTATATTGTTTTTGTTGCAGAATATATAACAGGAGTGAATCTGCCTTAGCAACACATGGCAGTTGTGACTGGAAAAATATGTCAAGTATATTGCAGCATCATGAAAAATCTCCAGATCATTTATCCAGTTATCTTGATTGGAAAGAACTAAAAATGAGGATAACAAATAATAAAACTATTGATGACGTGAATCAGCGCCTTATAAATCGTGAAGCGGAACACTGGAAGGATGTATTAGAAAGAATAATACCTTTGTTCAGAGTACATGAAGTTCAAAATGTACCCCGAGAGGGCAGTCTGATCAGTTATATAGGCCTACACCTCAAAATGGAAACTTTTTGAAATTTGTTAAAGTTATTGCAGACTTTGATCCGGTAATGAAAGAAAATATAAAACGTTTTAAAATCAAATGAAATTCATGACCATTATTTAGGAAAAAATATTCAGAATGAGATCATTCAACTGTTGAGTAAGAAGGTAAAACAGAAAATGATAAATGAACCAAAATGCAAAATATTACGCTATAGTTTTCGATTGCACACCAGACGTCACTCACAAAGAACAGATGACAATGATTGTTAGATTTGTTACAGCAAATGAATCGACAAATGACAAACCTTCAGAAGTTTCTATCAATGAACACTTCATTGGATTCGTAGAACTTGAAAAATCTACAGGTGCAAGTATGGTGGAAATTTTACTAAAAGAACTGTCATATTCGGGCATTTGTCTATATGATAAGAGGGGACCATGCTACGATAACGGAGCGAACAAGCCGGGGAATACATAATGGTGTCAAAGCAAGAGTTAAAGAGCTAAATTGCAGAGCCTTTTATGTCCCATGCAATGTGCATTTGGTGGTGAATGATGCCGTAAACTGTTGTTTGGAAGCAGTACGGTTTTTTGAGGTAATTCAAAATATATACACCTTTTTTCTGCATCAACACATCGCTGGAATGTATTGTTAGAATATGTCAAAAACAAAGAGGCAGCAGGTTTAACTGTTAAAAAGTTATGCGCATCACGCTGGGAAAGTCGAGTTAATGCTGCGAAGATAATTCGATACCAAACAGTTGAAATTTACGATGCACTCGTTTCAATTGCTGATGACATTTCACTTTCTGGACCACGTGGAACCCAGCCCGGTGCAGAAGCTAAGGGAATTGCACAAGAAATGCTCGATTTCAAGTTTATTTGTTCATTAGTGATTTGGTATGATGTTTTATTTGAGATCAATATATCTAGCAAAACATTTCACGAAAAGATCTTGATTTAAAAAAATCAATTCAACAATTGACTGCAACTAAAACTATGCTCCAGAATTATAGAACAGATGAAGGTTTTGCCAAAGCAATTACTACAGCTAAATCATTGGCTGAAGAATTTAGTATTGAGTACAATTTCCCTACGGAAACACAAATAAGATCTCGACTAAGAAAGAGACAATTTGACTATGAAGTTTCACATGATCCAATTCTTGAGCCAGAAATGAATTTCAGAGTAAATTTTTTTAACCAGATATTGGATACTGCAATTCAATCAGTTAATGATCGATTTATGCAGTTAACATCTCATAGCGATTTATTTGGATTTTGTGTATGTCATTAAAAAACTGGAGAAATATGATAAAAGAGAGGTTTTCAAAGATTGCATGGACCTTCAATTAGGTTTAACATCTGAAAACGAAGATTCAGCAGACATTAATGCAACAGAACTGTGCGATGAATTATTTGCTTTATCAAGGAGAATTACAGAAAAATCAAGCCCTAGAGTTATAATAGACTATCTGTGTGGAATGGGCGTGGTTGCTCTTTTTCCGAATGTGTACTTGGCATTGCGAATTTCGCTTGCACTCCCGATGAGTGCAGTGAGAAACTTTTCAAAGCTCAAACTCATAAAACATATCTTCGTTCTACCATGTCTCATGATCGTTTGGTTGGTTTTGCTACAATATCTATAGAGAAAACGATTGCAGAAGATTTGGTTTTGACTGAAGTAATTGAAGAGTTTGCCTCTGCAAAAACTAGAAAAGCATATTTTTCTTGAATTCTTTTCAATCGTTTTAATGCTTAACATGACATTTCATTTTTTAAAAAAAATGTTCTATACTTTATAACTTAGCAAAAAAAAAAACTTCCTAAAATCCACTGCGTTTACTTTAAACTCTTTAACTTTTATAAAGTTGCCAAATTTAAATAAATTGTTATGAAGAATGAAGACCAGTAATAAAACTATAAATACATCATATTTTTATTTTCATAATTTTGATTTACTTCAAAATAAATAACATTTATAGAGTTTTCTTAGAATAGGAAACTAAAAAGGGCGGCATTTTTGTCCTTGCCTATATCACAAAAATGTCTAAGGCCGGCACTGATATGTATTGTCAAGTATCTGAGCTAATCCTTAAAATATAAATATACTATTTGCATTTTTTTCTATTTTTTTTGACAGGAAACAGTCTAATACATGCTAGAATATACAATCTTAAACTGTCAAAGTACATTAAAAAATTAAATTTATATTTATGGTGCTATATGATTTATATATTCCAACCATTAAGGAAATAAGATCTGTTATGTACTTAATTTATATTAATATTTTTTTTTTATTTTTTATTTAGTTCTGTTAAAAGGTTGATAAATTTAACTTTATTTTCAAATTCTGTTTTAATTTCTTTTAATTTTATGTAAATCTAAAATTGTTTATTGTTGTTTGAAATTTTAATTATTATTTTTATATTTTATTAAAGTTTTTCTACATTTTTCAATTTTGTTAAATTACTTTAATTTTTTTTTTCACCAAATAGATATTTTTTCATTATTTTTAATTTTTTTTTTTTTTTTAGTTTGGCTTATATTATAGGATATAAGAATGGTTCTAAAACTTAATGACCTATTCTAACAACTATTTTTGTTTTACAGCCTATCATAAAATGTGTTTTTGTTATCCACCTGTAAAAAAAAGAACAGCAATAAGGGAATCAAAGAAAGTTTATTTTTTTTTGTTTACATGTATATAACTATATATACATATGATATATATATATTTATATGTACAGTGTAACTCTTTAAAAAGTATGTTGTCTCCACTGTAGGTGAGTAGGAGACAGAATACTTTTTATGTGCCCCACTCTGCATTTCCCATTTTAATTTGTAGGTTTACAAACATTTTGTTATGTAAAATAAAATGAAATATAGCTTTACTATCATTTGCTGAAGAATTAAAATTCTGTCGGAACCCAGAAATGTTTGTTAGCAACCCGCAAGTGTGTCATATCTGTTACTTTGAGTATCACATGGTCTATTAAATATCTAAGTCATTGTGTCTTAAATGTCATAACTAGTGTAGGCTACATTTATAACTTTTGATACTTTTATTTTTAATAATCAATTTCCTTGAACTTTTTTTTTTTCAATTTTGATAAGTTTTTAATTGTAAAATCAAATTTTAAAATAATGCTAAAAATGCTTTTAAAGGAAGAGTGATGGATTTTGAGATGCTTGTATAATTATATTCATTACAGCTGTAGCAAGGAGATAAAAATTTCTATTTTATTAATCTTTGAATTAATAAAAATGCTACACTATCTTAAATAAGATATTATTATTTCTTCATGTATCATACATAAAACTATAAAATATATTCAAGAGAAGTTTTACAGTAATAGTGGTGGTTTTAATATTTATCATGTAGCTTACATGGCTTAAATAGTGTGAAATAAATTTAAAATAGACAGTAATAGTTGATTCCTTAGAAATTGAAAGATAAATATATACAAAGGATGAAATTAAATATAACTTTAAAAACTTAATCGCTGAATAGACATCATAATCAGTATAAGTTCAAATATATTTTAATTAATTTCAAAGTCTTGAGATACTGATATATATATATATATATATATATATATATATATATATATATATATATATATATATATTATTGGGGTATTAAGCAATATGTTTTTGTCAGTTTTATTGAATTCTAATATTTTTAATGTATTTCTTGTATGTCCAGATCCAAACCTCTTTAACAAACAAACATGGGGGCACATAATTCTAAAGGTAAAATAATTATTATTATGAAAAATTATTTATGATATCCAATGTAAATAAATAGTTCTTGTGTGTTTGTTAGTTTATCATAAAGAAATGTAGATAAGTAATACTGCTGTTTAATATGTCAATATTTGTTTACACCCATTAATGAATATTGTTAAATAACAACCTAATATATTATTGTCTCTTCAGCTAAGTTATCTAGTCAGAGTGAAGTGGAAAAAATGGTGGATCAAATTTATGGTAATATATTATTTTTTTGTTCATTTCTCTTAAAAAAAGTCAACTTTTCAATAAAATAAATTGTTTATATTTAATTTTAAAAGCAATAATCAATGGTAAAAAAGAAAGTTATAAATTTATTATAGAAAGAGATGTTTTATTTTGTTTTTAGGTGATCATGAAACTCAGGTGTCAGAAGTTGAAGAAGCTGATCTACACAAACATCTTATTGGCTGTAAGAAGAATCCAGGTCATACACAGTTTATACCTGTTGATACATTCACCTTAAACTATTTATTTGAAGGTCATCGTGACAATGATTTATATGAACTGATCAAAGCTACAGCTTACCTGACAGTCAGAGTTGATGTTAAAATGACCAGTCCACACAGACCAAAGTTTTGGCCAGACACAAAAGTTCCATATCCATTTTACAACATGGCAGACAAAACAAACTGGAGAACAGGAAGTGGGATGATGAGTAGAGTGTTCAAGTCTACATATGGATATAGTGATCCATATGGAGGTAAACATAGGCGGAATATTTTGGTGTAAAAAATGTCCACATTCAGACACAACTAGCCACATGTGGTGGGAGTTTAATGTGTACACAGCCACACATGTGGTGTTTGATGACATTGAGGCCAGCCACACTCACCAGGTGAGTCATATATTCAATAAATTTACCTACACAACATGTACATGTCCAGGTAGTAGTGGAGCCACAGTTCATTGTGTGGGGTTTAGAGATAGTATTGGTTGGTTGTATCAACTTGTCCACAGTGGAAGTTTAAATTCTAAACTTAATTACAGCGGGTATGGTCGTATCTTGTGAGTTGTTTGTAAACAAACAATATGGTGGTGTTTTATTTTAGCTGTATGTCATCCACTTATATTATAATATTAACTAAAACATTTGCTGTTTGTTTATTATGGTCATCAATATATTTATTTATTCTAATGTTGTACATTAATTAGTCTGGACTGAAATATTTTCCATAAAAAAATTCAATTGGCTAATAATATTGTTTATCTTTGTTTATTTATGTCACGTCATGTTTTTGTTGATTTGTCTATTAAATTAATTTGTATATGTTTGCAGCAAACAAAGAAACAAATCATGACTTTGTAAACAAAACAAGAAAATTAAAAAAAAATTCAATAATCAATTAAATATTGAAAATAGCTACACAGTCGACTGAATTTTGGCAGATAAAGTAAAACTGAAAAAATGTAAAAATAAATGCCAAAGTTTTGGGTAAACCTATTAACAAATTAAGTATCTGTAAAAGTCAGTACAGGGAGAAGATTTCCGTTTACTCTTCATTTTCTATATAAGTGTGCAGCACAAGATATTAGCTCTGGGATGAACACTCTTAATTAACTGGTGGATGAAAGTAGCAACTGAATGGTTCAATTCATTTATTTGTGGAACAATCAGTAAAGTGCATTTCTATTCCAGCTATCTTTCGATAAATCATTTAGAGATTTTTTTTATTTAAATATTATTTTATAATTTCATCTTAATAAATTGACAATGACTTGTCTCTTTTAAGTAGTTTTGTCCAGTCATCTACTTATGATGTGCCCCTTATAGGCCTATGTCTGCCAGCTACATATGTCCAGTCACCGACATATGTCTAACATGATGCCACTAGTAAATGTGCGCTTGGCTATGTCCAGTTTCTAACACATATCTTCCATGTGTTCTACTAATGTTCACGTATCGGATTATGTTTTTATCTTTACTACTTAATACAATGACTTATCATGCATAGACTGTTGAAATTTAATTAAAAAAAAAATTAAAAAAATAATTTCTAGCTTGAAAATTACACAAGGCATTCAATAGAACTGGAAGAGCCAAAAAAATCATTCGTGGTAAAAGTAAGTGAAAATGTATGTTTACATTTCAATAAAAAGTAACTATCACAATACAGAAATATAATGGATAGTTATGAAAACTAGTTTCAGTTTTTAGCGTTAATAAGAATATTATACGACGGTCAATGTATTTCTAACTTTTACATTAAAGCAAACAACAACTTTAAAAATGTTTTAACCCCTAGAAACGTATGTCAAAATATTTTACTAAACCTCTTAAAGGGCATATTGAGATGAACTTACCAGCACACCAATGGATAGATAAGCATACGGTCCACAGGAACATATAGCAGTCTGTCAAACGTACACCAATGGATAGATAAACATACGGTCCACAGGAACACACAGCAGTCTGTCAAACGTACACCAATGGATAGATAAACATACGGTCCACAGGAACACATAGCAGTCTGTCAAACGTACACCAATGGATAGATAAACATACGGTCCACAGGAACACACAGCAGTCTGTCAAACGTACACCAATGGATAGATAAACATACGATCCGCAGGAACACATAGCAGTATGTCAAACTTACAAATGGATAGATAGACATAGCAAATATTGTCAGATGAATGAATATCGTGTTTCAAAACTGGCGCTTGTATTCATATTCTGTGAAATCGTGCAACAAGAATGAAAACATAGCCTAGTTTACCCACTTCCCACCCCATCCTAGTATGGCCTTCCTTCTTCCACCTTTCCCCCATTCCATTGACAATGTTCACAATTGATGTTTTTGTATTTCCACATTTAATGTAGCCATCATTGTATCTAACTGAAGCAGATTAAATGCAAGTAGTATGTTTATGAATAACTAAACTTTTATAAAGACATATTAGTTTACAACATGTCACGAAACTTACCTTTACCAGTTTTTCATTGACATAAAATAATTGTTTCTCTAGTTCTGTGGAATCCAAAATATATCGTTTTTCAGACATAAGTCCAGACAGTAGCCCTGACTGTAGTCCAGACAGTAGCCCAGGCAGTAGTCTAGTCCAGACAGTAGCCCTGACTGTAGTCCAGACAGTAGCCCTGACAGTAGCCCAGGCAGTAGTCCAGACATTAGCACAGACAGTAGCCCTGACAGTAGCCCAGGCAGTAGTCCAGACAGTAGCCCAGACAGTAGCCCAGGCAGTAGTCCAGACATTAGCCCAGACAGTAGCCCAGGCAGTAGTCCAGACATTAGCCCAGACAGTAGCCCAGGCAGTAGTCCAGACATTAGTCCAGACATTAGCCCTGACAGTAGCCCAGGCAGTAGTCCAGACATTAGCCCAGGCAGAAGTCCAGACATTAGCCCTGACAGTAGCCCAGGCAGTAGTCCAGACATTAGCCCAGACAGTAGCCCAGGCAGTAGTCCAGACATTAGCCCAGACAGTAGCCCAGGCAGTAGTCCAGACATTAGCTCAGACATTAGCCCAGGCAGTAGTCCAGACATTAGCCCAGGCAGTAGTCCAGACATTAGCCCTGACAGTAGCCCAGGCAGTAGTCCAGACATTAGCCCAGGCAGAAGTCCAGACATTAGCCCAGACAGTAGCCCAGGCAGTAGTCCAGACATTAGCCCAGACAGTAGCCTAGGCAGTAGTCCAGACATTAGCCCAGGCAGTAGTCCAGACATTAGTCCAGACATTAGCCCTGACAGTAGCCCAGGCAGTAGTCCAGACAGTAGCCCTGACAGTAGCCCAGGCAGTAGTCCAGACATTAGCCCTGACAGTAGCCCAGGCAGTAGTCCAGACATTAGCCCAGACAGTAGCCCAGGCAGTAGTCCAGACATTAGCCCAGACAGTAGCCCAGGCAGTAGTCCAGACATTAGCCCTGACAGTAGCCCAGGCAGTAGTCCAGACAGTAGCCCTGACAGTAGCCCAGGCAGTAGTCCAGACATTAGCCCAGGCAGAAGTCCAGACATTAGCCCTGACAGTAGCCCAGGCAGTAGTCCAGACATTAGCCCTGACAGTAGCCCAGGCAGTAGTCCAGACATTAGCCCTGACAGTAGCCCAGGCAGTAGTCCATACATTAGTCCAGACATTAGCCTTGACAGTAGCCCAGGCAGTAGTCCAGACAGTAGCCCTGACAGTAGCCCAGGCAGTAGTCCAGACAGTAGCCCTGACAGTAGCCCAGGCAGTAGTCCATACATTAGTCCAGACATTAGCCCTGACAGTAGCCCAGGCAGTAGTCCAGACAGTAGCCCTGACAGTAGCCCAGGCAGTAGTCCAGACAGTAGCCCAGGCAGTAGTCCAGACATTAGCCCAGACAGTAGCCCTGACAGTAGCCCAGGCAGTAGTCCAGACATTAGCCCAGACAGTAGCCCAGGCAGTAGTCCAGACATTAGCCCAGGCAGTAGTCCAGACATTAGCCCAGACAGTAATCCAGACAGTAGTCCAGACATTAGCCCTGGCAGTAGCCCAGGCAGTAGTCCAGACATTAGCCCAGACAGTAGTCTAGTCCAGACAGGAGTCTAGTCCATACAGCAACTCTCTATTCACCAACTATTCCAATAGTTAAATAAAAAATATGATATAATTTTTTTTATAAAGATTTTTCATCAATTTAAATATATAAGTTTCACCCTATAAGTCCGTTTGTTTATCACTCTGACTACCATCTTCAAGCAAACATTAATTTTTTTTTAATACTTTCATTTGACGTTATTGAAAATTCAAATTAATGTGCACATATTACTTGAAGTTCACTCAGTCAGTATGGTAAGGCTGTTGAATGTTTATCTGTCTGAATTTATCTTTTTTTAATTGGATTAGCCTTGGGATGTCATCAATATGTTTGATATATATATATATTTTTTTTTCTAAAACCTATTGCTTCCCTTTTCTCAATAAAAGAAATACTTTAAATGTATGTCTGGAGCTTACGCTTAGTCTGTTGTATTTACTTTCAGGCTTAGTGTTTACTGTAACAATGAACGTTTAACAAACTGTCACTTTCATTACATAAAATCTATCTATCATATTGAAATTATTTAATGTATCTATTGTGTATGTGTCCGTGTGTGTATGTGTACTTTGCTTGCTGTGTGTGTGTGTGTATGTGTACCATGCTCGGTGTGTATGTATGTGTACTATGCTCTGTATGTTTGTGCGTGTGTATGTGTACTATGCTCGGTATGTTTGTGTATGTGTGTGTACTATGCTCGGTATGTTTGTGTATGTGTGTGTGTACTATACTCGGTATGTTTGTGTATGTGTGTATGTGTAATATACTCGGTATGTTTGTGTGTGTGTATGTGTACTATGCTCGGTATGTTTGTGTGTGTGTGTGTGTATGTGTACTATGCTCGGTATGTTAGTGTGTGTGTATGTGTACTATGTTCGGTGTGTTTGTGTGTGTGTGTGTGTACTATGCTCGGTATGTTTGTGTGTGTGTGTATGTGTACTATGCTCGGTGTGTTTGTGTGTGTGTGTGTGTATGTGTACTATACTCGGTATGTTTGTGTGTGTGTGTATGTGTACTATGCTCGGTGTGTGTGTATTTTGTGGTATATTATTTTTAATAAAATGTTTTTAAAAATTCTACATGTATCCAACAAATCGATTCTATAATTCATACTGTAGACACCTATACCAGTACTGAGACGAATTATCAAACTATGTTAATGAAAATATCGAAGTGTTTAGGCAGATCAGACAATTTTCACAGATCATCTAAGATATTATTTAGTCCAACAATCACTTTGGACAATTAATAATGTTTGTTATACAATTATTAAGTACCATATAAGTGTTTATTATTTTGATAGATAATTCCTGTTAATCAGTAATAGTGTACTCATGGTGGGCATCCTTATGCAACACAGTCATCCATTTTTGCGCACATTGTGACCCACAGATGATCATGTTGACAGTAATTCACAATTTTCATATTTTGGACACTTATTAACCTTGGCAAATACTAGCTATGGTGAAAATTTCATGTTGGTTTCTTGACTCCTTTGTGGTGAAAAATCTGCATGAAATTGCATGATTTCTACACTATCGTGGACCATAGTAATTTTGAATGTTTGAACTGGCATCTTTGATGCACTGGGTTTTCTTATTGTGAATTTCATTTTTTTACTTGACAAATGTATTCTGTCTGATATGTTTTTAAGTGAATACTTTTAAATGAATTTTTTGTTTAATATTTGCTTGCAAAAACATCATGAATGTAATGCAAAAAGTGTCAATTTTTTTTATGTTTTTGTTTTCAATGGTTTCTTAATTATTTCATTTCATATCACTGTATGTTCAGATTTCATGTAATTTAAATAATAATTAAGATTTTTTTTTTTTTTTACATTTTATAAGAAAAATTGACTTTCATAAAATGTTGTGACAATTTATTAATATTTGATCTTTAAAACCTTCGTTAATAGGTCACATTGTACTCATTTCTTTGTTTTCTTTTATCTTAGTATTGATAGAAAAATTTTGACTCTGAGAGGGAAACGTATTCCTCAATGTGACGTCAGAAGTTATAGAACTAATATATATATATATATATATATATATATATATATATATATATAGTGTAGTACACAATATAACAAATACATTAATACAACTATAAAACAACTTTGATTATTTAAAGATCTCCTAGCTACTTCTACTAAAACTACTTAGATCTACCTTTGTCTACTCTACGGCTGTCAGCGCTATACTCTGCTACATCTTTCTCTCAACTGCTGTATATTACTTATTCTAACTTAACTTTATAAAGGTTCGGGGGGGGGGGGGGGAGAGGGGGGGGTGATCACGCTCTCTAAGCATGTGTCATTACGGGCAACAACGTCAGTCGGGAGCTTGACTTGACTATGACCTTGGGTTACGTAACATGGTCAACTAAGATGAGTCACTCGTTTGGGAGTGTAAAGTTTCACCTGTCGGCGTATAGAGGGGCGGAGAAGGTGGGGGTAATATCTAAACGCTACACTCAACAACTTTTTTTTTTAAAAATGTAATATTTAATTTGATAATTTCGGTTTCTCCAACTTTTTAATAAACATGTATAAATAAACATAAGTTTTAGTGAATTCTGAGATTATAGGTTGTAAATCTGTATTTTTTTTTTTGGGTTGAATTAGTATGGAATGACCGTATTTTGTTTTCATAAATGTGTTTTAATATGGTTTTATTATATATAATGAGCATACGCTGACATCGCCTTGCATGGTTGCTTGTATGGTTGATAAATACATTAGATTTTGTAACTTAAGTCTAATTGTTTTGTTTTTTTCATTAAAATTGATTGACATTTCATTGCAATGCTGATTTACCATAATACACGTTAATGTACAAAAAAATAACAAAAAACGACGTATTGTTCTTAATATGGTTTTAGTAATCGATTTACTAGGAAAGGCTTAAGACACCAACATGAATTTTTCAACATAGCTAGTATTTGCCAATGTTTATTTAATCAATTAGTTTATGTTTACAGAAAATATGTAAATAAATTGTACCGTCATAACCATAAATCACAAGTTAATTAAATTGTTTCAATAAACAATTACATATCAAAATTTGCAATCAACAGAAATTTGCCAGAGAGTGTAAAACTGAACAAATGTGAATGTACATTTATCTCTACAATAATAATAAACAATATGTTATTTATAAATAAACATAAAATTGTTTAGACTGTATGGTTAATTACTTAGACATTATGGTTAATGAATTTGAATTGTGTTTGACGTAAAAAGATTATAAATTCTAGATAAAGATGGGATTAGAATTCAATTAAGTAGAACAGATAAAAATGTTCTAGTGGAAGATGTGACCACCTTTTCTTATTAATGTTTAAAAAATGTTCTCCAGGCCAATAGTGTTTGGAAACGTTATACTGTATAATTGACTCAGTTTCTGACAGAAGTAAAAGTCGTCAAAGGGAAACTACTCAATAAATACTTTGTTGTCAAAAAAATAAACCAGTGCTGTATGTTTATATTATTTAATTGATTTAAATCGTATAGCCTGCCTCGTGTAACTGTAAATATATCAATACTATAATCTCCATCATAAATATATCGTGATTAAAAGTAAGCATCCACTTGTATTGTGATTAGAAATAAGCATTACAGAGAACGTATCAAACAAATAGATCCAAACAATCTTTCAAAATGTTGTGACTTAACGTACGGTGACCAGTAGTGGATATAAGGTGACCGGGAGGGTTGGGGGGCATAAGAAATAATTAACTCTATATAAAAAAAATAAAATGTAAAAAAAAAAACATACACGCGGGTAAAAACGTATCAAAAGATAAACAAATGTTATAGTAGTCGTTATAGTAGTCGTTATAGTAGTCGTTATAGTAGTCGTTATAGTAGTCGTTATAGTAGTCGTTATAGTAGTCGTTATAGTAGTCGTTATAGTAGTCGTTATAGTAGTCGTTATAGTAGTCGTTATAGTAGTCGTTAGAATGAATATTATTTTTTTTTAATATAAAGTGTTAACAACAGTGAGGAATTTAAAAGAAAAAAATCTCATAATGTTTTTCTTGAATAGAAATTGCAAATACAACAAAAAATAAATAAATACATATATCAGTGCAAATTGTCATGAGGTTTAATGGGTGCTACATCTCAGGTTCTAATATTTAGTAAAGTAATAAATAGATAGCCTCATAATAATTATATAAATAGCCTCACAATAGTTTCATAGATAGCCTCACAATAATTATATAGATATCCTCACAATAAGTATATCGATATCCTCACAATAATTACATAGATAACCTGACAATAATTATAACAAGATTTGGTGATCAAAAGTAATTAGATATTTAAGAATGTAAGCTGATTAAATGTGATCAATTCTAAACACAGCGTAGTGCCTCAGTAGACGATAAATGCCATAACTTTGACACATAGCTAAAACTATGAGCCTAATACTGCTCCATAAAATTTCCAGTGGCATAAGGCCGTAAGCCTTACCGCGCAACGCCTGGAACACTGCGTGTCAACTAAATACAATGTCGAAGAGAATAATGAGAAGATAATTATTCAATAAGCCCGGTTCGTTCAAAAAACAAAGGCCTACACATGAAGAGTGGCAACACCAGAAAGGTTAGGATTGTGTATCGAACGATCATTAACTGAATGTATTGGCTGTGTCAGACATTGAACTCTGACCTATGTCTTGGTTTTCAGTTTCATTTAAGTCCTAGCACATCTGTAGTTACCGTTACAATTAACAAAAACTGCGCATATCAAACCCTTAACGGACTGTACTTATCCGCGGGCCATAGACTGTCCATGTCTCAAAAGACTACTATTCCGGCGCCCCCTCTAGCTCGGCGCCTTATTCTGCCACACACGCCACACTACCCCACTAATATCTGGCATAATGATCAATATTTATAGGCAGTAAAACGAATGATTAAACTTATTGTTAATAATAATGGAATGCAAACAAAAAATTTATAGCAAAAAAAAAGTTAATAATAAAATCAATTTCAGAAATGTTTTGTCCAGGGTTATCAAAATAATTGGTTTCGTTATATCATATCAGACCTTGTTAAATCCACAATAAATGGTTATGGCATTTCATATCTTAAAACATTTTGTACAAGTCTTAGATTGCTGAATGAACACTGTGTTGATGGGAATACCTGACAGAATACGCAGACAGATTGGCATATCTGGCAATTTAAAAAAAAAAAAAAAAAAATTCTTCCCATTTCAAAATTTTAAGGGCTAAACGGCTAATAATAGTTCAAAGGGAGATAATGTCTATATATACTGGTACACTGTATACTAAAGTGTATATACATGTATACTGGTACACTGTATACTAAAGTGTATATACATGTATACTGGTACACTGTATACTAAAGTGTATATACAATACGCCATATTTATCTTTTAGATATCATCAATTTATTTCATTTATCTCAGAATAAAATTAAACAAATGCAGTTAACTTTGTCGACGTACCGCACCGTGGACGCAATGATGAAGTAATATTCACACCTCTCTCCCCCATGTCAACCACGGTCTCACTTTTTTTCAGCCCCCCTCCCTCTCCCCTCACTCTCTCAAGTTGTTAAATAGAGAAACATTCACTGTACATACATATAACTGCTGTCATTATTCAGTCTGGGAGTGGCACAGCTATGGTTGCCATGCCAACATGATTTGTTCATATTATTAGAAATGTCGTCACGTGTCTGACATTTCTCTTTCCTTACTTGTGTTAAATGGGATTTAATTCTACTCTTTTTTGGTGCTTATACTTATGTTGACTACGACTACAATACATTTTGAAGAGCCATAGATATTGCAGAAAATAGAGAAACATATCAAGTGGTTGAGAGACTCAGATACAGACAAAAAGACACTTTTTGACACAGTTCTCCACTCTGCTTGTGATTAAATTTCTGTTGAGTTTGACATAAATACATTTTGAGGTACGACATATATTACGTAAGTACCTATTGATTATCCTCATAGGATTTTTTATTCTCTTTAGACAAACAAGACGACCGCCTACACCACCCACATCTCCCCCTCCTTACTTGTCTGGGTGCTTCCTCCCTCCACCCCACCCCACTCTGACCCATGTAAACATTTTTGCCGTAGTTCAATACAAGTACAGGTTTGATTTTAATGTTTAAGGAAACAATCACTTTAGTTTTTTCTTGAACACAATTATCTTCCCCCCCCCCCTTCTTGAATTGACCAAACCATGTGAAATTATTTAATTCATTTTATTTTTTTTTAGATTCAAATATTTATGTGTAGATATATCAATGTGTTTATATATCTATCTATTTATTTGTATATATATATCTATTTATATATCTATTTATCCATTTATTTGTATATATTTATATATGTGTATATCTATCTATTAAGATTTTTACATTGCTCCCAATGTGTGATGGTGTTCAATTATTATATAACTGCCAGGGAACCAACACATACCAGCTGGTCAACACTTGTTATGGGCCAAATAAAGGTCGGGGGCTCAGCACTTGTTAGAG
>JAGDYQ010000075.1:2115229-2411029 GCA_021962125.1 Bulinus truncatus | reverse complement strand
ACTGTTTGCATACTTTTAATCAGAGCCTGTTTTAAATGTACGGAGTCCGATGATAGACTTTTATTGCTGGATTCCCCCCCCTCCACACCTTCTCCCAACCATTGTCAACTGTCTGACGCCTATGACTTAAGTTTTAAAATAACATTTCTTTTACAAATATAATACCAAAGGTGGCCACGAGTGTGGTTGTTAAGTTCCGCCATTTTATTTTTTTTAATTAGTAAAATATACTTTAAAATGTTAAATCCCTTTCATCGTATTATGAATTAGTGAATACAGGGTATTAGATAAGTGAACAAAATACGGCCCATTAGGAACCGCATAAATCATATCAAAGGGCTACGTGTGACTCTAAGAGCCGCATTTAGATATAATTGTAATTTACGTGTTAAACTGGAAATCAATTAAAATTTACGCTAGAAGCAATATGCCTACATATTATTAAATAAACCAAACTTATACAAAGCACATTTTCTAAAAGATTGAATTCAAGTACGCGACAAAATACAACATTTGATTTCTCTCATTTTTTCAAATCAATTGAAAATGAATATAAGCATTCGTGGTTAGTATATATAGACTGGTGAGACAAGTTGATTATTTATAGACTGGTGAGACAAGTTGATTATCTATAGACAGGTGAGACAAGTTGATGATCTATTGACTGGTGAGACAACTGATTATATATAGACAGCTGAGACAAGTTGATTATCTTTAGACTGGTAAGACAAGTTGATGATCTATTGACTGGTGAGACAACTGATTATATATAGACAGCTGAGACAAGTTGATTATCTTTAGACTGGTGAGACAAGTTGATGATCTATTGACTGGTGAGACAACTGATTATATATAGACAGCTGAGACAAGTTGATTATCTTTAGACTGGTGAGACAAGTTGATGATCTATTGACTGGTGAGACAACTCATTATCTATAGACTGGTGAGACAAACTGATTATATCTGCAGCTTTATTTTAACTGTTAAATGTATTTCCCATTGACAGTTTGTTGTTTGTTAATATGTTAAACTTTTATTTATTTTTTTTTTAAAGTGCGATTTGGACTACAGTTAGGACAACCCTGATTTAAAGTGATACAAGACGTGGTTTGATGTGATACATGACGAGATTTGATGTGATACATGACGTGATTTGAAGTGAAACATGACGTGATTTTTAAAATTATGATTTATTATCAAATCGAAATCTTTTTTTAATCTATTTTTTTTTATTTATTTCCATAAGTCAATTTAAATATAGTGAAAGTTTCAAAGGCATTTTAGGCTCCAGTAACCCAAGTGACATTATCCAATATGCCAATATCTCCTGTGTCACTATTCCCATTGACACTATCCCACGTGACACTATCTTAGGTGACACTATCATAGGTGACACTGTCTTAGGTGAGACTATCCCACGTGACACTACTACATGTGACACTATTCACGGTAACATTATACCACGTGGCACTAAACTAAACTTCGTGGCACTATCACCAGTGAGACTATACCACGTGACACTATCCCCGGTTACTCAATATCACGTTACACTCTAAAACGTGACACAATCCCAGGTGACACTATCCACAGGCTCCCACATACTTGCATAACTCCAACACGCGCCACATACTCCCATAGACACCCACAACTCACATATACTCCCATAAATGTCCACTTTCTTCCACATACTTTCATAGACTCTCACATGCTCTTACATATTTCCACAACTCAAACATACTCCCATACTGCCATAGACTCTCACATACTCCCACATAAATTACACAATAAACCGCTATAAATTACAAAATATATCTGTATTAACTACACAATGTACCTATATTAAGAAGACATCTGTGAATTGACCGGTTAGTTGATAAACTGCCATCATAATGTGCAAACTTGTCACTAGCAACGACAAGAATGGCGTTATTTTACGCTCCTTGCTCGCTGACATTTTCTGTCCTCTGACCAATGGTCTGCGACATCCATTAGGCCACGCCCAACGAGAGGATCAGTGACCAGTAAGCGAAGGGGCGAAGAGTTCCAAGCCCTGTCTCGCTGGCGCCTGTCAAACTACTTCCCTACCCCTGATTGAACTTTTCTTACCCCCCCCTCCAATAACTCTAAGCGGGTCTACCTAGTATGTGAGGTCCACCCCCCCCCCCACCCCCATTCCGCGATTTTGAAAAAAAAAATATATTCAAATATTCCTGTGTGTCTGTCAGTTGGTCTACAATCTGTGGATCGCGACTGGACATGTCACTGTGCTGAAGGAAACTGTTCAGATGAGGACAACCCTTGTCCAACAGAACAATGTGTCAAAGGATGGTTCACTTACTCTTGTCAGTACAGTCAGTATGAATTTATACATACATCAAGAAGTAAGAAATAATTTGGTATATCTAATAGTCTAGGGATATATGGCAGAGCGGTGTAGAGCGTTCGACTGCCGACCAGAGATGTAACGGGTCCGATTCTCAGTGAGAACCAAATAAATCTACAGGTCCTGATGAAAGTCTGTTCAAGTCCTTCAATCTGGCCTTAGCTGGGTTAGGTTCAAATAGGCACCTGACTTAAGTTGAGGAACTGGGCCTTATGCTAACCACACAATCCCTTGATATGTCGTAACTACATAAAGACATTTTTTCTACACGTTACCAGCCTCGATGACCATTAAATGCTAAGCGAACATTACTTTTCTATCTAGTACTTTAGTCCTGCCGTACAGGTTCAAGAGTGATATGTTAAAAAAAAAAATAAGAATTACGTATTTATTTACAGATAATAGTTTTCCCATCTTTCACTTTAATACATTCCCGTTTTTTATAAATTTTTCTGCAAAAAATTTGTCTCGGTTTTGACCTCGTAATCTTATTTTTTATTCTGAAATCTTATATATTTATTATTTAAGAGGATTTCCCTTTCTAAGACAACCAAAGCAAACACAACTCTCTCCCTTGTGCGCCGCCTTTGCCAGATAGTGTTAAATTGTTGATTGATTTATTTACAGATAATATTATCGATTATTGTCTGTTTTTGTTGGAATTTCGTTGCTTACTGTAGGATGGAATATGCACAAGATCGAAAAATTATGGTATATCTTAACATGCTATATACGTTATATACATAGGGTGTGTATATATAGATAAAAATAGCGGCTCCCGGCTCCTCGGCTCCGGCTCCGCAAGCCTGCCAATGACTCACTTTTTGTTTATTATATACTAAAAGAAATATGTTGTGTTGTTGCGATGAGTGAGAGGAGTATTAGTTTGTTTTAAAATGAAGGGGGTGGGGGGCTATATAATTAGTATGTTGTGGGGGAGGGGTGTTAATTTTTTTTATAATGATTTATAATGAGGGAAGTTGAGATAATTTATTTTATTGGGGGAGGGGAGTGTATGTGTTATAATTTATTATAATGAGGGTAGGGGAGTTCAAATTTGTTATAATGAGGGAGGGGGTGTGGAGGAAGTTTTATTTGTGACAAATTAAAAGAATTTTTTTTTTGTTGTTCGAGAATGTTTTATGTGTAAATGAGAACAACGTGTGAGTATATTTAGTTCTAAATGTATTTGAGTAAAATAAATAAAATGATAGATTGGGAAGGGTGCCGATAATGAGGTAGAGGGTGAGCGCTGTAGCTTTTGACTACATACCTTAACACAAGGTTCCTATTATTCGCCCCTTGTCTGTCGTGGGGTTTGGTCAGGCTGCTCTTGTTGTCACCCCAAGGGATGCTTCAGGGTGTTATAATATCTAAACTGACACCTGTTTTACGTATTCATGTCATAGTTCACATACTATTTAACTAAACTGACACCTGTTTTACGTATTCATGTCATAGTTCACATAATATCTAACTAAACTGACACCTGTTTTACGTATTCATGTCATAGTTCACATAATATCTAAAAAAACTGACACCTGTTTTACGTATTCATGTCATAGTTCACATATTATCTAACTAAACTGACACCTGGTTTACATATTCATGTCATAGTTGACATAATACACAGCTAAACTTACTTCTGTTTGTCACAGTCAGTGTTATTCTACTGACTACTCAACACCAATATTTCATCATCAATACATGTTACTATCAACTTATGACTACCACTTCATGACACAGCGAGTCTTTAGTTCAGTAAGCTGGTGGCCCATGTTGAACTAAACACATTCGTCACATAACATCACATTAGAAGTAAGTTATTTATTGTTTTTCTTAAAATAATTTGATATCTATTACATAATTTATTATTCCAGAACTATTATGTTTCATTTGAGATAAGCTACAAACGTTAGGCCGAAAATCTTTCAAATATGGAAACTATTTTGGGTAATACGTTACGTTCTATATGATTTCATAACATATTTTGTGTAATGAAATCTAAAGATAGTTATTGTGATAAATTTCCCCAGAATAATAAATGTTGAAGCCAGGTCTTTTATTATACACCTCATAATTTTAATGGTAATAAAAGACTTAAGTTACATTTATCAGCTTAAGTTTATATAAAGCAGGAACTTGAATTACAAAATAAAACGAAATTGTCATTTTCCTTGTTTTATTAATTTAATATTCCACTTTATTAATACAATACATTAGCTTACAAATATAGAATTAACACACAATTTTTTTTTTTTTTTTTAATTTAAGAAAAAATAATTGGAGACATTAATATGTTAGTCATTATAATTTGAAGCATCATGATGTTGGTCTTTACAATTCAAAGTGTCGGCTGTTAGAAATGAAACTTTGACCTTAACTTTAAATTATTTCATGAGTGCCATTCATTTATTTTAATCTTACAGGTATGAATAAGACATCATAATCCACGGGGTAAGGGCTGATCTAGCCACCATCAACCAGTTGAATACTTGAGCTGCGATTCTTATAGATTTGGATTGAAATATATCGCCGCCTGTTGCGAGAATTATGGCTGCGAAGGGGACGACCATGAGGGAAAAAATTATGGAAATTTTCAGCAATCTTTGGAGCTCTTTGCGCCGCATGTCAGGAACATACATAGTGTTTCCGGGTTCAGTTTGATGAGCAACTATTACATGACTAGTGGTGTGCATTACTTGCCTTTGTTGCATAGGTGAATACTGCGCCACATTCTGATAGTTATTTGGATACTGAGGATAGCGTTGGTTGGGAAAATGTGAACAGCCGGGTGCAGGATTTTGTACATTATAATATGTGGCTGTTTGATAGTCTGAACTTGCTCCAATTACATTGCTTTCGGCGTTGTTGCTTGGTATTTGTTGAAGAGCGATGACTTCTTGCGAGTTGACTGTAGTTGGCTGTAAGTCGGAGTCAATCACTGGCTGATGTATTTGTTGATCTACAGGGAGGCGGATGCAGTTGAAGATTATTAATAGAATCACTGCAAGTGACGCAGGGAGAAATACGGCCACTGTATACATAGACGTCTTAGTCTCATGATTGATGCAACTGACAAAGTCCATCTTGGCCAGACACAGTGGCAGTATGATGATTAGTCCACTGAACCAAGGGACGCCACCCATAACCACCGCAGTTATACTTGGTCTGCAGAGTGATCGCAGTTTGCTCCTTATTAAAACCTCAATACCGAGAGATATCAAGCCCAGACCATAGACGAAGTGTAGAAGAAAACAGGTGTAAGTTTCGCGGACGGTATACAGTTTGCATTCCAACATAGATAAATCAAGTTCAAAGGTTAATTTAGCCATGACCACTAGAGGGAACATGGCCAACATCATATCACCAATAACCAAAGAGATTATGGTCATCAATTTAGGACTTTGATAGAAGCTGACCTTCCTGAATACTTTGACCAGTAGCATGGAATTGGAGACACATATCAGTATGATAAAGATGACAGACAGTGCCCTGATAGAATTTAACAGAGCGTCCGAATCAAAATCCATGGCTGGGATTGGATTCTGAGGAAAAAAACAAAAAAAATAATTCAGTTTTTTTTTTTTTTAAAGCCGTTAAGTGCGTGAATTACAACAGTCAAAGTATATTATGTATGTACTATCGAGGCTAACAGCTGATGCAAACACCTGTATCATCCATGTATGTTACCTTAACTGAGATTATGAATGCAATGGAAAACTTTATGAGTGAATATATTATTAAATTGGGGATTATTTATCTGTGTGTGAAGACGTTACCACAATGATACACACTTTCTTCAAGAGCTGTTATTTAGTAAAAGTAAATGGATTATTTTGATAACGGTAAACAAATAAATTGTGTAAACATGGCAACAAAGTAAGAAAAAAAAAGCCAAGATTTACACATAGAATATGGTGTTTTGATTTACACATAGACTATGGTGGTTTGATTTATAGATAGACTATGATGTTTTGATCTACACATATACTTAGGTCTTTTGATTTACACATATAATATGGTGTTTTGATTTATAGATATAATATGGTGTTTTGATTTATACATGGAATATGGTATTTCGATTTATACATAAAATATGGTGTTTTGATTATTCTCAACAGTAATTTAATTCGATTCATCCAAGTTTATTTTTTAATAGATGTATAACATTCAATAATATAAGAAAGTACACAAAACATATTTTTAAAATAAAATATGATAGAAATAATTGGATTAACTAACGCTTAAAAACAGCGTCTAATTCAATGGATAGAAAACAGGAAATACAAATACAGAGACAATACAGTATATCTAGTCCTGCAGTTTTATTCTTGCGGTTATATAAATAAAGCAAGACCGCACTACTGAAAATTTTAACAATGAGCTCACATTGAATTTTAATAACGCATTTAATTAGGCTACTTTTTTTTTGTTTTAAGTGGGAGTTTTTAGATTGCAGATAATACTAATGAAATTTATTTTACAAAGTGAGTTTGTAAATGTCAAAATAAATATACAAAATATACAAAGTAATGAAATAAAGTGTTGTTTCGAGACCAAAGGACAATTGTTTTTTTTTTTGTTTTATGAAATTGAATGACGTACAAAGAATTGACGTTGGTGGATGACGTTTTGAAAAATTGGTACTGAGGTCCACAAATCAATGGTGTCTAAACACAATACCACAAATAACACACTCACCAATTGAGGTAATCGATTGGATTGATTGATTCAGTGAGTTTATAACTGGCAGGACAATATCTCAATCTACACAGATAGATGTACAAATAATAGATATTCGAATACATAGACACATAGACTGAATTGAAATATTCCATAATGATTGGTCAATTAATTTCAAGCAAGAAAACAAAAAAAAAAAAGGTGGGGGGATATTGCGAAAGTAATGATGATTATCGTTTTCATTAACATTACATGTATTAAGGCAGAGTAGTCGTTCTTATATTGTTGGGATAAATGTAACTTGGGCGTGGTACATTTGTGGAGGGGGGGGGGAGGATTGGAAGGCAAACGTACATTGTGGGAGGTGGGGGCTAGGTACACTTGGGGGGGGGGTACATTTGAGTGTTGAGAAGTGGGCAATAGTACGTTTAGTGAAACTGGTCATGGGACTGGGTGGTAGGCAAAGGGGCATTGAAGGATGAGCAAAGGTACATTACGGGGGAGGCATATGAATTGGGAAAGCAAAAAAAGGTACTCAGGGGAGGTGAATAAAATTGAAGGGGTATAAGGGGGCATTTAAGGTAGGGGGACAATGACATTTGTTTGTTGGGGGGGGGGCGGAGAAAGTTGCATTGCAGCAAACGGAGAATAGGTGAGGGCCAGTGAAATATTTTGAACATGCCAAGTGTTGAACCCTGACTAGTGTTGAGTCCCTGGCAAGGTTTGTCTGCCAAACAAATGTTGGGCCATGACATTGGAGGCTCACGTTTAGTATTGGCCCCTGACATCTGTTGGGTTCCTCGCAAGGGCTCAATTCCTGACAAAGATGATTTTGATTATTGTGACAAAGGCATCTGTGTGTTGGGTTAGGCATGAAGCATGTGGGGCTATGGAACATTTTGAGGAAGGGGCTGAAGTATTAGTGGAAATTACACGGGGAGTTTGAGATGGGTAAAGTTATAATTTAGAGTGTACAAATGTACATTTTGGTACTGCGCAGATCATTTAAGAATGTCTCTTTAAAATCTTGTTCTCTAATTATTTGGACACTATAAACATCCGCCCCTTCAAATGGCAATTTATTTTTTTTTTTATGTTCGTAGCACTGTGTAACGCCCGAATGTAGGCACACAATCCCATTTCAAATGCATTAATATGCTACAAAATGACTTAACAATTTATTGGTGTCTGTGATCACAATGGCCAGTTAATGAAGCTCATTGGAGGGGGGGGGGGCACCTTTACCTGAAGGGAACCATGATACATTAAATGAGAGATGATGAATATATATATATATATATATATATATATATATATATATATATATATCTTCTATACTTATAAGACGCATTTGTTGTCTGTCTGTCTGTCTATCTGTCTGTCTGTTCCCTTATAACTCAAGATCCAGAAAAACAAATAAAGTGAAATTTGTTACACATACACATAATTACATGGGGAAGGTTATAGGACAGGTTTCGTTTCATCTCGATGGGTAGTTTAATTGTAATTAATTTTTTTTTTATTTTAGTATTTTACTATATTAAAGTAATCTGGACGGCGCCATAAATAAAATTCCTCTGTGACGTCATTTCTTTATGATCGAATAGAACTTGCGCGCTGGTGCTGTATTGTGCCTTTGTGTTGCAAAGAATTGTTGTTGTTTTTTTATGCTCCCTGATATGTACAGTTTGAGGAAGGTAAAGAAAGGAATGAAGAAGGATTTTAGAAGAAGTGTGAAGCCATAATAATAAGTGTATATATATATATATATATATATATATATATATATATATATATATATAGAGAGAGAGAGAGAGAGAGAGAGAGAGAGAGAGTGAGGGAGGGAGGGAGAGAGAGATAAAGAGAGAGAGAGGGAGGGGGCAGGGGGGAGAGAGAGGAAAGGAGGGTAGGAAGGAGGGAGGGGAGAGAGGGAGGGAGGGGGTGGACAGGGGGAGAGAGAAGGAGGGGGGAGAGAGGGAGATGGGAGAGAGGGAGCAGGGGGGAGAGGGAGAGAGAAAAGAAGGGAGGGAGAGAGGGGGTAGGAGGGAGATAGAGGGGAGGGAGGGAAAGAGAGGGTGGGAGAGAGGGAGAGAGAGAAAGTGAGGGGGCAGGGAGGGAGAGAGAGAGAATGAGAGAGGGATGAATGGGGAGAGAGAGATGGGAGAGAGGGAGGGAGAGGGAGGGAGGGAGAAAGGGAGGAAGGGAGAGGGAGAGAGGGGGAGGGAGAGAGAGAGGAAGAGGGGGAGAGAGGGAGACGGGAGAGGGAGGGAGGGAGAAAGGAGGGAGGGAGAGAGGGGGTAGGGAGGGAGAGAGGATGGGAGAAATGGGAGGGAGTGAGAGATAAAGAGAGAGAGGGGACAAGGAGGGAGAGAGGGGGAGGAGGAAGGGAGGAAGGTGGAGAGACGGGGGACGGGGGTGAGAGAAGAAGGGAGGGAGATAGGGAGAGAGAGGAAGATGGGAGAGTTTGAGAGGGAAGGAGAGGGAGGGAGGGAGAAAGGGAGGGAGGGAAATAGAAAGGGAGAGAGGGGTAAAGAGGGAGGGGGAGGGAGGGAGAGAGGGGGGAGGGAGAAAACAAAAGGTAAACAGAAAACATTATTTTAAACCCGGGCAAAGCCGGGTACTTGCAACTAGTATATATATATATATATATATATATATATATATATATATATATATATATATTAAGAAAAAAATGAATAATCAATTACAAAATACAGTTATATAATATCTGAACATCTTCACACATTGGAGGCAATCTCCAAATTTTAATAGCTAGATATACAAATAAATAGCTAGATATACAAATAAATAGATAGATATACAAATAAATAGATAGATATACAAATAAATAGATAGATATGCAAATGAATAGATAGATATACAAATACATATTTGACTCTAAAAAGAAATAAAATAAATTGAACTATTTCACATGGTTTGGTCAATTCAAGAAAGGAGGGGGAGATAATTGTAATGAAGAAAAAAACTAAAGTGATCGTATCCTCAAACATTAAAATCAAACCTGTACTTTTGTTATTTACTGTGGGTGGGGTGAGGTGGGGTGGGGTGGAGGGAGGGAGCACCCAGACAATAAAGGAAGGGGAGGTCTGGGTGGTCAAGTCGGTCGTCTTGTTAGCCTATAAAGAATAAATAATTATATGAAGATAATAAATAGGTACTTACGTAATGTCTGTGGCTCCTCAAAATGTATTTATGTCTAATTCAACACAAGTTTAATCACCAACAGAGTGAAGAACTGTGTCCAAAAGTGTCTCTTTGTATTTATCTGAGTCTCTCGATCACGTGATATGTCTCTCTATTTTCTGCAATATCTTTGGCTCTTCAAAATGTATTTCAGAATTATTCAACAAAAGTATAAGCACAAGTAAGGAAAGAGAAATGCCAGACACGTGACGTCATCTCCTAATAATATGTTGGCATGGCAACCATTAGCTGGGCCACTCCCAGTCTGCATAATGACAGCAGGTATCTGAATGCACAGTGAATGTTTCTCTATTCAACAACTTGAGTGAGTGTGGGATAAGGGGTGGGAAGTTAGACTGTGGTTGACATGGGGGAGAGTTGTGTGAAGATTACTCAACGTCATCAATGTCATTTGTTTACACAAATAACTCCATTTGTTTCATTTTTAAACACTCAATGAAAGTTATATTTAAGTTTAATTTATTTGACTATAGGGAAATTTTATTCACAGTTCAATGAAATAATTTGATGTTGTCTAAATCATAAATATCGCGTATTGTAAATGCATTTTAGTATACAGAGTACCAGTGTATACAGACTTTATCTCCCTTTGAACTGTTTTTAAACCTTTCAAAATTTTGCAACGGGAAAAATTTTTTTTTTTTTTTTAAATTGCCAGATACGCATATCGGTCTGCGTATTCTGTCAGATATTCCTATCGCCACAGTGTTCATTCAGCAATCTAAAACTGGTACAATATGTTTTAAGATGTGAAATACCATAACCATTTATTGTGGATAGCAAAAGGCTGTATGATATAACGAGACCAATTATTTCGATAACCCTGGATTATACATTCATTAAATTTATTTTATTACTTCCTTTTATTGCTATATACTTTTGTTTGCATTTCATCATTATTAACAATATTTTAAATCATTCGTTTTAATGCCTATAAATATTGATCATTCTGCCAGATTGTAATGTATTGTAGGAAAGATAGTGTGGCTTGTCTGGCAGATTAAGGCGCCGAGCTAGAGGGGGGGGGGCGCCGAAATAGTAGTCTTTAAAAAAACAACGTTTGAGACAAGAAAAGAGTTGTTCAAAAATGTTCTATATTATTAGGTGTCGCACGGGGTACATCAATAGCCAGCTACGGCCCAGTGGAGAGTGCGGTAGGCGTATAATTGGGAACCGGGCAGTCCAACAAAATTTATTGAAGAGCCACATACTGTTAAATTTGAGGGCTGGAGATTGTACTAGTTATATATATATATAAACACAACGTAAACTCATTTAATATACATAAACACGTAAACATACATATATAGCCCACATACATACATAAAAATACACACAGAAATATATATTTACATGAAAACATACATACATAAACACACCCCTACAATAGGCCGTCACTGTGTGACGGGGGTATTGTCTGCCTGTTGCGGCTCCTCTTACTTTACTGCTAGCCATTGGAGGCCTCTGTAGTAAGGGGGTAGTTTTAAACATGGCTATGAGACTCCAAAAGCGATAGTCATGCCACTAGCTTTGATTAACAATACAGTCGAGTCCAAGGCTCCAAACGCTTCATCACACGAACATTTCGGGTTAAAAGACAAAACAAAATGGCTTGGGTTACGAACGAAGGTAATAGAGACAGAGAGAAAGATTAATGTTTAACGTTGGAGACTAATGATCGCATTAAATACAATAGAATGTCATGCAAACAAATGTGTTGTTAACTGTGCAGTAAAAGCTATTGAATGATAATGTGATGATCCACTCCAGAAATATTCTACAGCTAATGAACAATACAAATTTCCCTCGATAGTTTCTTAGTGCATTAATATTCCCATCGAAACGTTTGAAACTGATTGTCTTTCTATTTGTATAACACTTGAAGTACAAGTGTCATTTTTGATTTGTCAGGTATATGACAGGATATTTTTTTTTCAGTTAAATGATGGGGTATTTTGTTAAGTAAATAACAAGATGCCTGGTAAATTGCCAATGTTTTTTTTTCAGGTAAGAAATACGATGCTTAATAAAACGAACTATTCTTTAAGTTTGAAATGAATTTCCTTTATTTAATTGATTTCAATGTCACGGGGATTTGAACGTTTCGGTTGACGAACCAAAGCAAATGAAGTTCGTAAGCCAAGGTAACACTGTATCATGAATTAACATTTTGATATTTACTTATGAACTGCGCAGTTTCCGTTCATCGTAACAGTAACTATTGAAGTGTTAGGAATGAAATGAAACTGAAAACCAAGACATAGGTCAGAGTTCAATGTCTGACATAGACAACATATTAGTTAATTATCGTTCGATACACAATCCTAACCTTTCTGGCGTTGCAAATTGTCATGCGTATTGTTTTTTTAAAGGGAACAGGGCCTATTGATTAAATATCTCCACGTTTTTTCGCTTCAACATTGTATTTTATTAACACGCAGTGTACCAGGCGTTGTGCGGTAAGACATACTGCCTTGTGACACTGGACACTTCTGTGTCAATCAATGCAGAATCATAGGTATTTGGGGGCCCTGGGGGGCTTGACCTCTTTGGGGGCCCCTTCATTTTGACATTTGACACCATGACATGAGATAATGTACTTAATATTTAATGTAATATATATATATATATATATATATATATATATATATATATATATATACAGAATTATATTTATGCTGGTGATTATAGTATTGATATATTTACATCTGCTTACAAAAAACTGTAACACGAAGCAAACTATCATTTAAATGATATAAAAGTACAGCACTGTTTTATTTTCTGACAACAAAGTATTAATTGGGTTGCTTCTCTTTGACAACTTTTACTTCTGTCAGAAACTGAGTCAATTATACAGTATAATGTTTCCAAACATTGTTGCCCTGGTAAACATTTTTTAAAATATTAATAAAAAATGGCGGTTACTTTTTTTCCTTTTTTAACATCTTCCACTAGATCATTTTTTTGGTGACCGTATTATGTTGATTTTCTATTCCACTTAATTGAATTATAAACCCATCATCATCTAGAGCTACAATTATAATGTGAGTTGTAAATATTTTAAATATTTTGTATTAGTCATTTGAACAGAAAAAAGGCGTTATATAAAAACATCAACTACCAGCGATCATTATGTAACAACACATAACACAAGCCCCCCACTTCCCCCTCCCCAACCCTCGGTCATGAGCCTGTACGTCACTGCGACAGTCAATGTGGTAATCAATGATGATTTCATGATTAATTCTAACCTTTCTGTGGCCGTCGACAGTATCGACTGACTTTGTAGGTGTTGTTTTTATTTGTGAAAAAAAAGTGAGTGGTTCATGTGTGGGTGGGTGGGGGAGGGGAGTACTCAGAGACGTTGTCTGACTTATTGTCTGCCCTGGTGTCAGTGTAAAGTAAATGTTATTTTCAATATACATATAGAGTGAATTATACTTTTTATTTTTGTTTCTTTTACTATGGCCATTTGAGGGGGGGGGGGTGTTTGTAGAAAAACACAATTTTCGTACATAAAAAAATCACATTTTATATCGGAGTAGCCATTTTCTTATTTACATTTTTTTAGATATATATATAATACACACATCAGAGAAGAAAACAAAATCCACATGAGAGCACATTTTATGAGTTTTTTTTTTTTTCTTTTGACCAAAGAAAAAAATCTATTTTCACGTTTTTCTAGTCAAAATGAGGTTATTTGTCAGTAATACGATACAAGAAATCTGACCTTTTTTGCATACACTTATTGAGAATTCTACTTTGAGTCTATCTATTTAAACATATTTTTTTTTCTTCAGTACATAAGAACCAAAACAAAACTGGTCTGGGTGTTTAAACATAATGATTGGCGAGATTAGTCCCGGGGGCTTATTTTTGAGGACCCATACAAAATGTTATTGAATATTATTAATTATTTTTTCACTAATAATAAAAAAAAAAAAGAAGTAGCGCTTTGGGATTAAATGGGGTCATATCTATTTGGACCCCAGGATGTGCCACACTTTCTACAGGCCAGATACAAACAACATAGGCAAAATATTTTGTCAATATAATTCTTCCTGGTCAATACTACGTACAACCAGTTTAGTCATTCCAGTGTTAATTGAGATGATTATTTCAGCGACAGTGAGGGGGCCAGACAGAAATAATTGGCTGTGACTCATCGGGACCTTTGACCTTTGTTTCATCCCGGCCTTACATGTATGTAGGTAGAGTTTCGATTTTGTAATTTGTAGTTTGGACGGCACGATGTCTGTCCACCTACCCATGTTTTACCTATTCCAGTGCTTTTTATGGTATTTACTTACATCCCTGATTCAGATTCCAGTATCTACAGCCAATACATAACGAACATTATAGATTTTTCGAGAAAAGGTTAGGGGACCGTTTATTGTGATGACGTAAAAGAGTTGGTGAGTAGAGGTTTATTTGTCTTGATATAAGTTTTACGTAGTAGAGAGCTGCTTGGGGGGTATAATTTTCACCCACCCCCACCCGTCCCCGCACATTTTGAACCACGCCCATCCGCTTCCGTCAAAGTTTGCTCCATCCCCACCCATACAAACCCTTACCAGTTGAGATAAACGTAACCTCAGGCATTGGGGGGGGGGCGTACCCATGACGAAATGTTTGAACTAGTTATATACACTGGCAATAAACTAAAATATAAACAAAAAAAAATGGTCAATTTATTTATATCAAAACAAATGAACAAAAACATTTAATTCAGAACAAATGAATCAGTCTACTAATATTTAAAAAAAAAAATTGCAATAAATGTATATTTCCACAATTAAAGACACATATAGTACAAGTATACACATTTCAAGAGTTAGGATCATGGATACGGCTAATACGTGCTCCGTATTATTTTTTTCCGGGGTACCTGTGCTCGATTTACCGCCGTGGATGCCGGGGATATCCTCGGCACTGAGGACTGCCCCCCCCCGGCTCTGCTTTTGCTAACGTCATCCCTGCCGAGGATGACATTTATTCCCGGCTCTGCGAATTTTTTTTTTCATCCCCAGCACTGAGAGAGTACTAGTATATTTTAAAGTTGAACTTCATAATTTGTACTGCGTTTCTATCTACCGAATCAATTGAAATAAACGTACAGTAAGAGTTCGAAGTATTGTTGTTGTATCTTTGGTTCTATTTTTTATGTTCACTTTTAATTCGTCGCTCTTAAGTCGTAAGGCGCAAGTTATCAATCGAGAAATGTTATTTTTATATTAAAATTGAGACAAAGATTTAAAGTAATATTTTTATTCTATAATTTTAAATTAAGATGTCTCAATAGCCGTCTTGCAAATACATTAACCCAAACAAAGTTGTCTTTTACAAACAAACGACTGTATTTCAAGGAGTCAAATCTCGGAAAGATGATCTTCATACAACATCTACTGGTAGATGGTACTGTTTAATGGTAACACTGGAGACCAAGGTCGTAGTCGGGGGGGGGGACTGGGGGGGGCTACAGACCCCCCCAATTAATTCTACAAATTAAATTCTATTATAACATATATTTATTTATCAATGTGTTCCAATTTTTTCTAATATAAAACTCTCCGCACTGCCCCCCCCCCCAAACCGCACAGCCCTCAACAAAATTCTGGCTACGGCCTTGACTAGAGTAAAACCATTTGCTCGTAAACAGTGTAATGTAAGTTTTCAGGACTGATTCACATCTATAAGTAAAGTCAGATGTTATAAAATTAAACCAAACAGTATAATCAAAATTGATTTTTCCCTTGATGATGCTGATATTAATACGCTGACACTAGGCGGATCTAGGAATCGGTCATCGGGAAGGCCAGTATATAGGGCAGGGGATAGTAGGCTGTAGTGGGCGTATATCGCATACGCCAGGAACCGCGCCTGCTCGGACAGTCATTCATTGCAATTCATACTGCATCGTTTTCATTTTTAGGCCCGGGGATTCCTATATTGTTTCAACAAGTTTATACACAAATCTAACGAAAATAGTTGAAAAGCTGGGCTGCACTATTGTCGATGTACCAAGTGATGGTAACTGTTTGTTTACGTCATAATTCATTAGATGTCGAAACCATCAAACAATTGTTCTTTTTTCAAATTAATGGTCCACCACTTCAATATTTCGATGCAAAGTTGTATGCCACAATGTGTTCAAAACAAGGAAGGCATTTTGCCAGCGATGTACCTTCTGGCAAACCAACAAAATAATTAGTTATGGAACAACGTCATAATTTGTTTAAAAAAAATTAAAATAATCATGAGTCATGGAAGATTTGATTTCAACAAACAGAGAAAAAATGAAAAATGTGCATTTTTTTGTTAAAAATAAATTCATTGCTTGTCCTATTAAAGTAAAGCTTCAATTTTTTTTTTTGAACCAACGTGAACCAGGCCTGTAGCGTGCGGGAGAGCAGAGGGGCCAGGCCCCCTGCGTTTTGTTTGCCCCCCCCCCTGCTTATTTGTTCTATTTAGTAAAATTTATTACCTGCTCCCCTCCCCCTGCTATTGCCTGGCCCCTGCTGTAGAATGCCTGACCCCTGATGTAAAATTTTCACGCTACTTGGCTGACGTGAACTATGTTAATTAAGACAAATGTTTTCCTCATTTTTTAAAAAAATATTTTTGTTGCTTTTGTCTATGAAAATAAATTAGTTACTTGTCGGCCCTTGGATTGTAAATTAAAGATCCTCAAAAAAATTGTTGGCATCTTGCCGCCACTTGGGATGCCGGGGATATTCCGACACTGAGAATCGTCACCCGGCTCTGGTTTAGCTTTTTTCATCCCCGCCGGGGATGACATTTATCCCCGGCCCTGCAGAAAATTTTGTTCATCCCCGGCACTGGTTTTTTCTTAAATCGAGCGTTGTGGGGTACAGCTATAGGTGTGCGCATGTGCGGCAGATGGACTGCATTTTTTTGCTAATTTTTGTTTTCGGGGCTAGTATTAGGAATAGGTTTAGGATTAGGGGTTAAAGTTAGGGATAGGAAGAGGGTTAGGATTAGGGCTTGGGTTGGAATTAGGTTTAGGGATAGGGTTAGGGTTAGGCGCCATATCTATAGCCGGACCCCGAAAAAAAATAATACGGAGTCCGGCTATCGGGGATGCGCACTTCTACAGCCGTAAAAAAATAAAGTCTGTCTAGAGCGCTAGAGCGCATGCGTTAGCCGTATCCGTAGCCACTGCGATAACAAAAACAAAAAAAAAAGGCTTTGTTTAGGTGTATCTGGTAATATTATGAACGATTAAATTAATTGTCGATTTTCAATAGTCAATGGGGTTAGAAAATAGAAACAAAAAAATCAAATACATTCAGCATATATTGAAAAGAGATAAATTGACAAATACCTGTCTGGACAGTAAAAGTAGGTCAGAACTGATGCTTAAAATACCAGCAGCGTAATGAAACGGGTGGGGGTGGGGGTGAGGATGGAGGGAAGAAATGGACAGTTTTTGTTAGGCAGACGTATTAGATTCAGGGCACGACAGTAAGAGGCAGTACCGAACTTAGAGATTTGGGGGCACGGGAGGCTTTGACATTCGACGCAATGCCATGAGATAATGTACTTAATATTGAATTATTTTGGGGCCCCCCCTCAAGCTGGGGCCTGGAGCAGTGTTGATTCAGTTACCATTTTTCAGTTACAGTAAGAGTTACAGTTAGCCTTTCAAATATTTTTCAGTTACTATTACAGTTAGAGTAATTATTAAATTGTTTTTACAGTTACTATTACAGTTAGTAATTTTTTCAGTTACTATATCAGTTATCACTAGTAAAGACGTATGCATCAAAACATATGAAAAATACCGGTATATAAACCAAATATTTTTACAAAACAACAGTGTTGGGTTATCTAATAAAATTTTTTGCTCACTTTCATAAAAGTACGCATCTCTAGATTTTTTGTCAGTCTGTTTCTCTTGCCAAACACATGTTTTTCTCGTGCATTAAGTTCCAATCATATGACGTATGTCAACCCTTGTTCCCCCCTTTCATGTCATATTTTGTAACACTTCGCCCACACGTAAGTCTTGTTTACCCTCCACTACCGTAATACCCCCCCCCCCCCGGCCCAACTTCCCATCCAAAATAAATACACACAGATGTTCACTAATTGTATCATTCAAGGTCATACAGTAGAATTCAGAAATGCCAATCCTATTGTTTCAAGGTCATATCGCTGATGTAGACGTGACAATTTCTGTGTACGGGTTTTTTTTTTCCTTTTTTTTTTAAATCTTGTCTGATCTGGTTATAGAATTGGGTTATTTACTGATTTTTTTTATGCAACTCTGTTGTGAAAAAAAAACAATGTATCGGCAGCCAAAAAACGGCCGGTCCGATAGTTAACCCATAGTGCTAATATCGGTCCAATACCGATCCGATTATCGGTCGCTCCCTAATACATGTTATATTGTTGCGCATCTCTAGAATTTTATTTTATAGCGCATTTTTCTGTTAGTATTATTATTACTATTATTTTTTTCCTATTAGTATTACAGTTACAGTTAAAATGTTTTTTCAATTACAGTTTCAGTTAGTAGTTAACTGAAATCACCTTTTTCAGTTATTAGAGCCATTTCAGTTACAGTTACAGTTAACTGAATCAACACTGGCCTGGAGGAGACTTTTCTCATTGGACCCCCCACCTTAGCTACGCCTCTGGTAAGAAGGGGGTATCGTAGATTTACGTTTGAAGGAGGATGGTTATTAGAGATAAACGAAGAAGTTAGTGAGAAATGTGTGGTTGTTTTCGAGGAATTTATATTCTGTAAAATATTTGTGAAGTTGTTAATCTATAGTGTTGATTTAATTTTCATCAAATATTCGAGTCAATAAAGGGATATTGGATAGTAATATTAGAATCAAATTGGCTTTTAGTATTTTAATGGAATTGTTGTGAGCTTTTATTAGTTTTATGTGTACTGAAATAATAAGAGACCACCCGCCATCTCTGACAATATCGATAATGACAACAAAAACATATGTTAAATTTGTCTGCATTAGAAACATTATAATTCAAAAATACAAGTTTATATTTTATTAAGATATCTCAATATATTGACAAAATTTGAAACCTATTTCTTAGCAGGCTTATTTTTTGTAACTCCATGCTTATGTTAAATCCTTCTACTGTATGACTCAACGCAATAGAGAAAACAATGGAAAAGACATACACAACATTTACATAGAACTAAAATTTTGTCTAGAAGCACTGGCGGCGGAGCAGGGGGGGGAGGGCAGGGGGGCAGCCGCCCCCCCTCTTAATTTTTTAAGGGGAGCCGGCGCCCATCCTTGAATTTCCAGTCAGCCCCCCCGCTAAAATTTTAAACTTTGTTTAACTTTTTTAACTTTGTAATTCATTTTAGTTTATATGTATCATTTTCATTTTCACAATTCATTTGATTTATTTAATATTTGAAAGAAATTATAATTAATTTACATTTTACAGTAATCACATTATTGAGAGTTGTTGTGGCATTATTTTAAAAAAAGTGTTGCCATCTACCGAATGACGGCAAATGTAATTTTTAAAGTAAATACAATTATTTATTATCTTTTCATAAATTACTATAGCCAAGGAAAATTCAGAGGCTGGTCGTAAGGAAAATGGTTATGCAAGCCTAATGGACAACTTTGATACACTATTTGGTTTAAAATTAGGCATCTTAATGTTCTCTGCTTCGGAACAAGCAAACAAATCTCTGCAGAGTAAAGAAATCAACTATCAAGAGATAAACACAGCAATCGAAGCACTGAATAAATATCTTACTCGGATGCGCCAAGATGAAATGTTCAGAAGCTTTTACGAAAATGTCCTAAAACTTTCTGACGGACTAACTGATGCACCAGTTCTACCGAACGACCTCGAACATTTAAAGAAGGATCAGCACCATTCAAATTTCCAACTGTTGAGGAATATTTTTGCCTGAAATGTTTCAGGCTATTGATGCTGCAATTGGAGCAATACATGAAAGGTTCACTGAAAATGAAGGACAACAGGTTATGACAAGTATTGAAAAATTAATTGTGGCAGCAATAAATGAACCACAACAGATCAATATGGAACTGAATGAAAGCAAATGGCTTCTTGGTTATCCAGAAATTAACTGTGCTCGACTTGCAACACAAATAAATATGTTTTGTGATTTTGTTAAAAGCATGAACGAAAGGCATGCACTAAAACTTAAAACGATAAGCAACCTCTTCAACCTTGAAAGTTCAATTTGAAAAACTATGTTTTCAGATATTTACACATTGTTGCGTATTAATCTCACTTGTCCAGTTTCACCTGCAACAGCTGAAAGAACGTTCTTGACTCTCCGCCGTCTAAAAACCTATCTACGTTCTACAATGACTCAAAAACGTCTCAACAATCTGCTTATTCTGCACACACATAAGGACAGGGTTGATAACGTTAATCTTACAGAAATTGCAGAAGCCTTTATAAGTTTGAACGAACATCGCCAAGAATACTTTGGTGCATTTAAATAGTTTATTTATACTTGGATTGATTTGTAATATTATCCAAAGACTATTGAGACTTTTTTAATCTCGCTGCTTAGTAATTATAATATACCTTAAATGGATACTTACGCGTGACAAAATATTTGATCAGTGGATAGAGTCATAGAGATAGCTATAATAAGAGTTTGAGTCTTTTTAACCCATTAGCGCATAGCGTCCATTTTTAAGGACATGCTATACAAATGTGCACTACCCTAACACCCTTGAATATTGGTATGAAACAAATAAATCTGTGCAGCCCCTTGTTTATTTTCGCAATGGTCTAAACCGGATATTATCGTATTTGCTGACATTTTGTATTTTTATTTTATGGTTAAAGTTCGATTTTGTTGGAAAGTTTTATTTTAGGAATGCCTCCACGTAAAAGGTATGTCACAAACAGTGTATGTATATTTTAATGTAATTTTTGTAACTATTATATAGTAAATATTGTTTCCTAATGCCTGTTGGCAAGTCATTGTGCAATGAGTTTGCTAATATTGTTTTTCATATAATTAAAATAGTGTCCTTAAAAAAGGACGCTATACGTTATACCCCACCTGAATGTCTGTTGGGTGATTTAGCAGTAATGTGTAAAATTTTCTTTTTCTAGATCTTATACGGTGGCTGAGGTGTTTAGTATGCTAGAAGATGACTTTAAAAGTGCATGTATTTTTATCTTGCCACCGGAAGATGGTACAAAATCTAATGGAGACAGTGGTCCCGAAGTTGATATTGGTGATATTGATAATCTCTCTGGAAATCAATTACGTGCTCAGGCAGAAGATACTCTACTCGTTTCCGATTTTGACAAAAAGCATATAGGCGTTAACGAAATTGCTGAAGACAATGACGATGAAGCTGAAAATGATGTGTTTCCATTAGCTGAAGTACATAATTTGGACAGGCATTCTCGAATGGCAGCAGTCAACGTCCAATCGGGCAGCAGCGACTCAAAACGCCACAGACGTTCTACAACTAGTCATGATGATAGCAGTTGCAATGGAGTGGGTTCAACAAAGTCATCACGTCCGAAGAAAACTACACAACCGACAAGAAATTGGTTGAAATTGACCTGAAAGAAAAAGAAATTCCATGGAGTGTCACTTCAGCATCAGATATTGATCACACACCGTCAGCACCAGGTATTGATCACACACCGTCAGTTCTATTTGAATTGTTCCAAGACGATGAAGTTGTTAACTATATCACTCAATTGGCCAATCTGTATGCCATGCAGAAATCAAAACAACTTCATTCAACGCATTCTTGGTCTTGGTGGCTCTGTGGTAGTCCAATTGATGAAGAAACTACCTGCTAGACATGCATATATTGATATTTTTTTTACAACACCACGACTGCTTGATCATTTGAAGGACATGAATCATTCAGTCACAGGAATTATTCTAGTAAACAGGATGGAGCAGTGTACATTGAAAGAAAATGATAAGATGAGAAAGGAAGCATGAAAATCCTTTGACAGTCGTGTGGACAGGGAGTCCGGAATGATTGCAGTTTTTTTGCAACAATAACAATGTCGTTACAATGCTATCAAACTGCTTTTGGTGTGGAACAAACAGCCCCTGCCAAGCATTGGTCAACCAGTGAAAAGAAGCGAATTCAAATAACAATGCCAAATATGATTGCTCGTTATAATCAATTTTTGGGAGGGACAGTGAGAATGGACCAAAATTTTCACATCAACATCCCCATCAAGTAATGTTGGTAGGCTCGATTCTGTTTAGCCATTGACGCCAGTGTGCAGAATGCTTGGCAACTGTACAGGCCTGCAGGAGCGGCAAAACATCAACAGCTGTCACTGATACTAGACTGACTAATACACCTTATGGTGACACTGGAAACAAACTTACATTTACACTATTATTTTGTTATTTACGTCATATTATTAAAAGTTGACAATTATATTAAAATAGTATTTATGACTTATGCATTTTAATTATATTTTTTATGTTATTTCTTTGCATTGAGATGATAAAATACAGCGTTTGTCAAGATTTAATTGTCTAGATTTGTGATGTGACAATATTCAAGTTCAGGTGGGATGTAACGCATAGCGTCCTTTTTTAAGGACAAAAATTTGGGGGCCCTTAATTTGCGTCATACACATTTTTTATAATTTTTACGTTTGGTATAGTCAATAAATGCCCAAACTACACGTACTATGCAAATATTAATGAAAAATGAGACCTCATGCATTAATGGGTTAAGACACAATTATCATTTTAACACTTGGAAAAAAAATTGCATTATATTTTCATAAAATTAAAACAATAATGAACATACTTCTCAAAAATATGTTCGAAATTATTGAATATTAAAATTTAAATAGCTTGCTTAATTGTAACTGATCTAAATTTCAGAATGTCATATTTTTTTCCTATCTGCAGATGCAATTATTATAAAATATAAAATAACAGAAATAAATAATACAGGAATTTTGAAACTGATATTATGCGTATGCCTTGAAAAACAAGAGATATGTCTACTAACTGTTATATTTGTAGTTAGCACATAAAGCTGCAAAGGTTACAATGATTAATAATCCTGTCAGACTGCCGAATTTGCTCACTTTAGCTAAAAATTAAATAGTAACATACTTAACATTCATTTCAGTAATGAATCAGTTGACGACAGAAGTGCTCAATGTTCATTTTTATTTTTTTTTATATATATTTTTTTTTAATAATATCGATTAAATACTTGCTACAGAATTACTATATTCTGTTATTGAATTAAGGCGTTAAAACTTGTCTTTCGGTCATATTTGTCTTGTCCCACCTTACATCTACAGGAGGGGGGCGGCAGCCAATGTCATATGGCGGTATGTCTACCCGCGCAATGCCTAGTACAATTCGTGTTAACTAAATACGATTTCGTAGAGAAAATGTGGAAACTTTTAATCAATAGTCTTGTTCGTTTTAATAACAATAGACATGAGAAACGGCAACACCAGAAAGGTTAGGATTGTTTATCGAACAGTCATTAACTAATATGTTGGTTGTGTCAGACATTGAACTCTGACCTATGTATTGGTTTTCAGTTTCATTTCAGTCCTAACATTTCAATTTTTTTACTGATACAATGAACGAAAACTGCGCAGTTCATTCATGATGCAATGGTACCTTGTCTTAGGGGCGGATATAGACAACTTTGACGGGAGGGGGGGGGCAAAACTTTGACCCCCGGGGGGGGGGCAAAACTGTTTTCATTGTTGAAAATTGGTCTTAGAACAAAAAATATTTCGATAATTTAATGATGTCTTACCTAAACTTGCGGTAACGGGGGGGGGGGGGGCCCGCATGACTCCCGCCCTCCCCCTAAATCCGCCCTGCCTTGGCTTACGAACTTCATTCGCTTTGGTTCGTCAACCAAAACGTTATAACCCCCGATACATTGAAATCAATTAATTAAAGACAATCCATTTTAAATTAAAGAATCCTTCGCAATTTCAAAATAATAATTTCTTCCTGTGGCTAAAAATAGTTTCAAGGGAGTTAAAGTCTATATATATACTGCTATCATGCAGGCCCGTAGCATGCAGGGGGGTGGGTAGGGTTTTGTCTTGTTCCCTTCTGCTCGTTTGCTCTACTTAGTAAAATTTATTTCCTGCCCCCTGCTATTGCCTGGCACCTGCTGTAGAATTTTTACATTACGAGCTGCTACACTGTATACTTAAATTCATTAACAATACGCCATATTAATGTTTTAAACATCATCAGTTTATTTCATTGATCAGAGAATACAATTTGTCTCATATTCCTATTGAACTACGTGGAAACTTTCATTATGTGTAGGTAAATGAAACAATGGATTTAATTTGGTAAACAAAGTTACATTATTGACGTAAAGAAATCTTCTCTCAAACCCCCCCCCCCCACCTTAACGACCGTCTAACTTTTTCAAACCCTCTCTCTACCCCATCTCTTAAGTTGTTGACATGATTAACGGATGGCCCCACGTGTGTGCAAAAACAAGCGAGCTTACTTCAATGACGCAAGTAGTCCTTATAAGGTAAGAAATATTCAATGTCTATGCAGGTCACTGCTGTCATCATGCAGTCTGGGCGTGGCAATATTTCACGACCAATGGTTGCCATGCCAACATAACTTGTTCATATTATTAGGAAATGACGTCACGTGTCTGGCATTTTTTAGTCTTTATAAAGGGCGACCCCCCCAGCTTAGAAATCAAAATATTTCTTCACAAGCGTTTGTCTTCGTGTACACCCTGGATTATCGTGAACAGCCTTGGGTTATCTTCTGCAGAAAGAAACAGAGAGACTGATTGACAGACTCGGATAAACACAAAGACTGCCCCATTTGACATTGGTTCTACACTCCATTGGTGCTCACACCCTGTGTTGAAATAGACTGAAATATATTTTGAGGAGCCAAATATAGTACGTAAGTACCTATTGATTTATTCTCATAGGATTATTTATTCTTTATAAGCAAACAATGTGACCGACTCCCCTTGCTTAGTTGTCTGGTTGGCCCCTACATCCACCCCACCCCACCCCACCCCACCCTTAGTAAACATTTTTTTGCTGTAGCTCAATAAATTATAGCTGTTTTTTTTTTTTTTTTAATCTTTAAGAAAACGAACATTTAAATTATTTTATTGAATAACATTATTTTTCTGTATCTCCTCTCAATCCTCACTATCTTTATATATTTATTGTCTATCATTTAATTTATTTTGGTTCACGTCAGAATCTGGTGCCTACGATCTTCACGAACTGGCCCCTTTGGTCACACACACGTCAATAGTTAAGCCAGTATTTAGCATAGTGATTTGAAAGGGCGTTGTCATCCAACCATTAACTGGGGCCAAACACTTGCCAGGGGGATACCACTGGTCAGATTCAACACTTGTTAGGGACCAACCCTTCCCAGAGGTCCAAATCATGTGAGGGCCCTCATTGAGCCAGGGGCCCATCACATGTCAGGGGCCAACACTTGTCAGAGGCCTAGACTTGCCTAGATCCAACACTTGCTAGAGGCTAACACTTGTCAGGACCCAATACTTCTCATGGACCAAAACTTTCAGGGCCCAGCACTTGTCAGGATCCAACACTTGTCAGGGCCCAACACTTATCAGGGCCCAACACTTGAAGCCTAAACTTGCCTAGATCCAACACTTGCTAGTGGTCAACACTTGTCAGGGCCCAACACTTGTCAGGGGCCAACACTTGTCAGGGCCCACCACTTGTCAGGGCCCAACACTTATCAGGGCCCAACACTTGTCAGAAGCCTATACTTGCATAGATCCGATACTTGCTAGTGGCCAACACTTGTCAGGGGCCAACACATGTCAGGGGCCAACACTTGTCAGGGACTAACACTTGTCAGGGCCCAACACTTGTCAGGGCCCAACAATTGTCAGGAGCCAACACTTTCCAGGGCCAAATACTTGTCAGGGTCCAACAATTATCAATGCCCTACACTTGTCAGGGGACAACACTTGTCAGGCCCAAACACTTGTCAGGGTTAAACACTTTTAGGGGCCAACACTTGTCAGGGCCCGATACTTGTCAGAGCCCAACACTTGTCAGGGCCAAACACTTGTAAGGGGCCAACACTTGTCAGGGCCCAACACTTGTCAGGGGGCCAACAACTTTTTAGGGCCTAACGCTTTTCAGGGCCCAATACTTGTCAGGGCCCAACACTTGTCAGGGCGAAACACTTGTCAAGGCCCTACACTTGTCAGGGCCCAACACTTGTCAGGGGCCAACAACTTGTCAGGGCCCAACACTTGTAAGGGGCTAACACTTGACAGAGCCAAATACTTGTCAGGGGCCAAGAATTGTCAGGGTCCAACACTTGTCAAGGGCCAAAAACTTGTCAGTGGCCAACACTTGTCAGGAGCCAACAACTTGTTAGGGGCCAACAACACTTGTCAAAAGCCTATACTTGCATAGATGTAATACTTGCTAGTGGCCACCACTTGTCAGGGGCCAACACATGTCAGGGGCCACCACTTGTCAGGGCAGCTAACACTTGTCCTGGCCCGACACTTGTCAGGGTCCAACACTTGTCAAAGGCCAACAACTTGTCAGGGGCCAAGAATTGTCAGGGTCCAACACTTGTCAGGGGCCAACAACTTGTCAGTGGCCAACACTTGTCAGGGGCCAACAACTTGTTAGGGGCCAACAACACTTGTCAAAAGCCTATACTTGCATAGATGTAATACTTGCTAGTGGCCACCACTTGTCAGGGGCAAACACATCTCAGGGGCCACCACTTGTCAGGGCAGCTAACACTTGTCCTGGCCCGACACTTGTCAGGGTCCAACACTTGTCAGGGGCCAACAACTTGTCAGGGGCCAACACTTGTCAGGGCCCAACACTTGACAGGGGCCAACACTTGCCAGGGCCAAATACTTGTCAGGGGCCAACAATTATCAGGGCAGCTAACACTTGTCCTGGCCCGACACTTGTCAGGTTCCAACACTTGTCAGGAGCCAACACTTGTCAGGGGCCAACACTTGTCAAGGCCCAACAACTTGTCAGGGCCCAACACTTGTAAGGGGCTAACACTTGACAGAGCCAAATACTTGTCAGGGGCCAAGAATTGTCAGGGTCCAACACTTGTCAGGGGCCAACAACTTGTCAGTGGCCAACACTTGTCAGGGGCCAACAACTTGTTAGGGGCCAACAACACTTGTCAAAAGCCTATACTTGCATAGATGTAATACTTGCTAGTGGCCACCACTTGTCAAAGGCCAACACATGTCAGGGGCCACCACTTGTCAGGGCAGCTAACACTTGTCCTGGCCCGACACTTGTCAGGGTCCAACACTTGTCAGGGGCCAACAACTTGTCAGGGGCCAACACTTGCCAAGGGCCAAATAATTGTCAGGGCCCAACACTTGTCAGGAGCCAAAACTTGTGAGGGCTCTACACATGTCAGAAGCCAAACCTTGTCAGAGCCCAACACTTGTCAGGGCCCGACACTTGTCAGGGTCCAACACTTATCAGGGGCCAACACTTGTCAGGGTCCACCTTTTTTCAGGGGCAAACAACTTGTCACAGCCCAACATTTGTCAGGGCCCAACACTTATCAGGGCCCAACACTTGTCAGGGGCAAACACTTGTCGGGCCCAACACTGGTCAGGGCCAACAACTTGTCAGGGCCAAACACTTGTAAGGGGCTAACACTTGACAGAGCCAAATACTTGTCAGGGGCCAAGAATTGCCAGGGTCCAACACTTGCCAGGGCCAAGTACTTGTCAGGGGCCAACAATTATCAGGGCCCAACACTTGTCAGGGCCCAACATTTGACAGGGGCCAACACTTGCCAGGGCCAAATACTTGTCAGGGGCCAACAATTATAAGGGCCCAACACTTGTCAGGGCACAACGCATGTCAGATGCCAACACTTGTTAGGACCTAACACTTGTCAGGGCCCGACACTTGTCAGGGCCCAACATTTGTTAGGGGCCAACACTTGTCAGGGCCCAACACTTTTCAGGGGCCAACAACTTGTCAGGGCCCAACACTTGTCAGGGCCCAACACTTATCAGGGCCCAACACTTGTCAGGGGCAAACACTTGTCGGGCCCAACACTGGTCAGGGCCAACAACTTGTCAGGGCCAAACACTTGTAAGGGGCTAACACTTGACAGAGCCAAATACTTGTCAGGGGCCAAGAATTGTCAGGGTCCAACACTTGCCAGGACCAAGTACTTGTCAGGGGCCAACAATTATCAGGGCCCAACACTTGTCAGGGCCCAACATTTGACAGGGGCCAACACTTGCCAGGGCCAAATACTTGTCAGGGGCCAACAATTATAAGGGCCCAACACTTGTCAGGGCACAACGCATGTCAGATGCCAACACTTGTTAGGACCTAACACTTGTCAGGGCCCGACACTTGTCAGGGCCCAACATTTGTTAGGGGCCAACACTTGTCAGGGCCCAACACTTTTCAGGGGCCAACAACTTGTCAGGGCCCAACACTTGTCAGGGCCCAACACTTATCAGGGCCCAACACTTGTCAGGGCCCAACACTTGTCAGTGCCTAACACTTGTCAGGGGCCAACAACTTGTCAGGGCACAACACTTGTCAGGGGCCAACACTTGGCAGGGCCCAACACTTGCCAGGGACAAATATTTTCAGGGCCAAACACTGGTCAGGGCCAAAACTTGTCAGGGGCCAACACTTGTCAGGGACCAACACTTGTCAGGGCCCAACACTTGTCAGGGGCCAACACTTCTAAAAGGATAACATTGCCATAGGCCTAACACATGTCAAGGGCCAAGAACTTGTCATGAAGCTAATCCAAGACAGGGGCGCAACACTTATCTTTGGGCAAACACTTGACAGGAGCCCAAAAACTGCCAGGAACCCACAATTTTCAAGGGTCTAAATTGGTCAGGGCCAAACACTTGATTAGAAGCAGACCATTTCCTGGGGCCAAATACAAATCAGGGGCCAACACTTGCAATGGGCCCAAGACTTATTCGGCGAACTACACTTATCAAGTACTTAACACTTGTCAAAGAGCCAAACCTTATTTAGGGCCAAACACTTGTCAGGGGTCATCATCCATATAATCTTCCTCCTCACATGTCAGCTGATATCATTATCCATATAATATTCTATATAATATTCGATCTGTTTAGATTGAGAGGTTGTCCTGCCAGTTATTGACGTCACTGAATGAATCCATCCAATCTACCTTCCCTGGTGAGTGTGTTAATTATGGTGTTGAGTTACTATTAATATATATAAATATATCAGCATATCGCACATTAAGTAATAAAAAAATAATAAATTATTTTAAGATTAAAATGACACAACCGTTAATAGTGGACTTAGCAAGCTTAACATGATCTAGCAAAACAATGCACATTGATTGCCGTTGACTACACATTTCTTAAATTTATTAATGTCTCGCAAACTATAACACATATCTAAACCTAACAATATCATTTTTTTAATGGAAAAATATATAGTAGACTTTCTACCATCCGACCTAATGTTGCGCAACGTCTTTCATAGTGTGAATTCAGTTGACCAAACCATGTGAAATATTTCCATTCGTCTTTTTATATATCTATCTTATCTAGATTGAGATATTGCCTCCCTTACCTCATCACTGAATCCATCAATCCACACAGCCTTTTCATGTGAGTGTTTTATTTATGGTCTTTAAGTATCATATAATGTATTATTCAGCTGGTTATTCAATCCTTTATAATACATGTATTATTAAATTCAATGTTCTTTGCTCTTGCACGGGGCCCAACACATTTTAGGGGCCAACACAAGTCTGGAGCCCAATAATTGACAGGGGCCCAATATTTGACAGAGCCCAGTACTTGTGCAGGGCCATTCAGTTCTTAATTCAGCGCTTTTATTGTCCAGTTTGTCTTTGGCCTCATTCATTTAATTAACAAAACATTAACTGTGTAAAACGAATTACATTTAAAAAAAAAATACTAAGTGACAACATTTAAATTTAAAATACATTCTCTTTAACAAAATTTTAAAAAATTCACTAAGTGACAACAATTAAATTAACAACACGTTCACTATGTTGCAGTAATTAAATTTATAATACAATAACTTTGTGACAATAATTAGTCTAAATATACATTCACCATCTGACAATAATTAAATTAACAATGCATTTTTTATTTGACAAATAATAAAAACATCTGGAATCATAATTTTTTTTTTCAAATTTAGTATTTCATGAATACAAATTTAATGTATATTCCTTTTTCAGTTATTTCATCCAACTTAGAGGATCTCACACTCACAAGGAGCCAACCCAAGACAGAAATGAATTATAATAAATGTCTGAAGTATGTGAACAGGCTTGTAGTCCTAAGCTTTGTCTTGGCGGCGCTACTTTTATACGTTGTCTATTGCTATTCAGGGGCAGTAAACAACTATGAAGTAACTGAATCTCAATCAGTGATAGGGGAAATAGATATAATACCTATCACAGATTATCCAAGTGAAAGAATCGATTCTACACCAAAATCTTTACCTATCAATGACATTTCTTCATTAGTTATAGAAGACATAAATAAAACAAAACCCGTAACTGATGTATCGATTACACCCAAATCTATTAAAAGAGGAAGAGAGTACACTGCGGAAGAATTTTTCAATCTACCACCCCCTGCCAAAATATTTACTAAAGAGAAACCATTTAATTTGGGGACATCAAAAAGAATATCTAGATCAAGATTGTCAACTGGTGTAATGAGAACCAGACTAGTTTCAATCATTCGAGAAAGAATGTACACTCGAAGAACACAATACCGAGAACAAATATTCACATCCTATTTATTAGAAAAAAAAAGTATTATTTTATCAGAAACCCAAATGAAAAGAAGACATTTCCTATCATTTAAGGAAAAAAAATGATTAATCAAAATATAATATTGGACTTGAATAAAAAATAAATACAGATTAAATGACGAAAGATCATCATGAAGGAAATATTATTTTGAGTAGTATGGATTGAAATATATTTATATAAATTTCTTCAGTAACCCATGCAATCTTTGAAAATCAAGACAAGTCCAATAATATATTTCTCTTTTTACAATACATCACTGTGAGTTTCTCTGTGTAATTATTGAGCACATTAAATGTATTTGATGCACATAGTCGAGTCGGCATATACTTTGTATAATATGTCAGTTGGAAGAAAAAGTTCAGAAATATTGTTATGCAAGTTTTGTCATTAGCTATAAAAGTCTGTTAAATGGCTACTGCATTTTATGCTATACTGGGGCAGTAAGAAACTATCTACTTACTAAATCACAATATGTGATAGAAAAATTAGAACTAATACTTACCACAAATTATCTATGTGAAAGAATCAAATTCTATGCCAACAATATTACCTATCAATGACATCTCTTCATCAGTTATAGAAGACATAAATAAAACAAAATATGTAACTGATGTAACGATTACATCCAAATCCATTAAAAGAGAAAGTTCTTCTGGAGTGTACTCTCTGTTTCAAAGACCACCATCTGCAAAAATATTGAATGAAGAGAAATTGTTTCGTTTAGGGACATTAAAAAGAACTTCTAAATCAAGATTTGCAATTAATGTAATGAAAACCCAATAGTTTTCAATGATTCAAGAAATAATGTACAGCCGAGGATATCAAAACCAAGAAAGAATATATTCACATCCTATTTTCAAAATTAAAAAAAAAAGAATGGTTTTAACAGAAAACCAAATTATAGTTAGACATCATTTATTTGTATTATTTCCTTGGATTCTTTAGAAATAAAAAAAAAAATATTATCTCTTATAATATAATACAGTTCATTACACATAATATTTTATGTTGTTTCTGTAAGAAATGTATACATATATTGTCAATTTTAATGTCATTTTTTGAAATAGGCTTTAACATACATCGTTTTTAAAGAATTTAAGTTATAATTTATTTATTAATGTTTTTATTTCTTTTCAAATTGCTTATAATTGTATCATTTTTCAGCCTTTCAATTGCCAAAAAAATTAAATGTTTAGCCCATGTTGAACAAAGTAAATTAAGTCTTTAGTTTATGTACAAGAAGGCCTGTACCTATGCAATAACATTTTATCTCTACAGCCTTTGAAGTCTGAAACAAATTTTATTGTATTAAATAATAATTTATGGTACACCTGAACACTTTTTTTTTTAACATTATAATGTTACCAAATAATGGGAAATAATAGAATACAAAAAAATATGAATTAATTTCATCATTCTGTAGTATATGTAAAACCATTTTTTTATTTTTATATATCTATACATGTGGTAATATTTTTATTTATACACTATAAATTGTTTTTTTAAATATTGTACTACACCTATAATTCAATAAAGAAAGTAATTTCACAAATACAATTTGTTTACCAAATATTTTCAGTCTTAATTTTAATTTATGTAATATGTATGTGTCAATGTATCTAATAATCTACTCATAACTTAATAAAATCACAATCAAGATGCAACACAATCATTATGCAACACTATCAAGATGCAACACAATCAAGACGCAACACAATCATTGAACAACACAATCAAGATTTTATGCTATAGAAAGACACACGTGTAAGACAAACATAAAAATAAAAAGAACAGATGGTCGTGTGGTATGTCACAATCCAATTGGAAAACTCGTGGTCTAAGGGTACATTGGCGAGAGATTCACCCAGGTCCCCTTAGGTTGGACATACGCATTAATATATATATATATATATATATATATATATATATATATATATATATATATATACAAATCAGTGACTCCTGATAAATGACAAAACAAATAACTTTAATGCAACCTATAAATTAATATAGAGAACATATTGTATTTATGTGTCTATTTCCATCACCCACCCAGTTAAATTAATACACCATAGAAACTGGCATAAGGCCCAAATAGTATTAACATACTATAAGTAGACCATATTATAAAACATCAGCTATTACATTATACTGTCCAGTGATCTCTCAAGCCTGGGCCTTCTAGGTCTAAACTCCCTCCCGAACGGCTACGTGTCATTTAAATCAGGGCTGTCAAGGTGCACTTCAGGCAGGGCAATTCACGCTGATCAAGTACTATTCGGACATGTTACATTAAATTCAGGGCCTCCAGGTTGGTCATCCTACCATACACATACCATACATCATATATGTAAATAAACCGGTTACATGACATGGGGTGAATGCAAAATCAACGTACCAAATCTATGCGTTGCATGTCACTTGCAGCTGTTCACTAACAGAGCTCACACAAGTTTCGTTTAAACCATGCGCACCAAAATGTACACACACCCTTTCAAACATACTCGCCGACCTGAACTCCGTTCACCTACTCTATGCTATCTTGACATGGCATAACGCTTGACTGTCATCCTGAATGTCACTGGCTTGATCTTTGATGAGGACCGATGGACATTCCAGGTCATGGAAATTTCCCATTATATCTCCCGTGGTGCCGCCATGGCCATTGCACTATTGGCTCTGAATGTAATGGGAAAAGTCATTATAAAAACAGTCCCATTTGTGGTTTATAGTGTGTAAGAGATTTGATCTCATCCTTACAGGGACTCCATGCACACAAAAATAACAAATATAAACCTCTTAAAATTAAGAAGTTTCTTTGTTATATTTTCTTTTTCCATGTTAATAGTAACTCACAACTTCCATTTCTCTTTGATAACTGAAAGTGTTTCCCTTATTAAAATTATGGACAAAAAATATCTCTAAAAATAATCAAGTCAAAAGGCAAGCAGAAAAGCTCGATACAATTCAAAAACAATATATTATATTCTGCATTCAATTTTATTTTAACCTAACAAAATAAATCAAAATATAAAAGATATTTGGCAAAACAATAACAAACTACATAGCAAATCAGAATGAATGAATGGATCATCATAACAATTAAATTAACAAATTGATAGCAAACTACATATTGTGCATAGCCGAATTCTACATAAGAATTATTGGTATTGACATGGTTTTCATTTCTAATGTTATTTCATTTCAATGTGTGTTGGCCTAATTTTTCACCTAAAACAAAATTAAAAAATAAAGCCAATGTGTATACAAAATTAAATAGCACAATGCTTTTTTTCAGAGTTTTTGATTAACATGTAATAAAAAAACATTAAAGCACTGTGAACTACTCAGTGAGACAATTATTGTTTGTGCTAGTTATATGGTAACCAATGTTTCAGGCTAACATTTCACACTAGTTGAAATTACATTGGCAGCTCAAATATATTTAATTTTCAAACATTCAAAAAAAAAAAATTGACATAATCTTCAGAGAAAATCAATAATAAACGAGACAGATTTTAAGATGTAACAACAAATTCTGAAAGAAACAAATTTCAATTTTTTTAATTAACTTATTTTTTTCCATAATAGTCAGACTGATATCTTGCTTGAAAAGTTGTAGGATTAGCAGAGCTATGTGTAATAGTGACAGTGTCTATTAACATAATTATGTGTAATAGTGACAGTGTCTATTAGCAGAACTATGTGTAATAGTGGCTGTGTCTATTAACAGAACTATGTGTAATAGTGACAGTGTCTACTAACAGAGCTATGTGTAATAGTGACAGTGTCTATTAGCAGAACTATGTGTAATAGTGACAGTGTCTATTAGCAGAACTATGTGAAATAGTGGCAGTGTCTATTAGCAGAACTATGTGTAATAGTGACAGTGTCTATTAGCAGAACTATGTGCAATAGTGACAGTGTCTATTAGCAGAACTATGTGCAATAGTGACAGTGTCTATTAGCAGAACTATGTGTAATAGTGACAGTGTCTATTAGCAGAACTATGTGCAATAGTGACAGTGTTTATTAGCAGAACTATGTGTAATAGTGACAGTGTTTATTAGCAGAACTATGTGTAATAGTGACAGTGTCTATAAGCATAACTATGTGCAATAGTGACAGCGTCTATTAGCAGAACTATGTGTAATAGTGACTGTGTCTATTGACTGAACTATGTGTAATAGTGACAGTGTCTATTAGCAGAACTATGTGTAATAGTGACAGTGTCTATTAGCAGAACTATGTGCAATAGTGACAGTGTTTATTAGCAGAACTATGTGTAATAGTGACAGTGTTTATTAGCAGAACTATGTGTAATAGTGACAGTGTCTATAAGCATAACTATGTGCAATAGTGATAGCGTCTATTAGCAGAACTATGTGTAATAGTGACTGTGTCTATTGACTGAACTATGTGTAATAGTGACAGTGTCTATTAGCAGAACTATGTGTAATAGTCACAGTGTCTATTAGCAGAACTATGTGTAATAGTGACAGTGTCTATTAGCAGAACTATGTGTAATAGTGACAGTGTCTATTAGCAGAACTATGTGTAATAGTGACAGTGTCTATTAACAGAATTATGTGTAATAGTGACAGTACCTATAGTTCCCATTTGGGCCAAAGCTATTCATAATACATAGAAACCTACGGTGAATGGAAAGAATGTTTACATTAGTAAACTATGAGCAATGACCATGTCTGCAATTAAGCGTCGATGAAAATGTGTGCAAATAATGAAAATGGACAAAAACCGTACCATCATACTTTCTAATAGCAAGGACAGATATATTTAAAAATATACACAGCCAAAAGAAATTAGGACTTCGCCCCTCCCGATCGCATTTGACAATCCCCCTTTCCCTACTTGTCTGTATTTAGCGGTATCCGGACAAAACCTCCAAGGAATCACCCCCAGCGGACAACCCCCCCCCCCCCCACTTGACCTAACCCTTACTTTTGCTATAAAATATATGTTTGGCCTCATTTTAATATATAATACCTGCATATAAAAAATATATATAAATACGTACTTTTAAGTGAATTTTTTTTTCAAAGTACTCCAATAAGCTGCACTAGCCCTTAGAGACACAGTGGTCTAAAGTGAATCCCTTGTTAGCAGCTTATCCTACAAGATAAAAAAAAAAATAAGGTCAAGACGGACCGTATCTTTATTCTACCTTATAATTCTCGCGCCACGCACATATTTTATAGCAGACGGTAAAACAAACAACATAAGAACCACAGTGGTCGAAAGCTAATCCTTTATTTAGGTAAAATAACATAGGAACATGCCTATTGATATACCGTGTTGACAGCCAAGATATCTTATATCGACAAAGATTTCCCTTAGCCCATGGTCAACTTCGTATTTATAGAAGTATTAATAATGTCGACTTATATTCGATCTTAATATTTTGGGGGTTTTGTCCGCTGGAGTTTTTTGTCCTACACTTGAATTTAGCACAGCAAACGGGTAAGATTAATTTATGCTGTATGAAACTATTACTCTGTACATAAACGTACATGCAAACCATGGTTAACAGTGTGCGGATCAAAACGTATTTAATTCACTGAAGTTGAAACAAATATAAAACTATAATATGTGGACATACATCCGAGAAGTTAATTATTACAATCGTGGAGCTATTATTGTGTTCCAATGATTTCCTTTAATTCTTGAAAAATACTATATAAGTCTGAACGTTGGAGGTTCAATGCTTTTGTCTATGAAAAAATGCTTCACTAAATGTCAATACTATCCATCAATTATGAAATACATAATCAATTATCATGACATATGATATCATGAAATTGTGAAACTATTTGTAATGATTTTGAAATATGTAAATTTCATGTAAATCTAATGGCACTAATATGAATAATGTGAATAATATCAATAATTTATAATTATAATGTACACTATAATGTATATGCTAAACAGTCGATCTGAGAGCCATAAGTTCGATCCAAGGGAATTCGTCCAGATTGTAGTAAAAGTTGGTTAAATGTCCCACAAGTTCAACCAGCTTTGAATCACAGGTAACCTACCTGACTTAGGTTGGGGAAGTAAAATAGGCTAGGTTTTCTGCTAACCACACAATTCCTTTGTCTTTAAAAGCCGAGGTTCTACACTTCGTCTGCCCCCTGCCCCATTAGGGAACTTTACAATATACAATAAAGTCCATATGATATATGACAATATATCACTGTGTGACATGAATTTATTCATGCACACTGACAATGTGTGATAGTTAATAGTTAAGTTATTCTTAGATTAGTGACATGCAATATGTACCAATATGGTGATTAAAAAAATGCAATTTAGTATTGCAATGTTTTTACTTTTTTTCCTTATATATTCCTAGACTTTTATGCCAAATTTATTGAAATCGAATTAAATTTAATGGTCGCTCAACGAGACTGTAGTTTATAGTATCTTATTTATTGACATGAATTCTTATAATATAAACATTAAATTAAACTTTATCTTAAAATCAACATTAAACATTAATTACAGCGAATTAGATATGTTGACATGTTAAATAACATAAAATATAATGATATGCGACAGTTACTGCTTGTTTATTCATGTATACATTGTATTATAAACATAAACAATACACTTTATTCATGTATACATTGCATTATAAACATAAACAATACACGTTACTAATGATTGTCGAGGGGACGGATGGTCGTGCGGTAACGCGCTCGACTGTCGATCTGAAGGTACCTGGTTCGATCTCCGGTGAGGACCAAGGAAATTTTTCAGGTCTTGGCTCAAGTTCCCGATATATCTCCCGTGGTGCCTCCATGGCCATTGCACTATCGGCTATGGTGGGGATGAAAGAAGGGCACCATAAAACCGTCCCATTAGTGGTTTATAGGATCTAAGGGATTTCATCTCATCCTTACAGGGACTTTACACACTAATGATTGTCAGCTCAACGCTTCTTATATAACTTCAGTGTACTTTTCTTCAAATTTGGCACTATCTGCCCGTGATCTTCTACTACTTGCAGCAATCTCTGCATTTCAGATTATGTATTAGTGATTGCATCAGTGATGACATCAGTGCAACTGACCGCAACTGACCGCAACTAAGGGCATCATCAATACACTTATCTTCAGCGAATGACGGCAATTGATCCCATGATACTGAATAAACTTCAACGAAGCTGGTATCAATACCGACTGAAAGCACTTCATATAGTGATGTGGTACCTACCCATGTGATGCATTTTTTTGTCTCCAAGTTAGTGCGATCATTCTCTTGAAACACTCGATGCGTCCAATCATCGCCACACTCCAGCATCGCTTCAGCGAAATTCGGTTTTCATCTGCAGAAACTTTTCAGAAAACATCGCAAGAAAAAGCACCTATGTACTATTATACCAAAGATGGTTTTTAAATTTCCTTTTCGCAGCATCAGACACAGTTTTGTATGTGACAGAATTTCGCGAGATCTGCTTGAATAATAAAATATTGTTAAATGGAGCATCACGACTCAAATGAGATCCAAACTTTGACGTAAAAGAGAGAGGAAAACTATCAAAATTCTTGCAAAATATTTACCTCTGAATGTGTGAGCGAGAACTGATTTCTAAACAAGTAGATCTTGAAGCAGTATATCACTTTCGCCACCCAGCGAGCCTTATGGTAAGTGCCTAGCGCATGAAAGTGGTACGGTTGGTTGCATACACTGACACCAAATATCAACAATCAGGTTTTGATTCCCTCTGTAAACTTCACGTGGTACTTAACTTGAGGCACTTGACAGATTGTCTTACAGGAATGACACACCATTGTGTTTGTGTTCCACCATAAACGGATCATCTAGTCTCCTATAGCGGACTATACTGCTGCTGGTCAACCTTAGGCCGAAATCGTTTGTAACGTTTGAACCGTGAAATGTTAGGGTTGTATGTGGAGCCATAGAGAAAAATAAAAACAACTCCAATGATCAGTTCGTGCACATGATGTCGCCAGGCAAATGTAACAGCTCCTCTTGCAACAATTTACATGTCCCCTTAGTAACACCAGTGTTGACGGATGTTGTGTCAAAACACATACCAATAATCTCATCATATACCTCCCATAGCATTAACAGGTGTATTGTTGCAATGGCTTGTGCCTTACCAGTTCCGGTTGGTATTTTAGCTAAACATAAATCTTCTCTTCCTTCCCAGTTACAACAACAGCTAATCTGACTAGTGTGACTGCAGCTCTGGATAATCAGTAGTTTCCTCCATTATGTTTCCATCCCAGTGAATGACCAATGGGCATTTACTTCTAAATTAAAATTCTCATTTTAAAATTTCCTGTCTTGCATCGAACAGACCGCAGCTTTTTGTATTAAACAGGATTCTCAATATCAAAATCGTCATCATCTTTGCCTTCGTCCTCCATTTGGCAGTTGCTGTAGACCAAGTAGTAACAGTTGCCTTCTGATGTCTTCTTTCTTCTTCAACTACTCAACGATTTTTTTCGACTGATATTCTTTTTGAAGATATTTAACAGTTACCTTAGGGCTTGTTCGCAAATGACGTAACGCTTAGAGGAAGGGAGGGGGGGTCTAGGATTTTGTGACATTTTGTGACAGGGGAGAGGGGGGGTCTGTGAAATTGTGACGTCACAAAAAATAATAATTATCTATGAGAGAATCCAAAATTTGGTTGAATTTTCTGCCAAAATTACAATTCTTCTCAACTTGAAATTTTTTAATTTGACCGTTATGAAATCGGCGTTGGAGAATTATAGGAGAAAAAGAAGAAGAAGCTATTGAAATTTTCTCTATCGATCAGCATCTGAATGCCTTATGGGAAAATGTAAAAGAATGATTGTCTCCAAAAATAACGAAAGAAAAATAAATCAGTAATTTGAGGTATTTTAATTTATTTTAACATGTGACGTGACATAAGCGGGAGGGGTGAAAAATTTGTGACATTTTGTGACACGGGGGTAGGGAGGGTCTAAAATGTCGTTTTTTGCGCTACGTCATTGCGAACTAGCCCTTAATGCTTTCGGATATTGTCTTCTTCAGTACCTTGTGATTATAGAAAACCATCTTCATAGCATGACCCAGGCTAGTTAGACATTGCTAGGCATATAAGAATCCGTTTGTTCAATGAATTAAACTTCAGTTATACGTCTTGTCAACACACTTTGCGAATTCCCTATTGATGTGGATTCCATATGAATTCAATAATTTGTAGTTAGTCAAAAATTACTTTATTATCCAGCAAACTTGAATAATAAAATTAATTATAATCTAAAATTCAAATATCACGGTATACTTTTAATTTTATAATGAACTAAAATTGCATTATGCCAAAAGCAATCAAAATCTTAAAAACTGCCGCATTATCTCATACAATGAAACTTTAAATCACTTGAGTGACTTTTTAACAGGCCCGTAGCGTGCGGGGGTGGGGCAGGGGGCCGGGCCCCCCTACTTTTTGTTTGCCCCCTCTACTTGTTTTCTCTACTTAGTAACATTTATTTTTTACCCCCCACCGCTATTGGCCTGGCCCCTGCTGTAGAATTTTCACGCTACATGGCAGCCTCTTATAAAGTGGTCATTTTTTTTCAAAATTATAGTTTTTGTTGATTTGCTTGTCAAAAGGAAAAAAAAAACGAACCACAATGCAAAGGAATCGGAAAATTTCGATTCCCCTGCAATGATGATTCACCCTAGTGTATTGTATCTATATGTAATGTATCTATTTGTATTGCATCTAAGTGTATTGTATCTATGTGTAACGTATCAATGTATAATGTATCTATGTGTAATATATATATATGTGTAATGTATATACTTGTATTGCATATAAACATAATATATGTATGTGTAATGTATCTATGTGTAATGTATCTATACGTAATGTATTTATGTTTAATGTATCTATATGTATTTTATCTATGTGTAGTGTATCTATGTGCTATGTATCAATGTGTATTGTATCTATGTGTAATAATGTGTCTATTTGTAATGTATACATGTGTAATACATCTTTTCGTAATGTATTAATGTCTGTGTGTCAAGTGGCCTATGTCTTAAAGACATGTGGGTCAAATGATTTATGAGTTTTTTAAAGACGCATGTTAAATAATGTATTCCAAAGTCAAAAAGTAAAACAAAACATATTAAATACTGAAAAATCTCGTTTAATATTAACCAATAACCATAATTAACTTCCGGTAACCAATCAACATTCTGTGCTACTCAGTTCTTTCACAAAAATTGCATCGAAAATAAAAAAAAAATGTTTACTGTGAAAAAAAGTTTTAATTGAAATTGAATATATCATTTTTATTGTATATAGTTGTCGTTTTTATATTGATTGACTGACTCTAGGTTTCTGGTTGTGAGCGTGACGTGCTTCCAGTAGGTTACAGGTTCAAAACCCAACAGGCGTGGTCACTTACCTATGTCTTCCATGTTTCCTCCATATCACACGCGGCTCTGATAGAAAGAAACAACAAACAGTTCCTATTATAAGATCAAAAGATCATCATTATAGAGATGCCAATCTTATTTTTTAAAAATCTTTTTCAGGTGCTGGTGAAACTCACTGGCTGGAGAAGTACTCAGTGGATGAACTTGTTGAATACATTTATCTATTCAATATATGCATTAGGGTAGGTCGTTGGAAAAAATTCAACAACGGCTAGTAAAAAGTTGTTGCTCCTGCTTATACATGTTTAGAAAATAGCAATCTTTCCTATTTTAAAAATTATCTTTACCTCCCCCGGAAGCATTAAGTAGGTTACCCTCTACCGCATGGATTTTCGTCTTTCGCATTAGGAATTTCCCACATGTAGGTCCGAGATTTTCATACGAGTGGTATGCTTTGCTCTCTGAAACATTTATGCTTTGTTCTTGAGTCATAACCACTGACTTGACCTTGTGTTAAACAGTTTTATCTTGTTTAAACCGATTTTAAACCGCTTATTGATAGCTTATAATGGTTATAAAGAATGAAAAACATTGTTTTACTTTTTAATGCATTAAGGTAATGTGATTTCTTTTACAAATTGTATCTAATTTGTATTTCTTTTTTTTTTTTTTTGTAGAACAATATTAAAGAATTAGAATTTTTTCGCAAGTTTGTTTTTTAATAACAGTTCAATAGAAGAACATTTTGATAAAAATTAATGGCTGAAACAAGAAGCAGTCACACTTGTGTTGTGTACGGAGTATCTTCTGAACTGCCAACCAGCCAATTGCCTACAGTTGGTGACACGATGCGCTTTTATAATTTCATCCAAAACCAGATGGCAGCCAACACGAAGTCCATTGTTATAACGTCTAAAGTTGCTGCTGACGTTATCGCTTTATGGAACAAGGCAAGCATTCCAACATTATCAGAAAGAAGAGTCAAATGTAAAATAGAATTTTTGAGAACAAGTTTGAAGAATGTCTTAAAGAAAAGAAATTATCTGCAAGACGCACTGGTTTCTGAATTAGTTGAGCAAGGAAAAGCCTTATTTGATATTGCTGCCTGCCACTGTAGTGATTTTTCTGACTGTTCGTGTGATAGAAATGTAAAAAGTACTATTACTTGAAAGGCAATTTTTACTGGATCAACGAGAAGACAGAAATATGATCATAGGAAATATAGATAAGGCAGTCACATCACGTCTAATGAAACAAGAAGAGAGAAATTCAAAGCGCAGAAAATATTACAAAAAAAGTTGCTGTTAGCCACGACAAAAAGACTTCATTTGCAGAATCGGGCATGGAGACAACAGATAGTGAAGAAGGTAGCAAAATTGACAGAGACGTGTACCAAGCAGATGAAGCTGACGATTTTTCATCTAGAAATCTTGTTAAGATTCCTACAGTCGCGCGCGAATGCGACAGGTATAACATTTCAAATACTGCAGGTGCAGCTATTGCAACTGCTGCTCTAATTGACTTTGGAGTGATTAAAGCAAATGATACTTCATCAGTTATAGACCGTTGCAAGATTAGGAGGCAAAGAGAAAAGGTTCGGTCTGAGTTTTCAGAAGAATGTAAGTCATCTATGTCCTTGGCAGGCCCTCTTTCAATATTCTTCGATGGCAGAAAAGACCAGACCTTATGTAACAGTTCTTTAAACTCAAAGTGCTCCATTACTGAAGAACACATAACTTTAGTAGAAGAGCCACAATCAAATTATATTGGCCACGTTACTCCTAAGGATGGTTCTGCTGACAGTATATTAGAAGAAATTCTAGATTTCTTGCAAGAAAGTAACATATCATTTAATCATCTAGTAGCGATAGGTTTGGATGGAACAAATGTCAATACTGGAAAAAGTAATGGTGTAATCCGAAAGTTAGAAAATCATCTGAATAGACCATTGCAGTGGTTTATGTGCATGTTCCACTGTAACGAACTACCATTAAAACATTTGATGATGCATCTAGATGGTACAACGTCAGGTCCAAATGTCTTTTCTGGCACCATTGGCAAAGCTATGTCTAAATGTCATGAACTACCAATTGCTAAATTTCAATTGAGTAGAAACAGCTTACCATCTACAGTTAAAAATGCTACAAAATTAGACATTAGTAAGGATCAAAGATATCTCCTGGATGTGTGCCTAGCAATAGAAACTGGTAACGTTTCAGACAGTCTTGCAAAACCTGAGCTGGGTCCATTAGTACACCCACGCTGGTTAACTACTGCGAACAGAATCCTTCGTCTTTATGTTGCTTCTGACTCGCCATCAACTGAATTGAAGATGCTGGTAGATTATGTTTGCCTTGTCTACTCTGCGGTATGGTTCTCCATCAAATTAGAACCTCAATGTTATAAGGGAGCCATACATTTATGGAATATGATTAAACTGTCTCGTTTCTTACCAGAAAATGCACGTGCAGTAGTCGACAAGTGCATTCAGCGCAACTGTTTCTTTGCTCACCCAGAGAATATGCTGCTGACAAGGCTCGTGGATGAAAAGAAAGAACTGAGGGAGCTGGCAGCAAGACGAATTAAAGCAGCACGTAATTCAATGTCTGCATATACATCAGCTGATATTAGACAATTTACTCTTCCAGCATTGAATTTTGATGCTGATGAATATTATAATTTGTTAAACTGGCATGATCTACCACGATGCCGACCTCCAATGCTGGTGAAGTTCGGAGACGACGAAATCGACGACGCCATAAAGACTGGCAAGAAGTGGGACCTGGATAAAATTCCATGTGATTCCCAAGCAGTTGAACGGTGCATCAGGATGGTAACTGAAGCGTCGGCAACAGTTTGCTGAACGTTGAGAAGAGATGGTTACGTTCGGGCAAAATTGGAATCAAGAAAAATCGTGCCGCATGTTGGATCTAAAAAAGACTGGAAATAAGATTAAGTTGTTAATTTAAACTTTTAGCTATTGATAATTAAGTAGCTTTAAATAAACAGTAATTAACATGTTATTTTCATTGCAATTGTGCTCTAAAAATGTTTTCTGTAAGTACATATCAAGATATTAAGAAGTAATTTTTATGGCTTAAATTACGAAATTTCCAAAGTCTTGGGGGAAAGTATAAACGCCTTCCATTTTAGCTGGAATCAATTTATTTGCACTCAGCATATGTGGGAGCAACATTTAAAAACTAGCCATCAGTAGTTTTTAAAAAAAAATACTTCAACGACCAACCCTAATATACATGTCCAGAAAGCCAAAATTCAATGATGTTAGGAGATTATGGTTTGAATAAACTTGTCCACAGGGAAGGTGACATTCTAAATTTCAACATTTTTTAGTTTGTTTCAATGAGTTGTTTTAAAACTAGCAATATATGTGCTAAGTCGATGCTGGGAACAGGGCTATATCCCCCAAGACATGAGAGATGCCAACATTATCACACTATACAAGAACAAAGGGGACCGGAGTGACTGTAATAACTACCGGGGCATCTCCCTCCTCAGCATCGTCGGCAAAGCTTTCGCTCGCGTCGCTCTAAACCGCCTGCAGGCCCTCGCCTCCCGAGTCTACCCAGAGTCACAGTGTGGCTTCAGGGCTGGCCGATCAACAGTGGACATGATCTTCTCACTACGTCAACTTCAAGAGAAGTGTCAGGAACAGCAGGTGCCACTCTACATCGCTTTCGTCGACCTCGCAAAGGCGTTTGATCTTGTAAGTCGAAGCGGACTCTTCAGCTTGCTGCAAAAGATTGGCTGCCCCCCACACCTGCTTGCAGTGGTCATGTCCTTCCACGACAACATGCATAGCACGGTTTGCTACAACAGCGCAATCTCCGAGGCCTTCCCAGTCAGCAGCGGAGTAAAACAGGGCTGCGTCCTTGCACCTACACTCTTCGGCATTTTCTTCTCCATGCTCCTCCAATACGCCTTCAAGGATTGCAGCGAGGGTGTTTACATCCATACAAGGTCCAATGGCAAGCTTTATAACATAGCCCGCCTCCGTGCAAAGACCAAAGTCACAAAGGTCCTAATCCGCGAGCTGCTCTTTGCTGATGACGCAGCCTTGACATCACACACTGAAGACGGACTGCAGCAGCTTGTCACCCGCCTCTCCCATGCATGTAAGGAGTTTGGACTGACTATCAGCCTGAAAAAGACGAATGTCATGACACAGGGTACAGATACACCCCCAAGCATTGACATCGATGAGCACACCCTAGAGGTCGTCAAGAACTTCACTTACCTCGGGTCCACCATCTCCAGCTCGCTATCCATAGACCCGGAGATCGATTGCAGAATCGCTAGGGCAGCCACAGTCATGGCGAGACTAAAGCAACGTGTGTGAGAAAACCCCAGCCTCACCGAAAATACCAGATTGCGCGTCTACCGGGCCTGCATACTTAGTACCCTCCTTTATGGATGCGAGACGTGGACCACTTACGCGAGGCACGAAAGGAAGCTAAACAATTTCCACATGAGGTGCCTGCGACGTATACTGCAGATAAAGTGGCAAGTCAAGATCCCCAACACTGGGGTGCTGGAGAGGGCAAACATGAGCAGCTTGTTTGCAGTTCTCAGCGAGAGACGCCCCAGATGGCTCGGTCATGTCAAAAGAATGGACGCAGGCCGAAGGACCTACTCTATGGCGAGCTAGTTACCCGCCAGAGGAAAACAGGGCGACCTAAAATGCGCTACAAAGACACCTGCAAAAAGAATATGAAAGAGTGCTCCATTAACCCCAACTCCTGGGAGAGCCAAGCAGCCGACCGCCAGTCCTGGAGGCTCGCTGTCCGGCAGGGTTCATTGCGCGCAGAGGCTGAGCGACAGGATAATGCTGCCCTGAAAAGAACAAGACGGAAGTGGAAAAAAGAGCAGCTACAACATCAACTACAACAACCAACTATTTTCAAGTGTGACAAGTGCGGCAGGGATTGCCACTCCCGAGTCGGACTGCACAGCCATTCCCGGCGGTGTTTAGTAGACTCAGCTACACCATCGTCTCTCGAGACGGACGGATGCCGACGAATATATGTGCTGTTTGACCTCAATTCTTATAACTTTCAACATAGATTTTTGTTACTTGTAACTATATTTTGACCTACTATTATTATTTATCTGCCTGTCAAAATTGAATTTGTGTGTGTGTTTTATTTGTAAAATATTTTCCATGATTAAATACAATTTTAAAAAAACCGACAAAAAAGCAACTGAATTATTGTGTTTTTTTACCATTTTAATATTAAATGTCACGTTAATGTATGTTAATTGTTGTCTAAAATTTTCATTCAACTGTAAATTAGATGAAAGTAAGTTCCTCTAAGCTCTTAATGTGAATTGGATCAGATGAAGTATAGAATTGATGTTTCCATAGCCATGGTATAATATTAAGGGGTTGTGTGACTTGCACACCTCCCAAACTTTAGTCAGGTATCCATTTTAAACTCCTGTGACTTTTACCATGACCAGGCAAAAATGTCCTTTGCTCTCACAGAGGGTCAAACCTCATTATAATCTGGCCTCATCATTAACTACTTAATGTCCTAAAAAAAAACAACAACAAAATGTGGGGACCTACTTCAGTTTGACTTTGAAAACCACTGTTACAGGCTAAAGTGTTATAGTACTCTGCCTTCATTTCGCATCTCAGTTAAGCTGACAGCCTAACCCAGCCCCAACTATTTCAGCATTTATCACTCTAGACAACTTTTGATTCAATGCGCATCAATGTACTAGCTATCAACTTAGGACAAAAAGATGTGGGTTATGATTTGTTTAGTCAATTCAGAGAGAGAGAAACACACTTCAAGTGATTGGAACCTCCACTCATCTCCTTGCTTTGCTAATTTATTATTTTTTGAAACATACATTTTAGAAAGCAGAAAGGAGCAAGGGTTTACATCATAGATTATTATTTGAAAATTCAAAATTATGTTTTTGATAAACCTATTACAAAAATAACACTAATGCATCCATTTAAGAATAATGATACACATTTTGCTATTTCAATTTACGAAAGCCTTTGCACATGTTCTTTATTTAAAATAGTTTGATGGTGTTCTGGTTGATGAAGTTATTCCCAGATATGGGAGGAAATGATGAACATGGCCTCCATGAACGTGACACTATTATGGTGACCCCTTGTGTATGAGGAATCACAGTGCATTTTGCTATGTTTTTAAATTAGTTAAGTGTAATCCTTTTAAGTTGTTGTCATAAGACAATGGTGGTCTAATTATTTTTACTGATGGGCCATAAATAGTAGGACCAGACTTTGCGCAGATCGATGAAGTGTTTATATTGATTGAATGTATGGGCCTGATCAGATGTCCATACAGTCAGTGATTTGCTGGCCATTTTTATAGGGGTTCAAACTCAATTGTTTGCTGGAGGCTCAAAATGCTGTTATGACACCTTGCTTTTAACAATTCGCCATAATGGGCCCAGCCTTCTCTTTATCAGGGAGGCCCTAAAACTGTTAAGATAGGCCAAACACTATTTATGGTAAAAGCATGAAAATAGTGAATGTAATGAATGAAAAATTCGCTCCTTAATTAAAAACATGTTATTGTTAGATGATACAGATCAGGGGATCAGGGGATAATTTGTGGGGGAGGGGGGGGCGAAGATCCATGATTTTGACTTTTTATGTTTAAAATTCTCAAAATAAACAAAATCCACCCTCGAGAGACTAAAAATAATGATGCCAGTAGCTACCAACGTAGGTCTTGTTTTGCAGAGGGCCCCTAATATACCCTTGTCAAGGGCCACCAAAACATAAAAATAGCTCATCGCACTACTGGAGCAGTCAGAATATCGAGCTAATGCCCCCCCCTACATTCCGACAAGAAAATGTCTTCAATGCTGAGGTTATATCCCATTTGCGCCGACGAAGAAAACATAAAATTAGAGGCGGACTAAAGTCAATTGAGGGCCGGATTTAGGCTGGAGAAGGCTCTAAGCTTTTTGATATAATGGGCCCTTTTATAAGGCCAGATATGTCAGTGCCAAATACTTAAGTATATATGACAATCTATCAGACTATTTGTTGGAGGCTCCCAATAAAGTAAGGAACCTATTCTATTGCTTGCAAAGCTTATATGTAAAAAAAAAATATGATTTGAGTTTTATAACAGGTTAAGAATTTGCACTGATACCTACATACATTTTAGCACAGTCTGCTGGTGATGTAGCTTACACTAGCATTAAACCCAGAGCTGTCATGGAAGATAGTGCCGGGTGACAGATGAATAAAGCTTCTTGTGTCTGTCTTTTTCTAAATTATATTTTTAATTTTATTGTTTTCCTTTTTTTTTTTTTTTTGAGTATGTTGTCTAAGAATGTGTCTAACTCCTTACTCTTTGTTGTGTGGTGTAATGTGAACAATAATATTATACAAAGTCGAAAGTCCAATGTACTACCTTTTGTACAATGATATGAACTTATATGATTGTGTGTCTTTAATGTGTGTTCTATTGATTTATATTGATGTTTTTTGTGAGTGAATCAGTTAAAAAAATATGGCAGCATATAAACGTGTAACTATCACTAGCCTATGTAGGGTTTGTTGATTTTTATCAATATTTACAAATAAAACTCACTTTTCTGGAGTTATCTGTTTGAAATATTTAATGTTATATATTAAAAGTTATTGGAGGAAAATAATGTGAAGTGTCGTTCTGTTAACGTGTGTGTGTGAGATAGTGTATGTGTGAGTGTATGTGTGTGTGTGTGTGATAGTATATGTGTGAGTATGTGTGTTAGTGTATATGTGAGTGTGTGTGTGAATGTATATTTATGTGTGAGAGAGAGAATGTATGTGTGAGTGTGTGTGTATGCGTGTGTGTGATAGTGTATGTGTGAGTGTGTTAGAGAGAGAGAGTATATGTGTTACTGTGTGATTTATTTGTGAAGATCATTTATTATTTACGGGTATTTGTTTTGTCTCAATTGTCTCTGCTGATGTATTTTATAAAGACACGTAATTAATAAAAAAAAACACAAATAAAATTTCTTTATTTTTTAACCGCAAATTATCTGAATTGTAGAAAAGATTTAATGTCTACTTTAGACTTCTGTTATATATCATCTTATTTATAACTAATGCTGACTAGATTTAGGGTGGGGTAAGGTGGAGAGGCTTGTACACGATGGGAGACAAAAAAACGGTTAAAGTGGCTGCGCTTACAGCCTGGGGGGGGGGGAGTAAATTCCTGGGAAATGTTTGGAGGGGCAGTACTAAAGAAGTTTGTTTCTCTGTAAAGTACACCGCTCGCCCCCGCTTGCCGCTGGGGTAGACTCCACGGTACGGGTAATTTGTGACGCTGTTACTCAGTACTTTTGATCAATATTTCCAAACCTTCCGATGCTGTCGCAGTTTATCGATTTTTCGTCTCAGGTGTATTGGTTCGTGTTTGTGTGTGTCGGGCTTGAGTGAGAGCTAAGTTACTGCGTGTGTGATAGCTTTGCTTATGTGTTTGTATGTCTGTATTTTTTTTTATTATGTATCTAGTCTATATAATTAGATGGGCAAGCGCTTATATATATATGTATATATATATATATATATATATATATATATATATATATATTAATAATTATACACTATATATAATATTTGTATAATCTAAGCAATTTTTCGTTTACTTTTTATTTCAAGTTTTATAAAAACTTTTAAAAGCAGATTATGCAATTCTTATTTTTTTTTTAAATGTAATAGTTGTTTTATGTTTATACAAAGTATAGCTGTACTAGAAAAAAAAGGTTAACATTCTATGTAGGCGTTTGAAAAGAAAATATAACAAATAACGTGTAGGCCTACTGTAATATTCAATATATGTATATATATATATATATATATATAGCATGAACATATTTTTCGTATCATTTTTTAGCTATATATAGTGAGGCTAGTCTTTATAATTCAAAATTGTCTAAAGAAATATACAGTGCATGAGCACGCACGCGTGTTTATGTATTGATGTATGTGTGTGCATCATACATCTCTGTGGGAATACTCATGCAGACGACATTTAAGCCAATGATGTTGCTACTGGAGGAAAATCTCACCTGTCAGACCCCACCCCCTCGTTTATCAGTGGTTCTGAAATTTGGGTCTCTGTTACCCGCTGGTGAGTCGGGGGTCAAATTTTATTTATCTGCCTTTGACAAAAAAAAAATAATATATACTAGTTAAGGGATAAATTGAATATTCTCATTTTTCTTTTGAAGATGAAATAAAAAAAAAAGATTTTAATAGTTTTATTTTTATCGACAAAGGCAGTTATTTGCCGATGTAACACAATTTAATTTTGACTCACCCAATGTTTACATTATTGTTTGTACACCACTGTCTGTAAGATTTGTTTACACTTGACCCCATTAACATTTTGTTAGAGTGTGGGTCCCGACAAGTAAACAACGTAATTGACCCTTTTCCATCCTTAACAATCAGATTTTCACCGCCTGGGTTGTGCTGCCTCCCCCCCCCCATCTTGGGAAACACTGTCTTATATTATAAAACTTCATTCACATATTGGGTTTTGTTGTGTGTGTCCGTGTGTGCAGTTGAAACAAAACATGACCAGAAAGACCAAACGGTTCTCAGCTGGTGATATGCGTTCCCCAAGGGGTACGGGAAGGGTCATTCAGTGAAACGCTGCGACATATATTTTTCTTTTAAAGCAACCAAGAGCTCGAAGAAGGTTGCCAGTTTGTTGCACGATTCAACATAATATCAGCTAAGTATCACATTAGCAATGGAAGCACATTTCATTAGATAATAAGTACTTCTATTCTTGAACTGTTTTTTGAAGGGTACCCACAGACATACGTTCACAACCTTTGGGTAAAGTCGCGAAAAAGGCTGAAAACCGCTGCTACAAGGTGCCCTGACTATATGAAAAAATGTCATGCGTTTTATTAACTGCTCCACAATTAATGACTTCAAAGTTCATGACCTCACAGTCTATGACCTCAGAGTCCATAGCATTATCGTCTAAGGTCTTACAGTCTGTGGTCTTACAAAGTCTACGGTCTCAGTCTTTGGCCTTATCTTCTATGGCCTCAGAGTATTGTCCTCACAATCAATGGCCTCACTGCCAGTGGCCTCACAGTCAAGAGCTTCATAGTGTATGACCTTACAGTATATGACCTCACAGTCTATTACCTCACCACCTATGAACTCACAGTCTATGACCTCAAGTCTATGGCCTCAGTCTATTGCCTGACAGTCTATTGCCTCACAGTCAATGGCTTCACGGTCTACGGCCTTACAATGGTTTGAAAATCAATGGCCTCACAGGCATGACATCATCGTCTAAGGCCTCACAATCTATTGCCCCCACAGTGGGGCCCTTCTTCAAACAGTAAATAGAAAGGGCAACATAAAGATGAATATGTATTTGCTAAATAGATATAAGCGAGACGGATGGCCGATTCGTGTAGATACTCGACAGTCGACCTGAGAGTTCTAGGCTCGATCCTCGGTGAGGCCCAAGGAATTTATCCAGGTGAAATTCGGTGCAAAGTTGTCCCACAAGTCGACCCAGATTTAAATGGGTACCTGACTTTAGTTGGGGAAGTAAAGGCGGCTTGGCGTTGTGCTAACCACACAACTCCTTCATATGCCGAGGTTATAGAAACAGATGAATTCTACACTACATCTGCCCCGATGGGCCGTTATGGTTAAGGGAACTTTACTTTAAATTGATATATATAATGATCATTTGCACATAATTAGTTCAATTTATTTAATGTTTTTTATTTATTAGATGAGATGAACGTGTGAGAGAAATACACTCGGATTTTTAAACCCATTCCAACGTGGCTGGAGTGACTGTATCAACGAACACAGATGAGAAATTAATGTTACTGCAGTAGCTTTTCCTGTCCATGTATTTAATAATTTATATTTTTACAATACTTTAAAAAAAAGTATGCTGCTTGAGATTACTACTTTTCTTTCACATCGAGATGTACATGCTCATATGGAGAACTTATCGCAAATTATATTCATCTATCTAGCCAACCTCGCCACACATCGAGTAATATAGTAGTTACAAAGATGTCATACAAAAATAGAAAATACGCACCATGTCCAACACAAACTTAAAAAAAAACAAGCATTAAGCCTGTTCCATTCTGGACACAGGACGTGTTAGCGCATTTTCAAGTTATGTATCAGTACGTATGCTATCTTTCAGTAAATATTTGTAAATTTTGGAAATGTTTATAAATTCAATTGTGTAATGCATATATCTGTAAAAAAAAAATTATAAAGACGTTTCTTTATATTTGAAAAAAAAATATTTTCTCTTAAATCTAACTACAAGTGGTTTGTGGTCACTGAAATAGGACTCATAATTGAAAACATTCGAAATTATAGTCATTTAATCGTCCGAAAACTCCGTCAATTGTTGCATAGCTCTGATACTTTCAATTAAACTCAGAACACAAGCTTACTATTTCATTTGATGAGTTTCTTAATAAATCTTGGTGAAACTACGTGCTGCAGTATTTCGCACCAAATGAACAGGCTATTGAACGTACAAGGTGTATATATAATATATAAGCCCCTTAGGAGCCCTGAAGCCCGGCCCTCAGAGGTCATATCGCAAAATGAACTTTTGATGTGCACATGGCAGGCCAAGACCTACAAAATGATATTTACATCATGGGTCTAGGACTTATAGTTGCTGAGATATAGCGCTCCTTTATTAAAATAGATTATATAGTAAATAACGGTACTAAGGCCCCTTTTACGGCCCTGAGAGGTCAGATCGCGAAATGGAAAAAAGTCATTTCTTGGCAGGCCATGACCTACAAAATGATATATACATCATGGGTCTAGGACTTATGGTTGTTGAGATCTAGGGTGATGACGGACGGACGGACAGACAGACAAAACGGGGACAATAGAGCATTTTTTTTTCGAAAATGCTCTAAAAAACATACATTTGTGCAATAGATGTTTGCCTCATTATATTGCTACAAATAAATAAATACTGGCAGGGGTGGATTTGTGTACGTTGAGGCCCCCGGGCACAGAAGAAACTATTGGGCCCTCTAGAAAAAGAGAGACGTATGAAAGGGTACAAAATTGGACACTATAGGGCCCCTAAACAGTCGGGGCCTTGGGCGCGCCCCCTCGGCGCCCTCCCTTAAACCCACCTCTGAAAAATGATATTATTTTTGTTGTAAATATAATTAATTATATTCATAACAAAATTTATAGTACATGTAAAAATGAATTTACTTTCAATTTAGTGAAAAATTGTAAATTTAAACGTTCATCATTTTTTATTTCTTTTTAATTAGAATGTATGAAAAGCCTAAATAAAAAAGTTGAAAGAAAACATGTGTTTGTGTGTGTGTGAGTCCGTATGGATAACAACGAAAGTCCCTAGTGGGTGGGCCCCTTAAATCCTGGCGCCAACCTCACAACGGGCGCCACAGGCTCTTTATCGATGCCACTTCATGTACCTGTTGATGAATCCACACTTTTTATCGACGCCACTGCTTGTAGGCTGGCTACCTGTTGATACAACCACAATTCTTATTGATGTTACAGCATTAGTAGTTGTAGTCGAGTTCGCCTCTCGTATGTCACTTTTTATTGATTTGTTTTGTGTGAAAGTGAGAGAGCAGATCTGACTAAATTAAAACCCGCGAGAAATGCTCGCGGAGCCGTGCCGTCAGGACAGATAATTTACCGGAAGTGCCATGAAGTTGTTGGTGCTGCCACTTTTTGTCTGCGCGTTATTTTTTTTACCATTGAATAAATGAAAGTGTAAGATGTTTGCAACCAATAAAATAACTATAAGTTTAGTAAATATTAAAGAAAATTAAAACTCCATGTTTTGGGTTATTTTTTATATTGTTTTTTTTACAAATTCTTTTCCCTGTTAAACTTAAAAATAGTGCCAGCTTGATTGTCTTAAGTATGAAAAAAAAAAAACACGCCTGAATCAAACATTTTACACTCACTCTAAATTAATATTGCTGGTTCTATGTAGTAATTAGCAAAATTAAATAGAAAATTATTTCGTGACTAATAATAGTACATATGTTAGTACTTTCACTCTGATAGATAGCACACGTTATAACAAACGTTAACATTATTTTGTAGTAAATAGAACATTTCAGATAGGGTACACTATTTTCAAATATTTTTCACTTTAACATTGTATACTATTTTAAATGTCCCAACAGTGCATAACATTTGGAATGACACTAAAAATATGTTAATTCAGTTCGTATTGTTTAGGTGTCTGTTAACAAGTTTTGTAATTAAATGGAATTCATTGACACTGTAATGCAGTGTTTCCCAAAGTATGGTACGCGTACCCCAATGGTTACGCGAAAAGATTTGCAGAAGTACACGCTGCACTGTTCTGAGAACATTGGGTAAACATGCACTTCTAAAAAATGATCCATTTTCTTTTTATGGCCAATATACAATTCTTTAGGCACGTACTCGAATCCAATTGTGTTCTCTTCTCGACAGACCCGCCGAGAGAGGGGAGGGGGCAAATACCCAAGCGCACGGACTGACCAGGCCAATCAACTTTTGAAAATATTATTATTATTATTATTTATTCAACCAACCATTTATTGGAGAAAGCAAAGATGGCTGGACACTGTACTAGCCACACAGTCACATAGAATAGCCGTGGATACATAAACAGATGAATTCATCGCAACTCGATGGTCTGTTTAGTCTGTGTAAGGAAAGTTTGAACTTTACATTTTAGGCCCGGCTGGAGCTAACATAATCGAAGAAACATTTTGTCTTTCTGCAGCAGTAATTGCTATAATTATTACAGCCGCAGTGAAGGGCCAGACAACAGTAAATAACTGATAATACAGAATTATCTCGACCTTTAGACATGAGTTTGTCGTAGCCGCTAGTATTCGATTTAGTAATTTGCAGTATTGATGGGACGATTTTTACCTATGTTCTGTTGATCACATACGATCCCAGATTTGTCTCTAAACTTACAACTTCGAAATCATTTCCAATTCATATGCATACAAAGCACGAAATGTTGGAATGATTATAGGGAATGTTTACAGCATTATTAAATATATTTATGTTTCATTGTGTATTGGTGCGTATATGTTTATGTGCGTTAGTGTGTTATTGTTTATGTGTGTGTCTGTTGATGTGTATGTGTGTGTGCTTTAATTATGCTTTGTATGATTGTGTCATGGGGTTTTTGTATTGAATACTGAATTTCAATTGTGTGGACCAGTATAGCAGGCAATACTAAACATGGTTTTAATTGTGTGGACCAGTATAGCAGGCAATACTAAACATGTTTCTACATATTATTTACTCTATAAACACATATTTAGCTTTGACCAGCACAAGAAACTTAAAAAAAAAAAAAAAATCGATTGAGACATATTGTTTTTATTTCATTAGATATTTATTAATATGAACAGATCATCATAGATCGGGCAACATTTGTTTATTATACATTTGAAGTCTACGCCTTCTCCTTCCCGCTTATTTACAAAGATAACGTTTACATTCAATCTAGGTTATTTCGAATAAAAAATTCCATCATTCTGTACGTGGGCGGCCCATATATCAGATTTAGAGTGCAAGTTGCCAGCGTTTAAAAAATTGCCTATCTATGGCCTAAGCATATCTTTGTGTTCTTATTACAACATGGAACTGATTGAATGTATAAAGTTGTGATTTAAAAAAAAATCATTTTCTATAGCAAGATGGTGACGCCCCTCAGATATAGCCTAAATGACGGTCGAGTATTGGAAGTCAGTTTGATAAAGTCCGCGACTGGTCAAGTACCAGATATCAGTGTGATAAAGTCCCCTACTGGTTTAGTTAAGTAAGTTAATGTGGCAAACTCCACAAATGGTGAAGTATCAGATTTCTGTGTGGTAAAGTCTCCTCCGGTCAAGTATAAAATGTCAGGGTCGCAACATCTCCAATTGGTCAAATAAATGATGTTTGTGTGGTTAACTCCTTAAATGGTCAAGTACCAGATGTCAGTATGGCAATGTCTCCAACTGGTCAATTACCTTATGTCAGTGTGCTAAAGTCATCTAATGGTCAAGTACTGTTTTTTACTGTGGTAAAGTTCCCGACTATTTGATTTTGAGAGAAAAGTTCAAGTCTCTGTACGGTACGATCGATGTCCGTAAACTTTCTTAGGATAGAACTGCTTTCATCTTGCATTCTGGGCGGGGCTTACGGAAACACGTCATAACCTTTGCTGACATCTAGTTAAAAGGTTAAATTATGGGAACATCTCGTCAACTGCCGGTCACATCTGATCTATAAGAAATCTAGAATATTCTCAACAGAAAATCATTATTTATGCTAAGCTAAAACCGTGAATTACACCATACACCCAAAATAAACAGAGAGACATCATCAAGAGATCCGGGAAAATAAAGTTCCAGAGTGACATAGATATACCGTTTGGAAATCCTGTCCAAGACATTTTCTTTGATACGACAACATTGCTGTGTGTGACAGAAAGACGCAGATATGACGTAAGTACTTGTTTATTTATTTACTTTGTTCATTCCGTATCTGCTAAGTAGCCCTCTTCCCACCCCACCTGTCATGATTCCCCCATCACACCTCCCCGGAACTCAACAAACCTTCATAATTGATATGTTGTTGTTTAAAAAAAAAAATTTGCTAAATTATTTCTTTTATTAAAAAGTCTTGAACGAAGTTTTAAACATAGATTCGGCAGACATACTTAGCTAACAGCGCATGCCTGCTATATGGTATATCGATGCACTTGTTATTGACCCTAATTGAAAGGATGCAATAGCTGGGTGTCGGTAGTTCAGAGGTTAAAGAAAACCTTTGGGTCTACATTTTGTGACTACCTATAATTATTGCATACTTACCTTTGGTCCTCTCCCAATGTACATTTGACCCCCCCCCAAAAAATGTACCTATAATTCTCCCCCCCCCCCAAAATATACTTAGGATTCCCCCCTCCAAAATGTACCTCATCCACCTGAATGGACCCCCCTATTGTATCTTCCCCCCCCACCCACAATGTAACTTCCTTTTCTCAAATGTACCCACCCCCCGCTATTGTACGTGCCCCTCCAAATGTAACTCCCCCATCAAAATGTACCTGCCCCCCCCTAATATACACCCCCCACCAAAATGCACCCCCACCCCGAAATGTTCTCCATGTGTCCCTCCCCCACAAATTGTTCCTCTTCTCTTAAATGCACCCCCATAATATCCCTCCCCAAAAATGTACCTCTGCATCCCCCCTCAAAGGTATCCCCTCTCTCCAAATGTCCCTGCCCCACACAATGTACCCCCAAATGTACCTCAACTAGCCAAATGTGTCACTTCCACCCAAATCTACCCTGCCAAATGTACCTCCCTCAAATGTCCCTCCCCCACAATGTACCGTTCCCGCCGAATTAACCCCCTCCAACAATGTTCCCCTCCATCCAAATTAGCTCTCCCCCTACAATGTACCCCTCCCTTTAAATTACCTCCTCCCCCCAGAATTTACCTCTGCCTCCAAATTTAGCCCTTCCCACAATGTACCCCTCTCTCCAAATTACCCCCACAATGTACCCCTCCCTCCTAATTACCTCCCCCACAATGTACCCCTCCCTCCAAATTAACCCCCTCCCACAATTTTCCCTTCCCCCCTCTAAATTACCTCTCCCTCCAATATGTACCCCTCTCTCCAAATTACCTCCCCCCACAATGTACCCTCCATCCTAATTACCTCCCCCCCCACAATGTCCCCCCCTCTAAATGTACCTTAACCCACAAATGTATTTTTGCCTACATACTCCCCCCCAATGTACCTTTGACTCCCCCCCCTCCAATGTATATTTTAAACCCGCCTCTTCCCCCAACCGCCCCTATATGTATCTAAAAAGGTAATAGTGGCTCAACTTCTAGTCAGTGTATTGTTAAAAAAAAAACGATCAAGTTATTCCTGTCCCTTAATGCCCCCCCCTCGATGATTTTCTCGTATATCATCGATTGACCACACCCTGTCACATCTTTCAATTTACGATATTTCTTTACCTACCCTGTTCTATATTTGCTTTAGTCAACCGTCTGTCTATCTGCCCTTTTATTTTATTCATAAGGATTGAAATATTTTTTAATTTTTTACGTTTAATTTGTTGTTTTTTTTTTTTTTTAACTTGTACATTGTATTTATGTACATGATTCTAGACTGATCGATAGATAAGTTATTTAGAAACTTTAGTGTACACATTTATGGATCATGTATTGATTGTAGGAGCAAAATGTAATACTGTTTAGTGCCGCCTCCCCCCTCCCCTTTGCAGGATAGAACAGTTGTCAACGAAGTTAAAATGTCCCACAATAAATTTGATTAAATAACTTGAATTATTTGTCGTGTACGGGCATCATGACAACACAATGGGTCATGGGTACATCCCCCCCTCTCAAATGTGTTTCCGTCCCATAATGTACCCCACCCCCACCCCAAAAAAAAATACCTTCACCTTTACGTTTACAAACTTTAGTTTACACCAATAGGGATCGTGCATTGCTTATCGGAACAAATTTTCATACTTTAGGTAAAGCAAGAATAGTGGCCCTATTGTTAATACAAAATTTATTACGCGGTCATCATAAATCAGGTTTCAGCAATATGGCCCTCATGTCAATACATAGTGAGCGATGCGGCCCTCATGTCAATACATAGTGAGCGATGCGGCCCTCATGTCAAAACAAGTGAACGATGCGGGCCTCATGTCAATACATAGTTAGCAATGCGGCACTCAAGTCAATATGCATAGTGAGCGATGCGGCCCTCATGTCAATATGCATAGTGAGCGATGCGGCCCTCATGTCAATAAATAGTGAGCGATGCGGCACTAATGTCAATATTCACAGTGAGCGATGTGGCTCTCATGGCAATATACATAGTGAGCGATGCGGCCCTCATATCAATATGCATAGTGAGCGATGCAGGCCTCATGTCAATATACATAGTGAGCGATGCGGTCATCATGTCAATATATAGTGAGCGATGCGGCCCTCATGTCAATACAAGTGAGCGATGCGGTCATCATGTCAATATATATATAGTGAGCGATGCGGCCCTCATGTCAATACATAGTGAGCGATGCGGCCCTCATGTCAATACAAGTGAGCGATGCGGAACTCATGTCATTATACATAGTGAGCGATGCCGCACACATGTCAATATACATAGTGAGCGATGCCGCACTCATGTCAATACAAGTTAGCGATGCAGCACTCATAACAATATACATAGTGAGCGATTCGGCCCTCACGTCAATACAAGTGAGCGATGCGGCGCTCATGTCATTATACATAGTGAGCGATGCCGCAGTCATGTCAACATACATAGTGAGCGATGCCGCACTCATGTCAATACAAGTGAGCGATGCCGCACTCATGTCAATTCAAGTGAACGGTGCGGCGCTCATGTCATTATACATTGTGAGCGATGCCGCACTCATGTTAATACAAGTGAGCGATGCGGCCCTCATGTCAATATACATAGTGAGCGATGCGGCCCTCATGTCAATACAAGTTAGCGATGCGGCACTCATGTCAAAATACACAGTGAGCGATGCGGCCCTCATGTCAATACAAGTGAGCAATGCGGCCCTCATGTCAATACAAGTGAACGGTGCGGCACTCATGTCATTTTACATAGTGAGCGATGCCGCACTCATATCAATATGCATAGTGAGCGATGCCGCACTCATGTCAATATACATAGTGAGCGATGCGGCCCTCATGTCAATACAAGTGAGCTATGCGGCACTCATGTCAATATACATAGTGAGCGATGCGGCCCTCATGTAAATATACATAGTGTGCGATGCGGCCATCATAACACAATGTGAGCCAATGCAGCCTTCATGATAACACAAAGTTGACCATCATGCACCATCAAGATACTGTGTGGACCTTGACCAGCCCGGTCTAGAGCATTTTAATATATTCAGCTCGGTTTGCAAGCGGTTAGACTTTTTGGGGTTTTAAATTTAGAAAATATGGCGACATTTTTATTTTGCAAGTCCGCCGCAGGCAGTACAACGTCTGTTTAAGCCACTGAAAGAATATGAAGAAGCTCGAAAGATATGATCCACGGAATTAGCATAAGGCTTGAATTGTAAGGTGTTTATTCCACTTTTATTTTGCAAGGAAGCGGCACACATTTAGTTACTTGGAACCTGTTTTTAAATTAATATACATGAGGGAGAAATACAAGCTTGTCCATGTATGTACCATGTGATTCTTTATGTTTCCATCGTAGTTAGAATTCTTAACATGCATTCTTATTTAGATATTTTAAGGCTCCTAATAATTTTTTACTAGCAATTTTCAATACAAGTCTATCAAGTTAAAATGCCTTTGCATGCATCAGTTTCATTAATGTACGGGTGCATTTTTAAGCATAAGCCTAACTAGGTATATAACGTTGGTCACCATAACCTAAGCCTAGGCGCAGTAGCTTACATAGTTGGTGGGTATGGGGGCATTTTGGGTGTTCAATGGCGTAATATCTTAGAATACGAATTGAATCTGTATGGTATTGTCAAAATTGCAGATTGTTCAGGTTTAAATCCCCCCCCCTTCCCAACATAATAAATTACAATGAATATACACTGAAAGAATGGACTAAAAAATTAAATAAAAAAATTATCCACCCAAAAATGACATGGTAATACACACAAATTGATTGATCCATTTATCCATTGCTCCAACACTTTAAAAGTCAAAAATTTTGTGTTTTTTTTTTCTGCAGACAGAATTGAAGATCCGTTGCAACATTGCCTTTTTCAGACCCCCTTAGTTAAAAAAAAACAACTCTTAGTTGTGTACTAGACATTGGAATCTCTTATTGAAGATACAGTCGCTATATTGCCTTTTACAGACTTCCAGTTTACAAGTCTTCTAGCTACGTTCCAGACATCAGAATCTTAATTTGAGAAAACCAACTCTACATCGCCTTTAGTCAACTAGTAGACAAGTTCATTAGCTGCAGTCAGAACTGAATTGAGGAAACAGTCTCTACGACCCATTGAAGACCTACAACTCCAGCTGACGTCACAAGATCCTACTCCTACTTATCCAGTCAATACAGTCCGTGGTGAGTACTTCTTATGTTTCTTATGTAGTCTACTTTACATGTTCCGCAATATGTTACCACACACACACACACATAACAGATACCAACATATATACACATACATATATGCTTGTTAGAATAATGTATTGTATTTTTTCTTAAATCAATGTATCTTTGTCGTTACATGTATCCAATTATACAGCTAAATGGCTGCCTATCTATTTATTTGTGTCTATTTGACTTTTTGACTCGTATATATATGATTCGACAAAGTTTGGTTACTTTTGAGAAGTTTAGAAACAGCTGGAAGCTACAGTGAATTATTTAGATTTAACTTAGATCGATTAACACTGATCAGAACAACTACGAAAGAAAACGCGGGAATAATCAGTTTAAGAGTCAAAACAGACCAACACGACGGTGTATCAAATGCACGTTTGACGTCCTAGACACGACATGCCATTGTCGTGTAGTTTTTCCGCAAAACACACTACCACGACGTGCGTTTTCTAAAGTATGCTCACTGACCTACACAGTTCAGCTAAAAATTCTCTTAAATTGACTGCACTCACCTAAACAACTTTTACATCCCTCTGAGTTAACATGAATAGATACATTCACCTTTTTAGGCCAAAGTTAATAATAAGATTATAATAATGAGAAAATATGGTTGATTCATATATGAATCATGGGGAACTGTAGGGTTAAGTAATCAAGTTATTTATTCATTTAACCAGGAACAGCATTATTCTAGTTCAGGGCTTTTTAAACTTTTGTAATTCATGACCCCATTTATGATTGCGAGTTTCTTGACGACCCTATACAAATATAAAAGAAAAATAAATTAATATTTTACAAGTTAAAAAACATTTTCTGTTAAATTGTATTTTTATCTCTCGCGACCCCAGAATTTTGCTACGCGACCCTAAATTGGGTCGCGACCCATAGTTTAAGAAGCCCTGTTCTAGTTCTATACTTATATATAGATATACAGTTCTAAACTTAGGAACTGGGAGGACCTGGAGGGGGCTTGACCTCTTTGGGGGGCCCCTGTATTTTGACTTTCTACATCATGATATGAAATAATGTACTGAATATTTAATGTAAAAAAATGTTTGGGGGCCAGGTGGGGCATTTGAGTCAGTTTGGAACCCCCACTCTCTCCCTCCTGGTTATGGCCCTGTATATATATATATATATATATATAGCCAATCTTAATTATAGAAAGAAAACTACCATTATAGTATGATTATAGTATCAAAATAGAGAAATGATGTACTTTTAACAACCAAATAACTTTCGGTGACAGTAACTTCGTATCTATTTAAATTATACAAATACTATTCAACTAAGTACCAAATTCAGCTCTATAAGACTACTAAGAGCTAAATAAGGCCTCCCTATAGGCTACTAATATATAAAAAAGCCTGTAATCCAAAGCACTCATTGTAATCCAAACAGATTTCCAAATAAGAAATAACGGAATCTCAGATGAAAGACTTTAAATATCCATACAAGTAAAGATATTCTAATGCTTATCAACTAATACTATTAGGCATCTTTATTTTTAAAATTATCATATCATTTTTGAGTCATGCAAAAACACAGCTCTTTTATTTAGCTAAGTAGTGTGTAATATCTTTTAATATAAACAGTCAAACATATGATGCAGGAGTTGTCTTTTTTTATTTAGAACTAAAAACTTTCTGAATTACAAAAATGCTTTATTTTAAAATAGTTGTAGGCTTTTGATATCTTGAAAACAATTTTTTTATCCTTTGATCATAAAAAGTATTGAATTTCTCATGCCATAAAAGGTTCTAGAGATAGTATGTATTGTCACCTAAAACCATATAGAATTCTTTTTGGTTATACATGTATTCTTAAAGGCACAGAAATAACTTTTTTTAATGACAACATTTCAAAGTAAAAAAAATAATTGAATGATAAATTGCATCTTTATGATTTGGAAAAGCACACATTTTAATTAGCAATAAAAAGTAAAAATACTTTTGTGTTTAATAGTTGTTTAGCATTTTAAAAAATGTAAAAAAAAAAACTTTTAAAAAATACTTTTAATAAAATAGCTTAGATCATACAAACATTTAAATAAATTTATTCAGTTATTTAATTTTTATTCTGGCGGCCACGCTTTTATTTAATCAATATTTATACTTTTTAGTGTCGAAAGTAGTTATCTTGTTTTTGTTTGTGTAGTTAGTATAAATTAATAAGTGATGTACATAGTGGAATAACAAAACTCTCAAATTTAGTAGTTTTATATTCTATTATATTGTTAAAAGAATTTCCCTTTCTTTTGTGGGTAAAGTTTATATACAACATTAAAAATAGCACACCAGACTAAAAAAACAGCTTCAAAACTCATTAAATTCATTACCAATGCAAAACTTGAGATGCCATTTTGCTATATCCCTTGCCCAGCTGCCGTTACTTCCCCAACTTAAGTCAGGCACCCATTTAAAGCTGGGTGGACTTGTGGGACGACTTTGAAACAAATTTCACCTGGAAAATGTTCACATGGTTCTTACAGTGGATCGAACCCAGGACTCTCAGTTCGACAGCCGAGTATCTACACCACTCGGCCATCCGTCCCTCTTTATATAAACACTATCAAAAAATTAATTCACTTTGGGCTCCATAAGAATTTAATAAATAGACACAAACATTCTATAATAGTGTATTGTCATCAAGAATACACATATTTTAGAAATTTCAAATCGATTGGTCTTCGCGAAGGTGATAATTGATTATAAATTTCCCAAAACACAGAATTGGTCTGCCACACCACCTGAGAGTTACTGTAATAAAATAATTAAAAGCCTATAAAAAAGATTGCAAAGTAGGTAATGTATATACATAACAAAAAAACATGCTAATTCTAAACATTCAATTTAACTGTGATCATTGCCACAACCATGGACTAAGGAAACAGTACAAAAAAAAAAGTGTTTTAGTAGAAAAAAAAACCCCTAAATTTCATTGTTTTTTTATGATTAGTATGAATACAAATGTAATATATATTGTTATAATTCTCTATTACATTATAATTAGCTATAATTTAGGTCATAATTTTAAGTAGAAGAATGTTTTGTTTACAAAGTGAAAAGTCAACAAAAATAGTTGTGTTAAGCTGAAATATATGTAAATTAAGAATGTTATAGTTATGTTAATGTTTGGTTGTTTACAAAGTCCAAAGTCAACACATATCAAGATACGAAAAATAAGAGTAAAATACTAAGTATTTTTTAATAAGCCATAAAAATCATTAGCAAATACTGATATGCCTAACATTTTTTGAGAAAGTAAATATAAAAGCATTGAAATGAATCTCTCTAACTCTAGGTATTCAGAATTATTATTGTTTTCTTATTAATAAATGATGATTAAAATGATTATACTACCAAACAGTATGTAAATTAGCCAACTAATGTTTACTAATAACTAATTGCTAGTATAAGAGATAATTAAACTTGAGAAGTAGTATTAGAAGAATGATAAGTTTAAAAAGTCAACATTAGTAAACATATATCAAGAAACAATTTTTTTTTTACTCTAGTAACCCATTTTATTTGTAATTAGGTCTACAATGAAAGACTAAAGAATAATATTATTATTTTTTTGTTAAATAATGTCTACTTGGATAATACATAATATTCTAGTCTAGTTTAGTTTTTAAGAGAGGGTGTTAGTATTAGACTAATAGTAATTATTCATGCAGATACAGATGTCCAGAAATGACTTAGTTGACAAATGGGAACTTTAAGTGAAACTTGAAAGTGTTTTAAAAAAATAGGTGCAGAAAATTATAATCATGTATTCTTTTCTTATGCACCAAATATAATAAATGGCAATGAAAACGCCAGCAGTCGGCCACCGCAATCAGTTTTATTTTTGTAAAGTGTTTAATAAAATAAAATGTTTAAAATCAATACCATGCCTTGAGTTAATTATCCTCATTGTACTGTTTTGAATAATAAAAAAAAAAGATTGAGGCCTATAACTTATATAGCTTAAAAGTTTTACATTTTCTATAATAAAAATTCATTCTCGGCTGACGTCAGATTAAAAAAAAAAATTTAATTTTTTTTTCAAGATCAAAATTTTCTTAATAAGGCACATTAATCATCATTCATTAAAGTATTTAAATTGAAAGTTTCAGGCTTCCATCTTTCATGGTTCAAAAGTTAAAAGAAATTTTTAGCATTAAAATGTTAATCTTGACCATCAAATTAAAAAAGATAAGTTTTTGTTTTTAAATGAAGTCTTGATATGATAATGTACATTACTTAACTTTCATTCAAGTATCTAAATTGAAAATTTGAGGCCTGCAGCTTTAGTAGTTACAGTTTTTTTAGTATAAAAATGTTTTTCTTGGCGAGTCTCGGCCTTCAAATTCTAAAAAAAAATATTTCTGTTTTGTTTATTTTTTAATAACTTTATTAATACTGGACAATAAACAAAACACATCAAAGTATTTATGTTGGAAATTTGGAGTATATACATTCTATAGATAAAAAACTGTGCAATTTTATCTGCAGCTCATTGAGACTTTGGTCAAAGTTTTTTTTTTTATATTCCTTATGTTATGTAAAAGTGACCCCCCCCCCCCCTTTTGTTTTATACCTGAAAAAAATTATAACATCTGTTCTAAAAGACATAGAACACTAAGTGTGGTATCATTGGAAAGCTTGCAACCAGCTCTATCGAATTAAACATATTAAACTTTTATATTACTGTTTTGAATTTTCTCATCGTCATCGAAGTACCTAATGTTACTAATGTTAGACTTATATAATTAGTCTTAGTAGGCTATTTACTTGAACCGAAGTAATAAAAAAAAAAAACTAGTACAGCAGAAAACTAAACATGAGATAACTTTGAATTCAGTTAAGATGCATTTGACAATTGGACTTAAAACTGATCACTTGACTTATTACATCGATAGATGTTGTGATGGTTTGGTCATTGTGTGACTTGACTTTTGCTGTCTCGAAACATAATCGAGTCGTGTGATACCGAGCTTAATACAAACTTTTGATAATGCTATTGATTTAAACAAATGTAATAATTGTGTATACTACATTTTTTTATATTATTAGTTTCTATCAGTGGGCGAGAAGCAGTTATTAATAATATTAAACAAAATACTTTAATACCCCATCCCCATGGCTTCGGCACTTAGTCTTAGTATTTCTCTATTTAAACACTGTCTAAATCTAAAATGTTTCACAAATAGTTATTTTTGTGATTTACTACATTAAATTTATCAGCATGATATAATTCACTTTTCTCTTTAAATTTGAATAATTTTTTCACAATAAAACAAATATTTTATAAAATTTCATTGTTTTAGTAATTGAATGGGTGTCGTCAAGGCATCCATTTTGTATTGTTTACAATGCGTTTTTTCAGAAAGTGCATCAAAAACGCAGACACGCACGACAGACGACGTGCCGGTCTGTGTTACCGCTCTTAAAGATTGGTTCGTGACGTCACACGGTTTTCATATGACTGACGCATGACGCATGCGTCAAAGAAAACGCAGCGGTATGTTTTGAGTTTAACTCAAAATTATAGCTGCTGTGATCTAGTGGTGTTATCCAGTGGTTTGATCTAGTGGTGTTATATAGTATGTTTTTGTTTCACTTACTGGCCCTGAAAATAACAATTAATAAATCAGTACGAAGCCCATCAGCCCTAAATTTCGACATTTTTTATTGAATTATTTTAGAGTTAAACTATCAAAATTATTTAATGGGCTGTGTAATAATAAATTTAACAAGAATAGATTATGTAATAAAATAAAAGAATAAAACTAATTTACACCGAGCCGTTCAAATACTCTGAAAAAATAGATACATAATACTAACAATTATATAGCTGATGTAAAGGGTGTTCCATATTGTTTGACATTTTTTTATGATTTAAAAGTAAGCATATTTATGTACTTATAAAAATAAAGCCACGTGTCATTGCATGTGTAGGATGGGTGGGGGCAGGTAGGGTAGGGTAAAGTGTGGAGAAATATGACAAGGTATTGAGGGGAGGGGTTTGACATGTATCAAGAGTTTGGAACATAAACTCATGTGAAAGACACACGTTTGAGATTGTTGTTAATAAAACACACAAAAAAAACAAGCAATTAAGCCTGATCCATTCTGGACACAGGACGTGTTAGCGCATTTTCATGTTATGTATCAGTACGTATGCTATCTTTCAGTAAATATTTGTAAATTTTGGAAATGTTTATAAATTAAATTGTGTAATGCATATATCTGTAAAAAATAAATTATAAAGACGTTTCTTTATATTTGAAAAAAAATATATTGTCTCTTAAATCTAACTACAAGTGGTTTGTGGTTACTGAAATATGACTCATAATTGAAAACATTCGAAATTATAGTCATTTAATCGTCCGAAAACTCCGTCAATTGTTGCATAGCTCTGATACTTTCAATTAAACTCAGAACACAAGCTTACCATTTCATTTGATGAGTTTCTTAATAAATCTTGGTGAAACAACGTGCTACAGTATTTCACACCAAATGAATGGGTTATTGAACGTACAAGGTGTATATATAATATAAAAGCCCTTTAGGACCCGTGAAGCCCGGCCCTCAGAGGTCCTATCGCGAAATGAACTTTTGATGTACACATGGCAGGCCAAGACCTACAAAATGATATATACATCATGGGTCTAGGACTTATAGTTGCTGAGATATAGCGCTCCTTTATTAATATAGCTTATATAGTAAAAACGGTACTAAGGCCCCTTTTACGACCCTGAGAGGTCAGATCGCAAAATGGAAAAAAAGTCATTTCTTGACAGGCCAAGACCTACAAAATGATATATACATCATGGGTCTAGGACTTATGGTTGTTGAGATCTAGGGTGTACACGGACGGACAGACAAAACGGGGACAATAGAGCATTTTTTTTTTCGAAAATGCTCTAAAAAACTAGTAAAACTTGAATTGATTGGTACATGTAAATAAACTGGTCTAAATAACTCATTCAATAGACATATATGCTGATGCTTAACAGCTTTGTTACAATTAATGATAATTCTTTTGGAAATTAAAATGACTTGTTTATTATTTCAATGTTTAAATATAATATAATAAGAAACTTGTTTGAATACAAACAAATAAAATAGCTTGATTCGATTAAATTTGCATTTATTTGAGATTAAAATGTCTATTTATACGTTAGTTTCGATCCTTTATTTAATCGAACTGCAGCTTAAATTATAATTTCCCAAATCTGTAACTCTGGAAAAATTGTTTATTTTTAAAGCAAATACAGAGTCCAGATTTGTCATAACAGCAAAATAAATTAATATATTAATAAAAAACAATTGAAAAACTGTTTGGGCCCTTAAGTCGTGGTACTCAGTAAAGAGAAGTACCTAGAGAGGGGGAGGGGGTACGAATTCAAAAGTCCTTTGGTCCCAGCTAAAGGGTGCCCCAACATTTTTTTTTACATTAAATCGTATGTGCATTATCTCATGTTATGGTGTCAAATGTCAAAATGCAGGGTCTTAAAAATGGCCAAGTCTCCCGGGCCCACAAATCCCCTGGTTCGGCACTGACTCACTACAATGTACCTTTTTACATTATCTTCATGACAGCTGTAGCTGTACTATTAGCTCAGCATCTGCACTAGCACCAAGGGTCATCTAAACGCATAAGGAAAGAAGTAATTGGTAGTACACGGCGCGTTGGGTTACTGTCATAAGCGAGGTGAGAGCCATACGTTTAGGCTATATCATGTAATGTACCTGTCACAGAGCCACTTACAGGCACTGGACGTTGTGTGATTGTTGTGTGATTGTCTGGGCCACAGTCACAACTATAAAGGCCTCATGTCAGCTGACATTTTTGTCACTTTCTTTGTAGTGTTACTGTTAGGGGAGGGAATGTCTCAACACAATACATATACTTACATCATATTTACATCATTATCTAAACACACTTATCTTTAGGCCTTCAATATATTATATTGCAGTGAAAAACAAATAGTAAAGTAAAAATTCAAGTTCTATTAAGCCCCTAAGGTCTCATTGGGACAGATGAAAGGTAGAATTCATTTGTATCAGTAACCTAGGCATGTAAAGCGGTTGTGTGGTTAGCACAATGGTCAGCCGCCTTTACTTCCACAACTTAAAGTCGAGTAGCCATTTAAAGCTGGGTGGACTTGTGTACATGCATTCCAACTCTAACTGATTGGGCCTGGGGGAGAGAAAGTGATTTATCATTTCAATATTTTTATTATGGCAAGGATGGCCGTCTAACCTATGCTTAATGTCAGACATGAAAGATGGTGTTATCAGTCTTTCCAAGACGTTTGGACGGACAACTACTAGACATAGCGCGTGTATACAGAGTAGAAACATTAAGTTCAATGGGTTCATGGTATGAGCGTTTATCATTAAGGACATGAAGACACTTTTGCAATGTCGTTTTGGAAACACGACTTACCATCTCCACTACAGATTGTATCAACAGGGAATGGAGTGGGCGGGGCTAAGACCTGGATTGGACAAATTATACACAGAGTACATATTACAGAGTAGAAAGACTAAATTCAGGTAGACTGGGGTGGGGGTGTGAAATTAATACTAGTTATAAAATAATAATAGCGGTCTCACTTTTGCATCATATAGAAAGTGGAATTCAAGAAATCAAAATGGCGGGTTGCCGGCGTCTGCAACATATTGCATCTTTAAATTGTAATAAAATCATGAAAAAATCGGATCTTTCCGGAACCAAAAACAACATAGCCTACCGATCAAAACTAAGGGAATATAACTCTATGTTAAGGTTTTGCAGGGTACAGCTAGTATATAATAATTTCTAATCAAACCGTTCGTTTATTACAATTATAAAATATATTTTAGTAGTACGTCTTGTCCATCATCATTTAACTTATCTCCATTAACATGTCTATCCAGATGACAACGATCGATCAAAAATCTGTTGACTTCCAAGTGGTTCCCATGCCCGGAGATGGCGGCTGTCTTTTCCATTCTCTGTGCTACATATTGTACGGTCACATCAGGCTCTCTCAGGATATCCGAAGGCAAATTGTGTCTCATGTAGTGAATAACTGGGACAGGTTCCAAGTGTGGACTGACGACGGTATAGGAGACAATTATCAGACGAAAGATCACTATAAGAGGGAAATGCTTAATCCTTTAGCATATGGTTCTTCATGTGAGTTGATGGCTGCCGCAGAATTGTTCCGTTGTCAATTTCGAGTGTACCGAAATGGTCAAGTATTGTATACCTTTGGACAATCGTCGATGCCCATTAAAAATCTTATATTCACAGGCGTCGATTTGAGTGTTGGACACTTTGATGTATATGAATGTTTGAACTCTAAAAATCTGGATGCCAAGTCATTAATGAGGCCAGTTATATGTTTAGAACGCTTGACAAATGCAGAACATAACTTCAACAAAACTTATTCTGTAAATGATAATGTGATTGAAAAAAGACAAAAAACCAACGAAACTTTAACGAACTCTGACATCACCAGAACAATATTTAACAAAACATCAAATAAGAAGTGTGTCAGGCGTTTTGGTTTATGTACTGATGGACGTAAACGGAAAAAACGCCGTGACGCTGTCGCTAATATTTCGCAGACAAATGATGCTCATAAAGATTATATTGCCGAATACTCGAAGACAAATCCAACATTTTGTGAAGATTCTGTCGTCGAATACTCGCAGACAGATCTAAAATTTCATAAATACGCTGTCGACAAAAACTCGCATGTGAATCCGCAAGTTGAAGTCAATGCTGATACTTTTGTCAAATATTACAAATCAAGCCCTGAAATCAAAAGAGCTTTTGTTTCACGACATGATCCAAATATTAAAAAGCAGCAAAAACGAAAAAAACCTAATTTGGCTCAAAAACAGTCGAATGTCGTTAATAAAAAAGCTGTCCACAAATACTCGCAAACAAATCCAGCATATCATGAAGATGTTGTCGCCAAATACTTGCAGGTGAATCCGCTAGTTAAAATCGATGCTGATGATGTTGCAAAATATTTCAATGCAAGCCCTGAAATCAAAATAGCTGCTGTTTCTAGTCATGATCCAAATGATGAAAAGCGGAAAAAACGAAAAAAAACATGTTTGGTACAAATACAACCGAAAATATTTTATAAAGATGCTTTCGACAAGTACTTGCAGGTGAATCCGCTAGTTCTAATTGATGACGATGATGTTGCCAAATATGACAAATCAAACCCTGATTTAAACAGAACTTCTGTTTCCAAACATGACCCAAATAGTAAAAAGCGGCTCAAACGAAAAAAAACATGTTTGGACCAAAAACAGCTGAATATAGTTCATGGAGATGCTGTTGCCAAATACCCGCAGGCGAATCCGCAAGTTCAAATCAATGCTGATGATGTTGCCAAATATTACAAATCAAGCCCAGAAATCAAAAGAGCTTCTGTTTCTAGACATGATCCGAATAATGAAAAACGGCTCAAACGAAAAAAAAAAAATTAGGTTAAAAAAGCGCCAAATGTGGATTATCTTACGGCCAAAACAGACATTTAGAATCTAACAAAGCTTTAAACATCGGATCCTTGGATGTTGTCTGTTACTATTGTTGAGCTCATATACGGAAATGTGTGATTTTCATTTTGTGCTTTAATGGTGGACTGTCTGTCTCAATTATTTGCATATACTTTCTAACCCTCATGAGGACTATTAAATGACTCACTTCCTCAAAGTGAACTTTTCTAAATAACATTCAACGATGCAACAACGCACATTGAATGACGTCATAAGGCGGTAGCCAAATCGTTGAAAAAGTCTTAGGCCTTCCTAGAATGTCAAGAGACAATCACTTGTTTGGCAATATTTTACTTATATCGACTGAAGAAAACAGATTTTAGTGAATTTATTTCATCAATGACGATCGAGAAACACAAATGAGGTGCATTGTTTCTAGAGTTAAAGCGTCTCTGGTGCACCAATATTAAATAATATTGTAACACTTCCATACAAATATGAACTGTGTGATTGTAACACTTCCATACACATATGAGTTGTTTGATTGTAACATTTCCACACAAATATGAGGTGTATATTTGTAACACTTTTATTAGGGTGGTTCAACAAAAAAAAATGCAATTTAATATTGCATTGCTGATTTTTTTTTTCCTTTTATATATCTATACTTTCTTTACATATTTTATTTAAATGAAATTAAATTTAGAGGTCGCACATTGAGAGTGAAGTTTAATTATCTCTATACTTATAAGAGGCATTTGTTGTCTGTCTGTCTGTCTGTTCCCTTATAACTCAAGATCCAGATAACCAAATAATGTGAAATTTGTTACACATACACATAATTACATGGGAAAGGTTAAAGGACAGGTTTCGTTTCATCTCGATGGGTAGTTTAATTTTAATAAATTATTTTAGTATTTTACTATATTAAAGTAATCTCGACGGCGCCATAGATAAACATTCCGCTGTGACGTCATTTCCCTATCATACATTTTTAAAAGAGGGGTAACTACCGGAAACTCCAATTGTAAACATGATGAAATCAATAGTCATATCTATTTACCTATCGTTTTATGTATTCGAAAGATTAAAATTAAAGGTGCACTTTAATAAACCGAAATACGTTAATTAAAATGTTTATGTGACATTATTTACATTATTAATACAATCTCAATGCGTAGTTTAATTGTAATTAATTATTTTAGTATTTTACTATATTAAAGTATTCACGGTATGGGATCGCCTTCACTATAAATAAAAATCGCGCACCAAGTGAATGTGTGATTGAACGGACGGTGAAGAAAGGGCTAGGGACGGGAAAAAAAAATATTGTTGTTGTTTTTTTTTCATGCTGCAAGTACCCGACTTTGCCCGGGTCTAAAATAAGGTTTTCTGTTTATTTAAGAAGCGTAATTTGACGTTTAATCGTACAGAGAGAGGGAGGGGAGAGAGAGATAAAGAGAGAGGGGGCAGGGAGAGAGAAGGAAGGAGGGGGCAGAGAGGGGGAGAGAAGGAGGGAGGGAGGGAGGGAGAGAGGTGGTAGGGAGGGAGATTAAGGGGAAGGGAGGGAGAGGGAGGGTTGGAGAGAGAAGAGGGAAGGAAAGAGAAAGGAAGGGAGGGAGGGAGTAGGGAGATAGAGGGGAGGGAGGGAGAGAGAGGATGGGAGAAATGGGAGGGAGTGAGAGATATAGGGGGCAGGGAGGGAGAGAGGGGTGAGGAGGAAGGTGGAGAGAGGGGGGACGGGGGTGAGAGAAGGAGGGAGGGAGATAGGGAGAGAGAGGGAGATGGGAGAGTTAGGAGGGAGGGAAAGAGAAAGGGAGAGAGGGGGTAAGGAGGGAGAGAGAGGGGGAGGGAGGGAGAGAGGGGGTAGGGAGAAAATAAAAGGTAAACAGAAAACCTTATTATAAACCCGGGCAAAGCCGGGTACTTGCAACTAGTCTTCTTATATGACATAAAATCTTATAATAAAGACATTGAATAAAACATTATCTTTAAATCAACATTAAACGTTAATTACAGCGAATTAGCTATGTTGAAATGTTAAATAACATAAAATAAAATAATATGAATTGTTACTGATTGCTTATTCATGTATACATTGTATTATAAACATAAACAATACACTTTACTAATGATCGTCAGTTAAACGCTTCTTATAAAACTTTAGTGTACTTTCCGTCAAATGTGTCACTCTCTGTCTGTGATATTATACAGCTTGCAGCAATCTCTGCATTTCAGATTTCGTTTTAATGATTGACTTATTAAATGATGGCATCAGTGCAACTGATCGCTCGGTTGCATCATTGACGCCTTAAAGGAATCAATAATACACTTAGCTTCAGAAAATGATGGTAATTGATACCAGGATACTGGATCGACGTCATCGAAGCTGGTATCACTACCAACTGAACGCATTGCAGATAGTGATGAGGTACTACAAAGTGATGCAGTTAGTGCAATTCTTCACTCAATCTTTCCAATCATCGCCAGTCTTCAACATCGCTGCAGCAATACTGTAGTTTTCATCTGCAGAAACATTTTTACGGTTGATTGCTTACACTGAAGCCAAATGTCAACAATCATGTTTTGATCATGCCTCTTTAAACTTCACGTGTAACTTGAGGCACTGGACAGACTTTCTTGCAGGAATGACAAAGCACTGTGTATGTGTTCCACCATAAACGGATCATTTTGTCTCGAATCCATTAGCTGACTATACAGCTGCTGATCAATTTTAGGCCAAATTGTTTGAAACGTTTGAACAGTGGAATGTTAGGGCTGTTTGTGGAGCCAAAGAGAAAAAAACAAATCCAATGATCCGTTCATGCATATGACGTCGGCAGTAAAAATGTAACAGCTCCTCTTGCAACAAATTACATGTGCCCTTAGTAACACCAGAATTGACGGCAGTTGTGTCAAAACACATACCGATAATCTCATCAGATACCTCCCATAGTCTTAACAGCTGTTTTGTTGCATTGGCTAGTGCCTTACCAGCACGGTTGGTATTTTAGCTAAACCTAACATTTTCTCAACTTCTTTCCCAGTTAAAACTAAAGCAAATCTGTTTACGTGTGAATGCAGCTCTGGATAATCTGTAGTTTACTCTATTATCTTCCCATCCCAGTGAATGACCAATTAGCATTTACTTCTAAATTGAAATTTTTATTTCAAATTTCTTGTTTGGCATCGAACCCTCTGAGAGAAGTTTCTATAGTAAACAGGAATCGCAATTTCAAAATCGTCGTTATCTTTACCTTTATCCTCCCTTTTGCTGCTGATTGTAGACCAAGTAGTAACAGCAGACTTCTGATGTCTTCTTTCGTCTTCAACTACTCATTCGTCCAATCAACCAAGCTTCAGTTATACTTCTTGTCAATACAATTTGTGAATTACTACTTAATGTGGATGCCATATCAATTCAATAATTTGTAGTTAGTTAACATTTACTTTATTATCCAGCAAACTTGAATAATACAATTAATTATAATAAAAAATTCTAATATCACGGTATACTTTTAATTTTACTATGAAGCAAAATTGCACTCTAGTAAAGAAAGCAAGTGACACATCATACTGCCGCACTATCTCATACATTGAAAATTTGGGTCGCTTGAGCGACCTCTAAAAGTGGTCATTTTTTCAAAAAGTTTAGTTTTTGTTGTTTTGTATGCCCACATTAAAAAAAAAAATGAACCACTATGCAATATAATGGAGAAAATTATTTTTTTTCCCCTTGCAATGATGAATCACCCTACACTTCCATACAAATTTAAGCTGTGTGATTGTAACACTTCCGTACAAATTTGAGCTGTGTGATTGTAACACTTCTATACAGATCTTACATTTTACAATCTACTTAACAAAAGACAAGTGTGTGTATTTTTTTCACCAATAGTATTTAATAAAGAAATCATGTGACTGCTTACCCGACCACGTGACTTGCTTTCGACCCGTAAGAGGAAAAGAGTGCAAACACCACAAAATATAGCCGCAAATATACAGTGTGTGTGTTTTGTTCCCTCAGGTAGTTTTCATATCGTGCGGTGCATGCGTTGTGACACTGTATCAAATGAAAACTACCTGAGAGGTAAAACCTGACGGGTGACATAAATTAGCACCAATATCTTTAAGTAAAGGTGTTTAGTTTGGTGCATTTGGTTTGCTGGTTTGACTGTTTGGTTTGCTTAGTTAGCGTTGATGGGTAAAACGTAATTTATGACGGATTTGGCTCTGTTGGTTTTTTTGGTTGATAGGTTAGCTTGTTTGGTTAGTTGGTTTGGTTGTTTGGTTGGTTAGCGTTGACGGGTAAAACGTAATTTGTGACATATAAAAAATATATTATAAAAATATTTTATAAAAAACAACGTTTTTCTTGCGTACTAAAAAGCAGAAAATAATTTCTGAATAAACTGGTAACATGGTAATAGTAATAGACTTAATATGAGCTGCTGATTTTTATAAAAACGAAAAACGTTGGGCGCATGAATCTTATGTTATGTGAATGTTTGTATTAGAGTATTAGAATCATCGAATGTTAACAATTAAATCCCAAAAGAATTATTACAGAAAGTTTTAGAAATATCACGATATTGCAGATCATTTATTAGAACTTAGTCTAGATAACAAAATGCATATGAGCATGTAAAATTAATTCTAGTGTTGTATAACATGCGCCCAACGTTTTTCGTTTTTATAAAAATCAGAAGCTCTTATAAAGTTTATTACTATTACCATGTTTCCAATTTATTCAGAAATTATTTTCTGCTTTTTAGTACGAAATAAATACGTTGTTTTTTATAAAATATTTTTATAATGTATTTTTTTTTTATTTTCTACATTTTAGTTAAAATATTTTTTTTTTCAATTAATACGGAGAGTTAAAAAATGTTGGTGTAAGACAGCCCCAATTAAACTATATATAGTTCTGCTCGAACATATCGGAGAGCTCTGACTTCACACGTCATGCGCAGAAAATCAAAGAAAGTAGTGAAACGTGTTAGAGTATCATGTTTATCGAAAAATACTTGAGAAACTCATCAAATCATAATGAAATAGTAAGAATATTGCATTGTCATCGGGTTTTGAGTTTTATTGAAAGTATCAGAGCTATAGCTTATAGGAAAGTGGTCTAAAATTAGATTGCTAAATTCCGCGGACATACAGACAGACATACAGACATGAAGTGAAGTTAAGAAAAACGTTGTAAAATAAAGGTCATTTCTGGACATTAGGAAGGTGGCATACATCAGCACCTAATTAACCTAATCAATCGTATTTAAAAATTCAGTAGTTAAATTGATTTCCAGATGGCAAAATGTATTTATAAATAAAAAAAAATAAATCTTCACTTGGAATTCCGTGTTAATAGCACATATTAAAAAAAGACATTAAGACAAAATTTGCGCACAATATATTTGCAGCGGAAATGTTTTTGGTGGATATGTGCACGATGGCATTGAGCCATGCTTTAGATGCTATTGATAGATCACTAAGAGATGTTGCTCAAACCGGCTATTTACTAAGTTTTTTGTTGTGCTCTTGGAATTACACGTTTATAGTTCCTATTAATTATCATATTAAACATTTAGTTGCGAATGTAACGGGTAACTACTAGTGTTAAATAAAAAGTAAATCATATTTTTTTTTTTTTTTTAGATTTAATCGGTTCAACAACATAGAAACAATGAATAGTACAGATACTGGAGTTAACAATAAGACAATCAATCAAGAAAGTTTGCTTGATCTCAGTGATGAAGTGTATACAGCCATGGACATCTTCATCAACTGTGTTGTAGCACACCTGTTGGGTTGGATGGGTATGGTTGGAAATATACTGAATATGTTGGTATTATCACAACACAATATGAGAGATACAACAAACTTGATTTTGATGTATCTCTCAGTGTCAGATTTTATATTCTCAATGTTGACTATTTTACATCATTTTTCTCATGTCTTATATTACTGGGATAAATATTTGTCTACAACAGTCATGATATTCTATATTTTATTTTTTCACTACATTAAAGTGTTATGCTTATTTACTAGTACGTACTTTGTGACAATGTTATCTGTAGAGAGAATGATAGCTGTTTGTTTTCCATTTCATGTGTCAAGTATCGTCACAAAATTTAGAATTAAAGTTCTAGCCATGCTAGTAACATTTCTTTTAGCAGGTTTTTTAAGCCCATATTGTGGTATAAACTATCTTAGTTATTATACCGAAAATAATATTACATTCATAACAACTTATAAAACAGAATTCTTTCAGAACAATTACAATTTTCTTATGGATTTCTATCTGAGTATTTTTGTAAATATTTACTCCATGGCTATTCCCACACTTATTATACTATCTTGTACACTAATGACTGTTAAAAAAATAACAAGTTCTTCCAAGAACTTAAAAGGCCTGTCTGAAAATGTAATGTCAAAAAGAGTCAAAGAATTGAGATCGGTGAAGATAAGTTTATTTTTGTCAATGTCATTAATATTTCTGGTTTTAGTTCCATCTGGAACTATTGAAACAATACTATCTCGTGATCCTAATGCTTTTCATTTAAAAGAAAGATCTTTCTGGCTATTAGTATATGCTGAAAACAGTTTGTATATTATAAACTCTTCTTTCAATTTTCTTTTGTACGTCACTACAAGTCCTAAATTTCGTCAGACGTTTAAAAATTTGTTTTAAACTTTCAAAAAAAGGGGAGGGGGGCATTGAAACATTATGTAACGTAAAAATTATGACAATATTTACTAGCCCCATTCCCTTATAAATGTATATACAAATATATAGGACCTCGCACAATATCTATTAAAACTCCAATCCGCCAGCTCCCCCTCCCCCGGGTCCTTCCAAAAAAGAGAAACAAAAAAAAAAAAACAACAAGTAACAATGTGCCAAAATCGTAGAATCATATTTATGTGTAGGCCTATATATACTGACACAACACAGTAGGGTGATTCAAAAAAAAATGTTTGCACTTAAATATTGCATTGTTATTAAATGTTTTCCTTTTATATTCATATACTTTCATGCTACATTTTATTGAAATTGAATTACAACTAGACGTCGCTCATCGAAAATGAAGTTAATAGTATCTACTATAAAGACATGAATTCTTATAATATACACATTAAATGAAACATTATATTTAAATCAACAATAAACATTAATTACAGCAAATTAGACATGTTGAAATTTTAAATAACGTAAATATGATATGCAACAGTCACTGCGTGTTTATTCATGTATACATTGTATTATAAATAATACGCGTTACTAATGTTCGTTATTTCAAAGCTTCGTATATAACTTCAGTGTACTTTTCTTAAATTTGGGACTCTCTGTGATCTACAACTTGCTGAAGTCTGTGCATTTCAGATTCCGTTTTAGTAATTGGCTTATTAAATGATGACATCAGTGCAACTGACGCCTTCAAGAAATCAACAATATATTTAGCTTCAGTAAATGATGGCAATTGATCCCATGATACTGGATCAACTTCATCATAGCTGGTACCAATACCCACTGAACGCATTGCATATAGTGATGAGGTACTACAAAGTGTTGCAGTTAGTGCAATTCTTCAATTTAAACACTCGATCCGTCCACTCATCGCCTGTCTTCAGCATCGCTTCAGCAATACTGCGGTTTTCATCTGCAAAAACTTTTTTAGAAAACAACACAAGAAAAAGCAACACTAGTCTACTATACCAAAGATGGTTTTCAAATTTCCTTTTTACAGCATCAGACACAATTTTGTATATGACTGAATTTCGTGAGATCTGCTTGAATAACAAACAATAGATCTTTAAAAGGAGCATCAAGACTAACAGGACATGCGATCCAAGCTTTGACGTAAATGTAAGTGGCAAACAAGCAGAATTATTGCATAAGCTTTACCTCTGAATGTGTGAGCTAGAACTGATTTCTAAACAAGTAGATCTTGCAGCAGTATATCACTTTTGCCATCCAGTGAGCCTTATGAGAAGCGACTAGCGCATGAAGGTGGTACGGTTGATTGCTTACACTGACGACAAATGTCAACAGTCCCATTTTGATCATCTGTCTGTAAACTTCACGTGGTATGTAACTCGAGGCACTGAACAGACTGTCTTGCAGGAATGACAAAGCACTGTGTTTGTGTTCCACCATAAACGGATCATCTTGTCTCGAATCCATTAGCTGACTATACAGCTGCTGATCAATTTTAGGCCAAATTGTTTGAAACGTTTGAACAGTGGAATGTTAGGGCTGTTTGTGGAGCCAAAGAGAAAAAAAATAAATCCAATGATCCGTTCATGCATATTATGTCGGCAGTCAAAATGTAACAGCTCCTCTTGCAACAAATTACATGTGCCCTTAGTAACACCAGAATTGACGGCAGTTGTGTCAAAACACATACCAATAATCTCATCAGATACCTCCCATAGTCTTAACAGCTGTTTTGTTGCATTGGCTTGTGCCTTACCAGCACGGTTGGTATTTTAGCTAAACCTAACATTTTCTCAACTTCTTTCCCAGTTAAAACTAAAGCAAATCTGTCTACGTGTGAATGCAGCTCTGGATAATCTGTAGTTTACTCTATTATCTTCCCATCCCAGTGAATGACCAATTAGCCTTTACTTCTAAATTGAAATTTGTATTTCAAATTTCTTGTCTGGCATCGAACCCTCTGACAGAAGCTTCCTTTAGTAAACAGGAATCTCAATTTCAAAATCTTTGTCATCTTTACCTTTATCCTCACTTTCGTTGTTGCTTGTAGTAACAGCAGTTTTCTGATGTCTTCTTTCGTTTTCTACTAGTACTACTCATTGATTCTCTTCGACTGCTTTTATTTTTGAAGATCGTTAACAGTTACCTCAATGCTTAAGGATATTCTCTTATTCAGTACTATGTGATTATAGAAAATCATCTTCATAGCATGACCCAAGGTAAGTAAGATATCACTAGTCAGTCAAAAATCCGCTTGTTCAATCAACCATACTTCAGTTATACGTCTTGTCAATACACTTTGTGAATTACCTACCACTTGATGTGGATGCCATATCAATTCAATAATTTGTAGTTAGTCAAAATTTACTTTATTATCAAATAAACTTGAATAATCAAATTAGTTATATTCTAAAATACAAATATCACGGTATAGTTTTAATTTTACCTTGAACTAAAATTGCACTATATCAAAAGCAAGCAAGAAACACATCAGAACTGCCGAATTATCTTATACAGTGAAACTTTGGGTCGCTTCGACCTCTAAAAGTGGTGATTTTTTTTTTTTTTCAATTTTGTTGATTTGCTTGCCTAAAGTGGAAAAAAATGAACCACAATGCATTAAAATCGGAGAATTTTTTTGTTCCATGCAATGATGAACCACTTTAACAACACAGCCACACAAACACATATACTCAAATATATTAGGGTGCATCTCAACCTATAGGCACAAAGTAAATTTGTACATTTTGTATTGTCGTACCCCTAGTTTTAATAATTTTATGAAGAAATTACATGGTGACTATCTTCCTTTTACTCTATTATATTTACTGACAGCTCAACGCCCTCAAAACAGTGTTAATAATTAATAGTTGTACTGTGTTTTAAGTTATATACTATCTCTGTAGTTTATAAGAAAAATTTTTTTATTTTTTTTTTCACAAAAAAAAATATCACGTTTCATTAAAGACTGTAAATGAAATAATCTAAACGTACTTTGCCATTGTTTAGATAATTGGCGAGGGAGGATATATATATATATCTATTAAAATGTATCAAAATTATGTAGCGTCATTGATTTATACATTTTAAGTGTTCAAACTAAATAAGCTAAGGTCCAGTATTGAGTTACAAGATATGATTTATACAGAACATTTATGTTTTTTGATGTCATATTTGGTGTATGTAATGAAGAAAACATGGTACAATATATTCCTATAAATTCCATCATTTGTATTCTCTGGTGTAAACAAAAGACACCTTAAGATTCAAGCATTAGTTAACAATACTGTACAAACTGGGTATATCGATTTAATAGATGAAAATTTAACGTTTAGCAATAGCTAGGGCCCTGTGGTTGTAAACGGGCTAAACGAGGATATTTTCTGTTGTAATTATACAACTTTTGTGTTTTTAGCTTTCTTGATAATACACGAGTATTTTTTTATAATATTATTGTCATTCACTATAAATTGTGTTAAACGTCAATGTTTTGCTTGTAAGAGATATTACATTTTATAATTAAGCTTTTCCTGCAAAGTTTGGTTTTTAACAAATTGAAGACATTTGACTTTTTTAAGCCCCATCTGCACTATAGAATAAAAAAAAACCTCGAAATGGTCTTTAGAAAAAAATCTTATATTGAAAAAAGTTAAATATTCCACTGCAAAGGAGGAAGGGGAACCCATTGGCGAACCTTAGGATTTAGGGACCCGTGGGGCTTGACCTCTTTGGTGGCATCTTCATTTTGACATTCGTCACAATGACATGAGATAATGTACTTAATATTCAATGTAAAAAAAATGGTGCCCTTGCGGACTTCCGAATACAGACCTCCCCTAACCCTAGGTACGCCTCTGGCCCGGAAATACTATGTTTAAACTGTAATACAAACAAAACATTGATGTTTTTAAAATGTATATTTTTTTTTATTTCCTCCAATAGTAGCCATTTAAAAAAAAATGCTTATTTAATTGTACATGTCATTGTATGTTTTTTTTTTAATATTAAGATTCTCTATAATTTATAATAAGCCAACTATTTAAAAACAATACAATTTCTTAATCTACAAAGCAGAGAAAGTATCAGGAAAAAACGTTGTTTTATTGCAAATAAAAAATGTCTATATAATAATGTACCAATTTTAAGTTTCTTAAGTATTGTATCATTTAAATTAAAATTAATCCTGATATAGTAGGCCATTATTAAGTTGTTTTTTTTCCACATTAGCATCTATTATTTTTTTCCATTGTATCCGGATCCGACCAGAATTTGCCTTTTTACGTTAGTACTGGAGCTTGCAAAATTCTGTAAAAAAGTGAACATCAACAAGTTATGTAATAATAGGGTGATTGATTAATTATATGCCTTAATTTTTTATATAATTTAAAGTAAATCTTATCTACAATATAAATGGCCATAATTATCATTAAAATATATTATTTGTTTATGTTATGTATATGTATTGAATTTGCATCTATTCTACATGTGTTGTATCTATTATACATGTGTTGCATCGATTCTACACGTATACATTGTTTTAAATGTAATTTACACTAACTAATCACTTTACCAAGTAGATGTAAACTAAAAAAAAAAATAATAATAATAAAAAATCAATTTTTCTGAATTTTTTTTTACTTTTTTTTAATTGTGTAATTTTTTGTTCAATTTACTTCGCCATCTCAGGGATACTGAAAAATACACGTTTAGAAACGTTATTGTCTTTAAAATGAGAAAAAAAGTTCCTCATTAATATTCATAGTAAAAAAGTCCGAACACTGATTTTATCTTAAACCTTTGATATACATATTTCCTAATTAAAGAAAAATGGTTAAAAATCACTGGTAAAATGTTAAAAAACACTAACAAAAATTTTAAAACTATTATCTAATCGATAATACTTCTTCTGTGTGGCATAATAATGTCAAAGATCTTTTACAGTGAAAACACCTAATAGCTGATATTTCTTTGTTAATTAAAGTTAAATTTCTTTAGTTTTCTCCCACGTTTGTCGATAGAAGTATCTTACTTTTTAAATACATAAAAGTAACATATGTTCGAAAAAAGGGTAACATATGTTGAGAGCATACTTCAAGTTTTTTTTTTATTAGGCGACTTGGTCAGGTTGCGGATGAGGGGGGGGTGTATTTTGATAAAACAAAAAAAAAATTCCGCATCTTTTCAAAAACATAATGCACTACGAAAAATAAACATATTACGAAATACAAGAGTTTGTCGTTAATGATCTGATATCCGAACTTTGAAGGCGATATACTGTCAAAATTTAATAACACAAATATCGCCAAGCTACTATTTCTACAAAAAAAAGTAGAAGCTCGTGGTGAGAAAAAAAATTATAATTAGGGGAAAGTTACCATCAGAAGCGTTCTTATGGAATGGCGACATAGGGAGGGATGGAGGCTGGCCTGGGCATTTTTTTTTCTACAAGCATGACATAAATTTCAAATAATTTTCGGTTTTTATTTTGATAGTGCTCACTATTCATATCGGCCAAGGAGACCAGTGTTTAAAATATCAGTCATTCTAACTTTTTTTTTAGTACTGCCTCACGGGCAACGAAGTTAAACACATTAAGTAAAAACAACAAATGTTGTTGCAGAAACTATTTATTAATATTAACTACGGAAAAAATACGAATAAATAATAGAACTTGGAACACTAAGAGAATAATGAAAGCATCTTTAAGGATTTTCTATTTCGTAAAGAGCCAAAATATATTTCATAGCAAATTAAAAACATTTTCCACCCAATCTCCCCATACCGCCCTCTATAGTCGTTACTAAAAAAAAATTGATAATCAACATCACAGATAATATATTATACAGATAGAGCATATATATATATATATATATATATATATATATATATATATATATATATCATTTGACAAGATTCGATGAAGAAAACTGTGAAATAAGTATACTAACACAACAAAGTCCCACTTAACTGAAAAATAAAATCCTCACACAGCCTTGTTGCTTTAATGCAATAATTCCAATAGGGAGTTCATAAACGCGTGACCTAAATCACATGATAGAGTACTAATCAACATTTTGTTGAACCACGGCTAAATTCCTTTCGACAGCTACCGCTAATATTAACATAGTCAACGGTACAGTACTAGTGTATTGTTATGAAGTCCTTTAGAAATTACTTTTGTTTGTAGACATCATGGATTAGATTCAATTAATATGCAACGATTGACTTGGTCCAATAGAATATTTGGATAAAATAAACTAAATTTCACTAAAAAGAGTAACACTGCAAAGCACTATCTTTTTTATTACAATATTTCCCATAGGTGTCAATGACTTGCTAATAAAAATAAACTTTTTTTTCTTTTGAAGGATCATAACATTTCTTGTTTCCATTTTTCAGTATACATTTTTGTTATTGTTGTTTTACATAACCAAACTAAATGGTATTTAACTTACTTAGACGTCTTAGACATACGCATAAGAAAGTGCCCTCAATATTACTAAAATAATTACAACTTATCGAAAAAAAAGGAAGTACTGGTAGTTAAAAATTATGCAAATTGTAACCATTTGTAGCTATGCCTATAAATATGAATGATTCTTAAAAATTAAGTTAAAGACATTGTAGTGTAGTTTGGGGCACTGGATCAGTTTAGGCAAAGGGCCGGTAAAAAAGTCTGAACAATAATGCCATTCAAAGTAGAATTAATACAATTTTTAAAACTTCATGTAATTTAATATTGTTTAAAAATCTGAAATTCCGATTTTTTATTACGATCTCTTTAATTGAGAAAAGAAATAATGGATCCTGGTTGGGTTGGGGGAGAAATTCCTTTGTGGGGTAGACATTGTGTACTTCCCCCGCCCCCAATCCCCGCAAATTTATTACTTTAAAAAAACAACATATGAAACATTGATCTTTTTAGGAAAGGGTGGGGAAGGGGGGCAACCTATCAAAGTACGAACAAATTGGACAATATCCATCATTAGGCCAAAAATATTATTGTTAGTTAGAGGTTCTAAATCTTTTTCACGTCTGTAGCCTACCTTAAATGGTGCGAAAGTATATCGGCAGTTACCCATCACACGTTAGTTGACGAATAGATAGATATACATTTGTAGAAATGTAATGTGCTCACCTTTCTAATGATGCAATTTAATTTTTTTAATGAGTATAATATTTATTGTCAAATACATGTACAGTATAAGAAATACATCTACTAGTCTCCCATGTCATACACATCAGAGTGAAAATAAAAAAGGTTCACTTACAATATTGGTATTTTATTACAATAAATGATTCAAAACAAACAAAGGGTGTGTTATGACCCCAATATCAGTTCACAACACAACGGACACGGTAAAATCTAAATGACCATGCTCTTACAACAATGAGATAATGTATTTAATTTAGGCGACACCAAGAGAATGGTATCCTTAGGTCAGGTCATCTACCTCAACATGGTCTTAATTTGAGATAAATGGTAACTAAGGTAATATGTTTTGTTTTAATGTAATCTTTCTTATTCAGATAACAACAGAGAACAAGCTAATATGAAAATCGACAACCAGACACCATGGAATGTCAAAGTAAGACATATCGGTTCATTAAAACATTTGTGATGCCCAGTGAAGAAATATGTCACTTAGTAAGTTCTAAATATGGTATAAAGTTCCAGAATCAATAACACGGATTACATATAGCCCTAATACTGTATTTTTTTTTATCCAGACAAAAGCTGCTTATAAATTATAAACATACCTCATACTATACATTAAAACATATCATAAACTGTTGATAACATTGTGAACACTTTTTATGTATGCTATAATTATAATATATTTTACGGTAGGTAGAAAAAAATTCCAATAAAAACATTGACTGAAGACAATGAAAACTATGACAAGATGTTGGATAAGTAAAGTGTTTCTCGGTCGACATTGACACGGACTTTAATAACAAGTTAATTTTATATTAATATCCTTTAGAATTAAAAGACTTTAGAAGACTAGTCATGTTTTATCTTAGAATTAAATAAAGTACAATGTATACTTTATAAACTTACATTAGTTTATAGTAAATGATCTTGTATTTACGAAAATAAACGTAATAAAGAGACGCAAGTTATTAAATCTAATCAAATGATAATATACATGTAGAATAAGAACAAAAAAAAACATAATGCCTGTGGTCTATTGTATTTCGTAATACTGAATGTGTATTTCTATAAACAAATTCCACTCACCTGTTCCAGCTCTCTTTCATCCTGAGAGTTGTCTCCTAGTTGGTCATCTGCCACATATCCTGCAACACAGCTGATCGCCAACAGAGTCATCAAACATAGAGCTAAAACCAACATTTTCATTTTCAGGAACCTGCGATAAAATAAAATGTATTCAATGAAAAAAAAAAGTCTGAACGGCTAAATCTACAATTTACTGTATTTTATTGCTCAAATAGTTCAATGCAGGTATGTTGACGAGTATTTACTCAATGTGATAAAATAGATTCCTATTAATATTTCAGCATGCACTAGTCAAGGTTGAAGTTTGGTCAGAGAGTGTATTGCAGCGAATTGTATCTGATCACATAAACTTGTCTCCCTTTATAAAGGTTTCAGAACAAAAGAAATATTTCATCGATTTTAATTTCACCGATATATCTACCACATGTTGACATCTGAGGAATTGTTTGTCAACAAGTCACAAGGGAAATGTTGGCGACCGATATTTTTTTCTCATGCTGTAATAATGTCGGTCAAATAGTAGGTCAACTTTCGCATCACACACATACACACATATGTATATATTACGGCCAAAGCCTTATGTTCGGCCAGTTGCTGGCCGAGGTACGTTGCCATTATACAATGTACTGGAAATATACTATATAATCATCATTACAGTATACAAACATACAAAAACTTTCATGACCATTTTCTCCTGACTTTGGCTAATCGCCCCATGCCATTTCGAAAACTGGTTGGCCAAACTAAGAAACCTAGAAAGGATTGGACATTGGCCACTCATTGTTATGTCAGATTTCGGGAATTGACCTTAACATATATATGAGATATAATATTATTGCCCCTGGTCTGTAAGTCTCAAGGTCACCCATTATTTATATGGCAAATGCACCAAGTAGTATAACATCTCTATGTAAACTAGAGTTTAGAAATGTACCAAGTAGTATAACATCTCTATGTAAACTAGAGTTTACAAATGTACCAAGTTGTATAACATCTATATGTAAACTAGAGTTTAGAAATGTACCAAGTTGTGTAACCGCTCTATGTAAACTAGAGTTTAGAAATGTACCAAGTTGTATAACATCTCTATGTAAACTAGAGTTTAGAAATGATTGCGATCCAGCAAAACATGGTGTGTTGTTGTTTTATTTTTTTTACAAAGTTGTAAATCAAAGAGCGCATTTTCAAAATATTGATACATTGATCTTAATTTATTTAATCACCAGTAATAAAAAAAAGTTAAAATGAAAACTTTGATCGTGGTTTGGGGGGGGGGGTATTGATCGTATTGCCCCAAGCAGTTTCTGGCCACCGACGGGTCTCTCTGATTGAAACACCATTTTTTATTTAAAGCAGATCAGGTAACTGACGGAGACACTAACAACATGGGCATAGGAATCATTTCAGATAACACATCTTACAGTGCCCCCTAATATTACATACTGCCGTATCTCCTCAGAAGGCTAGACTACTCCTTCACGTATAGTGAGCTTATTATCCTTCAGTGTCCTCATTACTTAAAATATAATTAGATGGACATCACTAGTCTAACAGAAATGTCCAGTAAAGAAAATGACAATATTCAACATTTTATGGCGACGGTGGTTTCTTTTATTAATTTAACTTACACATAAGACATAGTTTTATAAAAAAAAAAAAAAACTTATACCGCCAATAACCGTCAGTGTCTCTTCTTTTTTATTTGCTTCCGTGTTTTATAACCCATTCATTTGGTGCGTTACCGTACTACAGGGAATTCTCTCTAACATATCTCTTTTCATATTGACTAAAAACTCACAACATGCACTGACTACAGTAAATAAGACAGAGTTATGACACATACATTTATAACTATCATTACATGAATTTGACACTCGGCAACTTTTAACTAATTTTACAATAACTTAAATGTTTGATCAAGGGTGTGGATAAAACAATCATAGTAAGTACATGACATTTGAAAGTATTCAAGACACAACAACATATTTAAATACATATAAACAATTAAAGTATAAATACGATATGAATAAAATCACATTAAAATATTGGCTTTAATTTTAACATTTTAAACAAATCATATGATACCGGGCCGCCCAAGTAACAATAAACTATTTCCATTTTATTTATTATGGAGTATTTCCCTCCATATTGCAACTATCTATTGACAAAACCGGGGGCTGATCGGCTGCGGGCGGCAGTGGTGTTGTAGCTTTGGTGGAGTGAAGGTGTGAGAAGTTACATCTTCCTCACTTGGGCGCAAAAATTTAACCCACAAATTAACAAACATGAGTAGGAAACTGGCGACGTTAGAAAGTGTCCATTTAAGTCCAGATTAACTGTATATGTCACTGGAACAGTGGACACGAACCGGCTGTTACAGTTTTCTCAAGGCTCACACTGCCTAGATACTAGGTGGAAATGTTCAAATTTATTCACGGTTAAATTGCACAAAAACATGAACACCATCTACATTTACTATAAATAGTGAAACAGTAACAAAAAAGACATCAAAATAAGAAACAACATTTTATTAATGATGGTGGGAAACAAACACAAGATAATATGACGTCATCTGTTACCAGTGCTTTTTTTCTAGCGAAAAATGTTTGGGAACTCATTTCACATCTGTTTTTTAACTTATGTCAGAAAATACTATAATAGTCTATAATTGAATTTTCCACTGAACACAAATTTTATTGTAACGGATATTTAAAGAAATAAACGTTTTTATAAGAAAATTAGAGACTCAAAGAGTTTATTTATAATAAAAACCGACCTGACTATATAGTTTATGTGGAAAAATGTATTCTATTGTATTATGATACTGGTACCGTATTAGGCTTCAAAACAACTTCCAGAGTTTTCTCATGTTTTCATATGACAAATCATCTCGGTTTCTTTTCTTGCTTTGTGAGTCTAGAGCTGAATGTCTGCCTCGAAGAGTTATAGCCTACCGTATAACCTGCTTGATTTGAAAAACATTTCTGCTTGAAAAAATTATTTTTTTATTACAAATCTGGCCAAAAAAGCTATGGGAACTCAGCTCCCATGAGTTCCCACTAAAAAAAAAGCACTGTCTGTTACACAACTAGACTAGTCGATCGTTCAATAAACATTTAATGAAACTCGAAATTTGAGGTTCGTATGGTTCGTAGTTTGAACACAGAGGTCGTCCCATTGTTCGTTACGTGAAACGTTTTTCTGTGAGGTGTTCACTAAGTGGACTCTACTACAACAGTTCGTTTTATTGTCAGAGGGAGGGGAGGGGATTAGGGGTGTGATGAGTGCGTTCTTTTTTTTAAAAGGTGGCGGTAGTCAAACAAATTAAGAATCACTGTACCAGTGTCACAGTTGTTGTCTTATCGATTTATGTTATTGATTTTGTAGATTTTCTTTATAGAAACTTGAGACTGATAGTTGAATGATAAACTTTCTTTTTGCTTGTTACGAGCTGTACAATGAGATTCACGTGTTGTATAATAAATAAAAGACACCGTGTGTTTAGCTAACAGACAAAAACTTCACATATTGTGTTGCATTATCGACAAACCACGATAGTTGTTGACTTAATGAACATATGTTTTATTCACTGTAGGGAGTAAGACAAAAACATTATTATTGTATGTGAAACTTTCAATTGCTCTACACGTTTGAAGAGCATTTCATTATGTCTTATTGTCTGATTGTTTCACAGTGAACGTCTAATTGTTACATAGACAGAGTCTGATTGTTTTATAGCGAGTGTATGATTGTTTCATAGAGAAAGTCTGATTGTTTCACATAGAGGTATTGATTGTTACATGGAGAGTAGGGTTATGACTTTTTTGTAACCTCATATTTACATGGCAAGAAAAGGTGACTTTTAATGAGTGTATTATGACACAAATAACCTTTTCTGAAAATATTTGAAAAACCTTCCCCACCAAACCATAAAACGAATATTATATATTAATATATATAACACAACACTGTAATGGAAAGTTACATAAGAACAACAAGTGCAATGCATGTAAGCATGAGTATAGAGATGTCCAAAATATGAAATGATAAAGGAGAGCATAGGAAACATAAATTAAGTTTTATGCTTCATCATTAGTTAGAATAAAACAGTTAATAGTGTCTTTGAAGTCTCACAACGTGGAACAATATCTTGCATTATTTGTGTAGCTCTTTCTGCAATGCAGTTACATCGTTCTGTACCAGGTATTGCTTAATCTTCACAGACCCAGTGCCTCAAGAAGCATCTTTCTGCTTCAGTGTATCTATGCAAAGCAGGTGCTAAAATCTCTTTTCCTATTTTCCAGTCCCTTTGATGTGAAAACCATACTTCAGACAATGCATGTCCTCGCTATGAAAGTACACACAAGTTAAAATTTCTCGTTTCTATTTTCCGGAATGCCAGAAGTGCTAGTATTGCACTTAAATTCCAACGAGCATTACTGAAAGTCGTCAGTCTCTGGAAGTGAATTACTGGAAAGGTTTTTTTTTCATTCGTAATAGTGAAATACTTGCGTCAAATGATGTAAGAACTTCATGTCGTCTTTCCATCCTTTGTTTTCTCACATGATTTCTGAACTACTATCTTGAGAATCAAGTGACTCTTTAAGTGACTCGTAATTTGCGCTAATTTCAGCAACAGATGGATAAGAAAACAGAATTCATAGCATGCTTGAGTACTAGGCCTAAAACATGAAGCTGGCAGCCTATGTACTGAGGGATTTGTCCACTGTTCTTTTGACAGTAATTTTGCAGCTTGCGTACCACAGCATTATTGCTGCCAGAATTTGTATTCCTTGCATCGCAAATAATTACTCGAATACATGAATAGTGTTCGTATTCAGCTAGAACAGCCCTATTCGCTGTAATTATTGTCTCTGCTTTTCCATTTGTCAGAGATTATATGGCTAATCGAATTTCTTTTTCAACGTTTTTCAGTAAAACAACTTGTTTTTCTCCTTCTATTCTTTTTCTGTCAAAATGTATGCACCATTCAAAATTTTGTAAGCTGTTTTTAAACTGCAACTTCAACAATTCTGCTTCTTTATAGGTTGCCTTATACACTCCTGACTGCAAAGGAGCTTCAATATTGGGAGAGTGTTCGCTTAATATTTTTAAAACTTTACAAGCTTTACTTGTTGACAAATTTGCTTTCCTACAAAATTTATTACAAGCAGATGATTACAATTGAATAAAAATTGAAATAGAACAAATTTATTTTCCCAAATCAACCAAGCAGACTTTCCAAATTCCAAGCAGACCTTTCGTAACAATTACCAAACAAAGGTTCATAAGATTTTACCATTTTTGGTACAGTTGCAGTAGACGCATAATACATTCAAACCGTGTACTATAAATTGAAAATAAACTTTTTTGATTTATTTTGTTTCAGACATGGAGGTAAAAAATACCATATAAAGTTCATGGATGTAATTAATGTAATTAAATATTTGTTATTGCGCAATCCATAAAGAAGTAATTTTATTGAAAAACGCTTCTTATATGTAAACACAAGATGGCGTTGGTGTGGAAGGTTTTTTTGAGTGAAAAATAAATGAATATTTTTTTCATATTTTGTTCACAATTGTTCATTAAAAAATGCCATGTAAAATAAGATTGTAAAAAAATATTTAAAAAGTACAAACCCTAATGGAGAGAGTCTGACTGTTTCATACAGAGGATATAATTGTTACATGGAGAGAGTCTGACTGTTTCATACAGAGGATATAATTGTTACATGGAGAGAGTCTGATTGTTTCATACAGAGGATATAATTGTTACATGGAGAGAGTCTGACTGTTTCATACAGAGGATATCATCGTTACATGGAGAGAGTCTGACTGTTTCATACAGAGGATATCATTGTTACATGGAGAGAGTCTGATTGTTTCATACAGAGGATAGCATTGTTACATGGAGAGAGTCTGATTGTTTTATACAGAGTATATGATTGTTACATGGAGAGAGTATGATTGTTTCTCAGTGAACGTCTGATTATTTCATAAATAGCGACTGACTGTTTCACATATAGTGTGTAATTGCTTTACAGTGAGCGTCTGATTGTTTCACAGTGAGCACATGATTATTGCTTAGAGAGTGTATGATTGTCTCATAATGAGCATGTCTGTTTCATATGGAGCATATGACTGTTTCATAGAGAGAGTCTGATTGTTTAACAGTGAACGTCGAATGGTTCTATAGTGAGCACCTGATTGTTTTATAAAAAGGTATGATTGTTTCATAGGGAGTTATGATTTGTTTCATACAGAGCGTTTGATAGTTACAAAGATTGTGTATGTGTTTCACAGAGTGAGTCTAATTTCTCCCTAGTGAGCAACTGATTATCTCATAGACATCCTCTATTGTCTTGTACAGAGCGTCTTATTGCATTATAGAGCGTGTCTGATTGTTTTACACATATTATACTATAATTATCTGCATGTCTCACAGAGTACGACTGATTATGTCACATAGAGCGCCATATTATTTCTTAGAGAGCATATAATTGTTACACAGAAAGCAATTGAGGACGGGTGGTCGAGTTTGTGTAGAACGCTTAACTGTAGACTGGAGGTTCGCAGGTTCGAATCTCAGAGAGAACCTAGGGACTTTTTAGGTCCTGGTAAAAGTCCCTAAGTCCACCCATTTTTAAAATGAGTACCTGACTTTAAGGTTGGGGATTAAAGGCGGCTGGGCGTTGTGCTAACCATACAATCCCTTTATATACCGATCTGCCCCGATCTGCCCTTTGGGGCCTAAGAGAACTTTACTTTACTGCTTGTTTAACAGTGAGTGTCTGATTGTTTTTCAGAGTACGTCTGATTTTTTTCACACCGAGCGTTTCAATTGTTTCTCAGTGAGCGTCTGATTGTTTCACAGTGTAAGTTTGATTGTTTCATAGAAAGCGACTATAAATGCACATCGTGTACTAACCAGCCGGTTCCATTTCATTGTTTCCATTGTTAGATTTAGGAATAAATTCTTTAAGACAAGCTCAAATGTACATCGATTTATGAAAACCTATTGAAAACATGTCTGGTATAATTTGTTTCGTTTTTGTGTCATAACCTTCTACTATCACAGGCCCGTAGTCAGACGGGGGATGGGGGGGGGGGGGTTGACCCCCACCCGTTCATGACCTGAGCCACCCTCTCGTGTACATGATTTGAGCTTTTTGAGAAAAATATAATAGTAACGGCTATAAAACAACAATCATTTTGTTCAGTAAATTCATAAAAATAAAAACGTAAAAGTTTATTTTTTGGCAATCATTCAGGCTATTTTACTTGCATATATAGCTTATCTAATTTTCGGCCATAAAAGATTCAATCTTATTGAAGTTCACTTCTGGGTATTTTGGGCAGCAACGGCATTAGGGGCTTCAACAGCCGTGTGTGAGAACAGTTTCTCAACCCTCACACGAATGCTCACCCCATATCGCAGATCAATGTTACACAAGCGTCAAAGCAATCTTTTATCCTGCTTGCCATTGAAGAAGATAAAACAGACAATTTGAATGATGAAGCATTTTTAGATAAATTCAATGCTAAACCACGACGTTTTTCACATTTGAAACGTATAATTATATAAGTTTGCAACCTTGCAATAGTTTTATAAATTGAAATCTTCTTAAAACAACTATGAACTTAAATGCGTTAATAAAATAGCATTGACCTCTGATTTCATTTAATACATATGTATAATAAAATAATAAAGTACAAAGTGCGTGATTTCTGAGTGATGTTATTTAATTTCCAAATTTACTTTTTAGCAGAATTAATTTCATTTAAATTTATTACTTGATACTGATCAATTAGTTGTTGATAGATATGTTCTTTGTTTTCAATATTTTATAACACATATTACACAAATAGCTAAGCTAAATTCGTACATCTGTGTCGTTCTTCCCGGGTTGTTCGTTAAACCAACAGTATAATATTATACATTATAATATAAATCTGTTTTGTAACATTTGTGTAGCGGAACTAATGATCAATATATTTATAACAGGAATCAGGAATGGCTCAGCCTCTATGAATTTATTATCATTAAACTCTTTACTATTTAAATTATTTAAAAAAAAAAAAAAAAAAAAAACTGCAACATGCCCATACATTATTGAAACGGAGTTAAAATTATATATTTCTAATTAGTCTCCAAAAAATCGGTACCAAAATGCACCATTCCAGATATGGAACTGCAAACAATTTCTTGAATAGGGGACTCACCGACATCCCTTCCCAAACCTCTCCTCCCCGTTCGCACGCGTTCGGCGCTTCGCGCCTCCATCTTGCCCCCCCCTCAGATGATTTCTTCACCCCCCCCCAAACATTTCTATGCCCCCCTGAAAATTTCTTCGCCCCCCCCCCTTCCCAATCCAATAATCCTGGCTACGGACCTGTAATATCAAACCAATATTGTACGCAGGTGAGGAGCCTAGATCTCATATAGCAGATAAACCAAGTACTGTTCAATGAACGTGTTAGTTTAGTGACAAAGAATACACAGCCACGCTTACTTTTGTTTAAAATAGATACAATCTCTGAGAACAAAAGGCATCCCATTCACCCTCAATAAAACACTGAAAGCTCTGATCTGTATACAAATGAAGCGTATTACAAAATCAATAACTGACTTGTACTTCATAAATGTACATTAGTTCTCACCAGTCTTCAGTACATCATGATTAAAAAAAAAACAAGATTTACAAAAGGTCTAGCAAAATGTGTTGTGACGAATACGTAGACTGGCTTCTGAAAAACATTATATATTTGCTGTATACCTCCTATAGACACATTAGTGTGTGATTCAGGTTTCGCGGAGTGATAAGTTAGAGAGAAAAAAATTCCCAACTAGGATTTTGTAAAACTTATAATCATCTATGTACATTGCAGCCTAGAAGTAAACAAAAAATTGAAAACATTTTAGAAGGTAAGTGTTTAGAAATAGAAGTTTAATATATTGACACATTAAATAATAATAATTATAAACACAACAGCATAAGTAGATATAGTAAGGCACGGGGTGGAAACTGAAAATATTGACCCATTCAAGTGGCGAAAAAAAAATACTCGGCGAAAATGCCGACCCTTGTTGATGACAAACTCTATGACGCCCAAGGCAAATAGTTCCATTCGCTCCACCTAGTTGCACCACTCTGTAGACTTCAGGCTGCTGTTTCCTATTACTTTTTTATTGTCATAGATATAGATTTAATTTCATATTTAGAATGAATATGTATGATTTTTACAAAGAGTTGTTTGAATATGTTTAGGACCATCGGAAAGAGGTTGATAAGTTTAGTAAAACCTTTATCTTTTGTTACCTCTGTATAGCTCATTGAGTTACGGTCCATTGCAATGGTCATGGATAGTTGCAACGAATAAAGAATATACATTACAGAGACTGTCCCCTTAATTTATGTATATATATATATATTTACATTAGAGTGACAAACCATGACATTGTAATTTTTTTAATGCTCTCAACCTTTTATTTGGTTTCATTTAATGAAAATTATAATTGCAAATATAGGAGGCAATCCGTTGAAGTTTAGTTGTTGTTAGGTGTTGCTCAACGCAGTTTAAGTTTGCAAGGTTACTCGAATCCACATTTTTCATATGTTTTCATATTTGTCTTTTCTATTTTTATATTTAAGTTCAAAAAGTTATCAGTATTTTATTATTGGTTACTTTTATGAGTCATCATTCATAATACACATCGTTATTTTTTGGGGAAAAATAATAAGTTAAAAATGAAATAAGTTTGCCGGCATTCATAATACCCGCTGTAATATTGCACCACTAAACAAGCTTTAAAAGATTGGGACATTTCTTATGACAAAATTGTGGCACTCTGTTTTGATACCACCTCTAGCAACACATGTATACATTCAGATGCGTGCACCATGCTGGAGAAATTAATTGAACATTTTTATTATGCACAGTCGACACCATGTTCATGAAGTGATTTATCTCATGTTTACAAAACATGTTTTGGAGCATCTTTTGGTCCAGAGATTAAGTTGTTTCAACGATTTCGTGATCAGTAGAGTAAACTTAATTCTGAATCATGGCATTTAACTGGTGCAGATCTCAAAGTTTATGGGACGATTATACCATCAGCAGTGGGATTTGTTGTAATTATTCTTCAAGGAACAAAACAACCTCTCGTCAATTACATAGAATTTTGCAACTGTCAATTTTTTAGGAGAAACTCCTCCAGGCCAAAGCAGAATAACTTCCCGTACTCCTTGTGCTATGAACCAAGCACGATGGATGGCGTAAGCACTGTACTCTATTAAAATGTACTTGTTCCGACATCGATTTCATTTATCAAAAAATGAAAAAAAAATATTCTAAGGTTTTCGATTTTTTAACATTCATTTACATGGAACATTGGTTTTGGGCTCCCATGTCTTCATCTGATCCTCACAATGACCTGATTTAGTTTACGAAGTTGAATAATTTCAAAATATTTGACAAAAATATCGCTGAATCAGCCTTTAAAGCCATTGCAGGATATGTATGGTATTTAACTGGAAACCTGGTGAGTCTCTCTTTTTTAGCAACGATGTTGATAACCAAACTAAAGAAAAAATGTTGATTGCACTTGAATTAATGAATAAAATTGCAAACATGAACTTAGATAACGTTTGTAACAGAGATATTAAACTATGTATTTGAATTGCTTGGAATAAATTGGACATTTATGAAAGAAAATCATCCAGACACTTGGAGTACAGCGACAGAATACAAGGAAGCACATACAATTGTTAATTATATGCAAGTTGTAAATGATAAGCCAAAAGAGGGGTGAAACTCATTTCACATTTTGCTAAAGTTTTAACGAAAGATGAAACTCCATTGCAACATATTTTGCAAACCGTGGAAGAACATCGACGTCTAAGTCCAGATATGCGGAAGTCGACAATTGTGAATGCTTTAATGAAAACAAACGAACAATCAACAAGTGAACATTCTGAAATCAAACATTGAATAAAATCATATAAGAATTTCATTTGAATAACATAATTAAAAGTTCGTATTAGAAAACAATTTAAATGCGTTCTTTTTTTTATTTTTTGGTGACCCTTAAATCTGATAATTTCAAGTCCATTGAGCAATCTCTAAATATAAAGAAAAAAAAAAAAATCTTAAAATATTTCGCAGAGTGTATTTTTTTAATTAAAAGGAACGCAATAAAGGGTTGAGAGTCCAATTTAGAGCACTTTTATTTTTTCTAATAGATAGATAGATAGATATATAGATAGATAGATAAATAGATAGATAGCTAGATAGATAGATAGATAAATATATAGATAGATAGATTGATAGATAGATAGATTGATAAATAGATAGATAGATAGATAGATAGATAGATAGATAGATAGATAGATAGATAGATAGATAGATAGATAGATAGATAGATAGATAGATAGATAGATAGATAGATAGATAGATAGATAGATAGATAGATAGATAGATAGATAGATAGATAGATAGATAGATAGATAGATAGATAGATAGATAGATAGATAGATAGATATTGATTAGGTATATGATTAAATTTTTTTTTTATAAATTTTTATTCCCCATACTGTCACAAGTGGATATTTGTCATATCTATTAAATCTAAACAAAAATTCAAAATTTACAATAGCATGACTGGATATTTTCTTTACAGATATAAATATGGATAAGTGAAAAAAAATGACTCAAGGGCATTTAATTGGGTTTTATAATAGCTATACAGATTCCTCCAGTCATGCAGATAAATTTGTCAAATCTTTCAGCTTGTAAAAAACATAAATTAAAGATGAGAGTTAAGGCGTCTTAAATTTAGAAATTGGATCAAATAATGATGTTAACAGGACACAAAGTACAAGGACAAGGGACTTGCCTGCCAAGGACCAGGACAAGGACAAGGACTTTGCATCAAGGACCAGGACAAGGACTTTGCATACAAGGACTAAAACAAGGATTTCATAAAACAATAAAATCCAATATTTCTTTAACAACAAAATTTATTTAAATTTCATGTATATACATGTAATGCAGTGCATTCAACAAAATCATAATGTTAGTCAATGTCAGCGTTACACTTGAGAACACAAGTGCCTCCAATAGTGAATCACTCAAACGAGCTCTGTGGTCGTAAGAAACAATCCACTTTGTGAAAAGACTCGTTCCACTGGAGCTGAACTTGCAGGAGCGCAAAACAGTCTCGCCAGCAATGGCTGCAGCAATAGAAATTCGGTTTTTTATATATGTCTGACATTTGCAATCGTCTGCATTAAATGATGATGAATTTATAACTTCCAGGTAATTCTGCAGCTGTTTCTCCTCTTAACAGCTGCATCTTCTACAATGATCTCAACTTGTTTTTATAATGTGAAAGAGGGAGACTCTGGCTTTTTCATGAAGGTTGACTTTCCGAGGAGCTGGAGTTGGCTTGTGCGACTCGGCTGATGTGGAAATAGAAGATGCTGGTCGGCAAACAGTGGCTCAGACTGCAGCATTGCTGTAAAACAAAAACCTTTTACAACTATGTACAATTATACACATATGCATTAGGTAAATATTTTGCTTTAATTAAAAATAAATGAGTGACTAGCACTGGCCAAGTGGTTACTAGGAGCAATGAATGGTCACGTTTTGAGAAAAATTGCCATAAACAACGACACAAATTTACAACTCCAGCATTGCACATTAACTGCCAAACAATCATAAAAAATAAAATCATCAACTTACCAGTTATTCGATGTCGTAGGTTGTCTCTCACATCTTGAGGTCCTGGGGGTCAGCAAGCCAGTGAAAAGCATATTGGGGGTCTGCTGCAGATGCTAAGATAAAAATGCTGTTGTCAAATGCCAACGACTTTGAAATTTGTTGACGAGTCAAGCGATTTGTCATTTCAAGACGCTTGAACAGCATGAAAAACCTTTTATCCAACTGGCAAAGTTCATTTAGGACAGAATGGTGGTAACGTAACTTTATTCAGCTGCTGAGAAAAGAAAGCGCCAAAAGGCTGAAAATGGTCGGGACCACACAACTAATTGTAACCATTTTCTCTCCCTGTGCAATATATCGCCTGTACAAATGGGCTAAGAACATCAACAAGTTCTTGGATTTGTCCATATTCCTTGGCTGTCATTATAAGATTTTCATGTGATGTTTGTCGCAGCAAATCCATCAATTTTGGTCCAAGTGACAACTACTTCCAGCTGTCTATATACACTGTTCCAACGGTGTCGTTTGTTGCTGGAATTAACTTTACCATGTTTCCACACTTGAAAGTAATGTCAAAGCCATTCTTGAAACAATACACTTTGATGAACAATATTGGCTAATTCCGAAATTTTTTGAGAGTGCTGATCTACAGCTGGTGGTCTTCTCAAGGCCACCTCGCACAACCAACTGCAGTGAATGACTGAAGCATGCCGTCGGCTTCAATTTCAGTCAGTGAATCAGTTTCCTCATCAGGCAAATCCTCCCACAGCTAGTCATCATCAACATATGTGTCCACTGGAGGCGTTTCTTCTTCAGATGATGGGAAAAAGACACATGGCTTTCAACATATTTCTCGCATTATCAGTAATCACGTGCCTAACTTTTCCATTCAGACTGAAATTATTCACTATTCGATCGAGTGCTTCACTAATTAATTGACCGGTGTGTGATCACGAAAAGCTGAGAATGCCAACAGCTGAGAGAATGGATCCCGTACAGCATACTGTGCACTGTCACACCAAGGAAAAAATTACTACTGAGGCTAAACAAAGCACAATTACTTTGTAAATCCTGAAGTCACGTTGATATTGTCTTGAATTATTTTTAGAGCAAATGCAACATTTTGCACTCCACTTATTTTTAGCCTTATCTTCACTAAAGTGAATTATAGGCAAAATTAATTACATTTGGTATACGAAGCGGAGCCATTATTTTTTTATAATTAAATTTTAAAAAAAATCGAATTTATATTATGAGATTAGAAATATGCACTAATAACCAACCGGAAACAAAAGAAAAGGAAGTCTAGAAATGGCAGCACCATGTATTATAAATACATGCAAGTGCGTGCCATAGATTGGCAGTGATTTTAAATATAGCACCAGCCTAAGCATAGCAAAAAAAATTTTTTATTAAAAACCACAAAGCAGGTCCTTGTAATGTTAATAAGGACTGAAGAGCAAGGACAAGGACAAGGATAAGGACTTGTCTGCCAAGGACCAGGACAAGGATAAAGGACTGAAAAATGGTCCTTAAGGACAAGGACAAGTTAACATCACTGGATCAAGCTAGAGTTCAATGAAACTGAAAAATATTTAATACAATAATATGTTATTATCTTTCAAGTAGATTTAGAATATTCACTAATGACATTAAAGTAGTCTTACCAACACACAAAGTCATAACACAGAAAAAAAAGCTTTCAAGGTTAAATAATTACTATCAAATCTTTATAATAAACAGCACTTGTTTTATTAAGCCTAATAAATGCATTTTGGTGACATGCATGCAGAAAGTGTTTTGATTCAAGTATTTTTTTCAACATGGTACATTAAAAACTAGCAGCTTATGCCTTTTTTCTGAGACTTTGACCAAACAACATGTCTAACTTCTAATTAGCTTTAAATCGCTTATCCTTACCAAAATATTTTTAATTTAGAGTTGGTAAATTTGTTAGGGACCATGACTTAATTCTTTACAAACAAATAATAATGAAATAACATTAAGATTTTTATCATCTTCATCACTAAAAACACATTTCCATACCTAATGTAAATTTCAATGCATACATCTAACTACTAATCATGCTAGATTTAAAAACAAACATGCTGATAAGTTTGACAAAATTCTTCGAAAAATTCAGTTTTAAATAGAAGTTTGCCAAAAGTAAGAAAGTTTTGCTAAAATAATTAATGGAAAATGAAAATGTCACAGGATCGGACTGAAAAATTAAATAGGGTAATGAATAATTAAGAAAATAAAAATCTGAACAGATGTAATTTTAACTTATCAAGTTACCTCTAGGCATTTCAAGGCGGTCAACTTCTTCAACTGCATTCACTCATCTTTCTTCTGCTGCCTCTTTCTCCTTTTTAAGTGATATAAAAAGTCATGATAATTTATTAGACATTATATGCATATGTTGACTAGATAAAGAAGCATACTCAGTAATACAGAGCATAAGAAAAAGAACCATTGACAAGTTTGTCATAAAAAGAAAGCAAGTAAGACTCTTTTCTTTTCAAGAACTTGTTACCATTTCTGGTAAAAAGATATAAAAAAAATTATCTGAGACACTACTTTGTATATTACATGTATATATATATATATATATATGTGTGCTTGTCTTCCAAAACACTAGTAAACTGAGGTTTGACTTTATGTATTTAAATTTTAAAAAACTGTATGCCAAATACATCATGATGTGTAGAAGAAAGTTTGCTGATAATAATCAAATAATAATTGGAAATACAAAATGGTTATAAATAAATCAGAACCTGTTCTTTTGTAGAATTAAATCGCCGAATACAAAAACTCATATTCTGTTTAGCCATGTTAACACACCTTAGACCACCTATTATGGTTGATATCTCATGTCTACTTTGGAATATTTTTATCATTTTTGGAAACCATCTATACCATAGCAGGAATGAACACAACAAAGGATACCAATTTATGAAATATGTCAAAGGTCTTTTTTTGGGAAGCTGAATTTTTTTCTACTGTCCTAGCAACTGGGTGTAACACACCCGAACAGTTTTAAATAAAAAATATGCTACTAAACTAATTTTTGAATATTTTTTGTTGATTTAAAACTGTTTTATCACCATAAAATAAGATTGAATCTTTAAACAACATAAATAATCTGAAAGGCCTCAGGCTATCAAAAATATTCAAATTTATTCAACCTTACAAACACATTCAAAGCAGAAAAATTACAGGTAATATACACATGAAAACCATGGGCTTTGCATTTCAGCATGCACAGTTTGATATGAAAGAACAATTTTCTTTTGCTTATATGCACACTACACTTCTTGTATTAAGATTTGATGTATTTTATTTTGTTTCACATTATGCATCTTTTCAGAAATTTGACTGAAATAGAAGAGACATCAATTGTTCTTTCATTCTCTGGGATTTGAGTCTAATGTCTCCGTAAGACAGTGAGTTGGTTGAATATTCAGTTTTGAATAATGGGGTACCACTTTTTGCTGCCCTAGATTCCAAGTCAACCATGTTAAAAAACATTATCAAGGTAATCTTCAGTTTCGAGTTAACATCTTCGTCATCAGGTTATTGTATCATCCTTTGGTTTTGTTGTGGTATAAACAATCTCTAGTTTCTTGCATTTTTATTTCACTTTCTTTATCAAGAAAATTGTGCATTTACTGATAAAAAATTGTTAAAGAATTTAGTTATTGAGAAGTGTTGTTACTGGAGTGAAAAAAACATTGATTCATTTAGAACCCAAAAGCCTTCTTTTCTAAATTAACAACTTGTATGAACAGTGTTATTTTTTTTTTTACTATACCAACTACCTAGAGTGAAACTTTTCTTGGTCTTTAACTCTGCATGTTGTGAGTTAGTGAAATATTTGTGTTGTGACTTGCAGTCACTTCCATGGAGGTCTCTTGTAAGGTAACATTCTCTGAGATTAATCCAACAATTCACTTTGCTGGTGTCAAGGGTTATGGTAGTTGGGGCGAAAACATCCACACTTTAGCCCTCAACCCCTTGAATTCCCACTTCTATAAAATTATTAATTCTCACCACCCAATCCCATGCCCTACCCCAGTAATTACATCACACAAGAAGATGGTCAGTGAACCACGGATCAAATGATCCTGCAGTCGTAGGAGCAAAAAGCTGTCTGGGAATCTGCCATGAGGCGTTCTACAGAAGACTACGTGAAAATGCAACAATCAAGACTTGTATATACTTACATACCACTTTATTAAAAAAACACCAGTCCTAAACAGTTTCTGGTGGCTTACAATGGCACAAAATGATGTAAACAAAATCCAAATGAATATATCTATATATATCTAAGCTCTCTTTCTTTTGTCGACCATTTTCCTCGAGAATCTCAAGTCGAATGTTTCTTTCTTACTCTCTTATGCTTCCAGACATGCACAAGTGAACCCCCTGACCAATCATCCATTCACACAGCTCTCCACACTGCCAATCAGTAGCCAGTAGTTTTCCCGCCCTAAGAGGGGTGGGGGGAAGGGTAAGTCCAAACTACAAAGGCAATAGTAACTGACCATGCGATTAGGTATCTCCTCTTTGTCTCTAGTTTATTCAGTTGATGAGTGACCAGAGAAACCCAAGTTGCAAAATAGCATCCTCCTGTTACATTCCCTGACAGCGTTTGATCCGCGGTTCACTGAGCATCTGCTTGTGTGACACAATTACTGAGGTAGGGGAGTGGGGAAGAGGTGGTGAGAACATATTAATGTTAAGGGAATTAATATCGAAGTGGGAATCCAAGGGTTGGAGGGCTAAAGTGGGGATGTTATTACCTAATTACTCACAGCCCATGTCAGCTGGCTAGTCTTGCATTTTATTTACCAAGATATGGGCAACCTCTTTAGCGTTAGTTTGAAGACAATTTCAAGCCCAGTAGATTTGTATTTTGTTTCTTACTTGCTTGTGTTATACTGAAAAAATCTGTATCAACCTCGAAACCAACCAAATGCTCATGTCCTGGAGATGATACTCTCTACCATAATATGTCAGAGAATGGCAAGTGTTGTAAATGATAACACAACCAGTTACTCAGCCCTAAAAAGCAACACTTACATCAAGTTAATTAAAAATATCTAGTTTCAAAACCTAATTAATTATTTTTTTCATTGTGTAAAACTTAATTAAAATAATAAATATTTTTGTCTCATTGCCCCTAATCTAAATATGCTAATCATTTGGCTGCCTGATCCTAAACATGACCCCAAACTCCAATCTATCCCCAGTTTTGCTGTCCTGACACAATGTATGTTTCTTACCAAGGCTTATGACTAAAAAAAAAAAACACTATAGTATCATCATAAAAAATTTTTATCTTCATACTAAGTGTACAGGTGTGTCACACCCAGTTGGCGGAAAAAGGATATGCAATGTCGCATGGAAAGGTTAAAATATCTCAGAAAAATTATCTTAATTGATGGTCTGCATTTACAATCAATTTGCAGAGAAAAGCAGGTAAAGATGTTTCCCGATACACTGTAACACTGTCATGTTTGTTGTCAGTACCTGCTAGTAATGTTTCTTAAATTGAATTGCAGTCTTACAATGAGTAATATTAACATCTTTTACCTGCATCACTAAATCAATTTGTTGTAGATTCTGAATTAGTTAGATTTCCTCACCATCACCACCTCCAACTATTGGACCTGATAATATACCACTCTGGACCAAGTCCTTTAGCTCCTAGTGAAGTCTGAAAAATTGAATAATTTGAATATTTCCTTAATCCTAAAGGTAAGTATAAAACATTTAAACATACACAATCTGAAAATAACCCCACTTTACCAACCTTTCGCTTTCTTGGACCATATCTTTAGTTTGATTCTTTAGCCTTTCAAAGAAGCTCATTCTGAAAGCAAAAGATTGTTAGAAGCGCAAATTAATTTTGAAACAATAATTTATCAAGAACTAAGGCTGAATGTGTAAATATAATTACTTTATAATCTTTTGTCTCTAAAGATGATTGTACTAAAAGCAGTAGCTAATAATTAATAAGATGTATGATTTGCAGAAATTTAAATTTCACCTATATTATTTGGAGTTAATAAATGTTTTCTTAGCTCAGTGGTTATAATTAAAATTTGTTCAGTTAACTTTAATAAAAAAAAGAGTATTCTTTGGCAAGAGTGACTATTCCACCCTCAGAGCCGATCTCATGCAAACACAGAGTCTATTTACTAGTAGAAGAATATATCAAAGCTATTCACAATCAGGTTTGTAAAAATATAATCTACAAACCTAGCAAAGTGTATATTAAACTTTCAAATAAATAACCATTATTATATTTTCAAATTAAACTTGCATATAATAACATAAATTAAAACACATAGAAAACAATTGTCTAAATCAGGTACTACGTAAAGATTTTCCAATAACTAAATAAAGAATGAAATAACAACATCTGTAATGCAACATCAATGTTATAAAAAGTGCAGGGCTCACAAGTGACTTAAGGCTGCCATCATAAGGAAAATGAATTGTTTATGGAGGGATCCCTGAAACTATTTGTGGGAGGACCCCATCATAGATTCTTGGCAACTCAACTGTTTAATGTATTGTTAGTGGACAATAAATGAACTAAAATATTTTAAAATACTAATTTTAATTATAATTAATAGGTACATAAACATTTTTACAATATAGGCTATTATAACACTTGTTAAGTATGCATTTAACTTTACAGTGTATTCCTTTGTATTGTTGAAATGCATAACAGATTTATTTAACATATTACTAGTTACCTAAGATGTAAAAAGTAAAGTTTCCTCACTAAAAGGCAATCTGGGCAGATGAAGTGTAGAATTCATCTGTTCCTATGGCCCTATATGAAGGGATTGTGTGTTTAGCACAACATCCAGCCGTCTTTACTTCCCCAACTTAATTCAGGTACCCATTTAAAGCTGGGTGGACTTGTGGGACTTAAACCAACAGGGATCAAACCCAGAGTCTCAAGTACGACAGTTGAGCATCTATGCCACTCTGCCATCCATCCCACATGATCTCAGCTATCCAGATAATTCCTTCAATAAAAAAATATCAAATATCCAAGTACTTAGTCTAGCCAATATAGTTTGTTACCTCTAAGACAGTTATGTCTTCTTTCTGCCCAAATGTAACCAGCATCATATTCTTTAAGTAAGGGTGTATCTGGCTGAAAAAACAATAATAAGACAAAAAGAATAAAAAGATACCTATAAATCATTCATAAATGTATTTACAAGGTTTATTAGGCAAAAAAAAATTATTTTGGCAAAATGTCAAAAATAGAAGAGTTAGAAATTTTTTTGTAGAAATTAGATTTTAAGACTAAAAGATAACTGATATTGTTGTTTTTAAGAATGTGCATAAATATTGTAAAGTACTGCATCATTTTAATGCAATTATAAAGCTAAGAGGTTTGAATGTCATCTAGAATTTATCTTGGTCAAACATAAACATTGATGGCATAATTACAAATAAAAAAATTATTAAGTATAAAACTTTTTTATTAAAACAAATAAGAAAATGGGTCCTTAAAGTGAAAGAAACATTGTTTAATTTTCATAGAAAAATGTATAATATTAATCTAAAAAAATCAGTTTATGTAGTACCAACATGTACTAATTATACAATTTTATATAGCTTTATTATAAGAAACATGCCTTGCTTATGGTAAACTAAATACAGATCTTAATCAACATGAAAAATACAACATTTTTGGAACATCATGTACTCTACTTCTGTCTTAAAATCAATAATTCTAAGCCAATAGCAAAAAAAATATTTGAAAAATGGAAATCTATCAATATTATGTGATTTATTAAGGGAAAAAAATTATTCAGAACTTCAAGAGACAGGGAATTTCGAACCAATGTCCGAAAGGAACTAATTATTGTTGAGTTATAATTATTACAAGTAGCCTGCAAAAGATGCAGCCCCCATCTTCCCTTTGAAAACTGATTCAAGAAGTGCTGATCCCTGTTAGAGGATAATATGCTATCTTTTAGATCCTATAAACCTATGGTTTTTGCAGCGACCTTCTTTCATCCCCACCATAGTCGATAGTGAAGTGACCATGGTAGATATAACTGAGACTTTAACCATGACCTGAAATAAATTATAAGAACTATGCCCATTTCCATTAGACTACACCCATTTTCAATCATAACATTGGACTATGCTTGTTTATTAATGTAAAATGGGAATATGCCTGTTTTCCTCTGTATGTACTTTTCTTGGAACTTTCCTAGAATTTAATATGGGCTAATAATTGAGATTAATATGTTTAAAGCTGGGAAAGGGTTCCAGTCAATATGGATAATATTTTAATTGCATTGTGCAGTTTCCAATGGATACTTCATAAATGCATAATGATAAAGAAAAAATATATAATATAGATATACAGATAGAAAAACTTTACAGACCTGCTATTTAACAGCCTTTCTGATGTCTTACATTTTCCTGGTAAATGAGTACATAGAAAAATGTGTCAGAGTTATAAAAATGTTATGTTAAAATACAAAAGGCAACAAACAAGATATTAATTAATTAATTTAATTTGAAAGACTTTAAAACACATACCCTGGATAGTGTTTAAAGTCTTTCAAATTAAATTAATTAATTAATATCTTGTTTTGTTGCTGCTTTTATATTTTAACATAACATTTTATAACTCTGACACATTTTCTAATAATAATATTTACCAGAAAATGTAAGACATCGAAAGAACTTATTAAATAACGGGTCGCGGAATATCTGCATATCTATATTATATTTTCTTTATCATTATGCATTTATGAATATCCATTGGAAAACTGGCACGAAGTAACAAAATCGAAATTACTTCATCCATATTGACTGGAACCCTTTTCAACTTTAAACATATTAATCTCAATTATTAACCCCATATTAAATTCTAGGAAAGTTCGAAAAGTACATACAGAAGAAAAACAGGCATATTATTTTGCATTGTCGTAGAAGCATGAGTCAATGTTATGATTGAAAATAAGGTGTAATCTAATGGAAAATGGGCATAGTTCTTATAGTTTATTTCAGGTCATGGTTAAAGTCTCAGTTATAGCTACCATGAAGTCACTTCACTATCTATGGTGAGGATGAAAAGAAGATCGACAAAGCCATAGGATCTAAAAGATAACATATTATCAACTCGCTACCCGAATCAATACCCAAAATGAGAACTGCATCTTTACGAACTACTAGGAGTCGAATTATAACTCAACAATGGATTATTCCTGGACATTGTTCAAATTCCGTCTCTGAAGTTCTGAATAATTTTTTCCCTTAATAAATCGCATAATATGATGGATTTCCATTTTTCAAATATTTGCTATTGGCGTAGAATTATTGATTTTAAGGCAAGTAGGGCATGATGTTCAAAAATGTTGTATTTTTTTGTGTTGATCTGTATTTAATTTACCATAAACAGGCGTGTTTTTTATAATAAGCTATATAAAATTGTATGAATAGTACATATTTGTGCCTATTTTTTTAGATTAATGATATACATTTTTCTATGAAAATTAAACAATGTTTCTTTTCACTCTTAAGGACCCATTTTCTTATTTGTTTTAATAAAAAAAGTTTTATACTTAATAATTTTTTATTTGTAGTATGCCATCCCAGTATTTATGTTTAGGCAAGACTAAATTTTAGATGACGTCAAACCTCTTAACTTTATAATTGCATTAAAATGATGCAATACTACAATATTTATACACATTAAAAAACAACAATATCATACAGTTCTTTTTGATCTTAAATCTAATTTCTGACAAAAAAAAATTTCTAACTCTTCTATTTTGACATTTTTATACTGCCTAATAAACCTTGTAAATGCATTTATGAATGATTTATAGGTATCTTTTATTCTTTTTATCTTATTGTGTTTTTCAGCCAGATACACCATACATAAAAATATGATGCTATTTGGGCAGAAAAGAAACTAATCTTGAGAAAACAACAAATTAAACTGTATTGGCTAGACTAAGTACTTGGATATTTATTTTTTTTTATTGAAGAGTCACAGATAGCTAAATAAAATGTAAAATGGATGAGTGTATAGATGCTCAACTGCTCGGCTTGAACTCTGGGTTTGATCCTCTGTTGGTTTAAATCCCAAAACTAAATGGGTACCTGAATTAAGTTGGGGAAATAAAAACGGCTAGATATTAATGCTTAAACACACAATCCCTTCATATAGGGCCATAAAGTTTTAATTAAATTCTTACACTTCATCTTTAGATTGCTACAATGCAGAAACTTAAAATAGCAAATACTAATGTATATGCTAAATAAATCTGTTGCGCATTTCAACAATACAAAGGAATACATAGCAAAGTGTTAAATGCATACTTAGCCAAGTGTTTATATTGTAGCCTATGTGCTAAAAATGACATGTACCTATTGAATATGAATTAAAATTAGTATTTTAAAATATTTTAGTTGTTTATTAATCACTAACAATACATTAAACAGTTGGTGCCAAGAATCCCTATGATAAGTCCTCCCACAAATAGTTTCAGGGGATTCCTCCGCCAAGCAATTCATTTTCCTTATGATGGCAGCCTTTAAATGCACTTGTGAGCCTACTTTTATAACATTGTCTGCATTACAGATGTTGTTATTTCATTATTTAGTTATTGAAAATCTGCGTAGTACCTGATTTAGACAGTTATTTCTATGTGTTTTAATTTATGTTATTATATGCAAGTTTAATTTGAAATATAATAGTAGTTATTTATTTGAAGTTTAACAATTACACTTTGCTAGGTTTGTAGATTATATTTTACAAACCTGATTGTGAATAGCTTTGATATGACTATTTCTACTAGTAAATAGACTCTGTGTTTGCCTTGGATACGACTCTGAAAATTGGAATAGTGCCTTTTTAGTAAAGTTAACGAACAAATCTAATTATAACCACTTGAGCTAAAGAAACATTTATTAACTTTCAAATAATATAAATTGAAATTTTTAAATTTCTGCGAAATCATATATTTACATCTTATTAATTATTAGCTGCTGCTTTAGGTACAATCATCTTTAGAGACAAAGATTATAGAAATAATTATATTTACACATTCAGCTTATACTAGTTCTGATAAATTGTGTTTCAAAATTGAGCAAAAATACTCTATAGCAATCTTTTGCTTTTCAGAATGAGCTTGAAAACTAAAGTAAACTAAGATATGGTCAAAAATGAAGGTTGAAGCAAAGTGGGGTTATTTTCAGATTATTATGTTTAAATGTTTATGCTTACCTTTTAAGTTAAGGAAATATTCAAATTAACTCAATTTTGAACTTCACCAGAACTAAAGGACTTGGTCCAGAGTATTTATATTATCAGGTCAATGGATTGGAAGATTGTGTGAAATTCAACTAATTCAGAATCTACAACAACAAATTGATTTAATTGATGCAGGTAAAAGATGTTAATGTTATCTGATATAGACTACACCAATTAGAAACATTAGCAAGTACTGGCAACAAGTATGACGTCATTCTACAAATCTATCATCGAGACATCTTTATCTTTCTCTAATTGATTATAGTGATAATAAATAGATGAATTTTTCTGGATATTTTTAACCCTTTCGATGCGACATTACATATCTAACTTTTTTCAAAATATATGGGGTGTATTTCACACTGTACACTTTAGTATAGAGATAAAAAATTTTATGATGATACTTATAGTGTTTTTTTTGATCATAAACACTTTGGTAGAGTATACATTGTGTCGGGACAGCAAAACTGGGGATGGAACGGAGTTTGGAGTCATGTTTAGGATCAGGCAGCCAAATGATAGCATATTTAAATTAGGGGCAATGAGACAAAATATTTATTATTTTAATTAAGTTTTACACAATGAAAAATAATTAATTGGAAATTTTGAAACTAGATATTTTTAATTGTAATGTAAGTGTTGCTTTAGGCTGAGTAACTGGTATGTTATCATTACAACACTTGCCATTCTCTGACATATTATGGTAGAAGAAACATTCAGAACATGGCGATTTAGTTGGACTTTTCAGGTATTTACAATTTTCAATACAAATAATATATAAATATCTCTACTAGACCCCCAATGTAATCTTCAAACTAACGCTGAAATACTCCTATATAAAAATAGTAAAAATAAAGTATTCAATAAATGACCCATATTCTATAGTGGTGGAAATGTCTTTATCACTTTATTCCTCAACCCTTGATTCCACTTCGATAATGAATTCCCTTAACATTAATATATTCTCACCACCTCTTCCTCCCTACCTCAACAATTGTGTCACACAAGCAGATGCTCAGTGAACAGCGGATCAAGCGCTGTCAGGAATGTAACAGAGGATGCTATTTTACAACTTGGGAACTCCCTCTGGTCACTCATCAGAAAAACTAGAGACAGAGGAGTCTTGTAATAGTCCACACGATGGCAGTGTGAAACGTGGATGATGATCGAGTAAATCATAGGCGACCGGCCAGTTTATAAATAGTCTAATAAAGAAGGCGAGACCTGAATATAATTCTCACTTTGAATTTTTGATTTATAAAAAACCACCAAAATATTTAGAACTGGTGTTTTTACAGTATAAAAAATATGCAGAGTCTTGATTATTTGCATTTTCCGCGTAGTCTTCTGTAGAAACCTCGCGGCAGATTCCCCCGGGCGCGTTTTATTTTCGTTTGCAGGATCATTTGATCCGTAGTTCACTTGACCGCATCTTCTTGTGTGAATGTAATTACTGGGGTAGGAGCAGCAGGTAGTGAAACCTAATAATTTTGGGGTAGAAATTGGGAATCAAAAGAGGTTGGAAAACTAAAAGTGTGTATTTTAAACCCAGCCTCATAACCATGACACCAGCAAAATTGAATTATTGAATTAATCTCAGAGAATCGTACTCTTGCAAGAGACCTCAACAACGGGAATCTGGCACAAGTGCTTCTTGTACAACATGCAGAGATTAAGGCAAGAAGATTTCTGCTCGTGGTGGTATAGTAAAAAATAACACTGTTCATACAAGTTGATATTTCAGAAAGGCGCTAAACGAATCAATGTTTTTTTCACTCAGCTAACAACACTTCTCAATAACTAAATTTCTTTGGCAATTTTTTATCAGTAAATACACAATTTTCTTGATAAGAAATATAAAGTAGGGTGTTTATACCACAACAAAAACAAGTTATTACACAATAACTATTGAGCGAGATATTGGCCGTGAACTGAAGAGATGGCCCTTGATAATGTTTTTCAACTAATAATTGACTTAAAATATTTTATTAAATATTCAACCAACTCGCAATAATACGGAGACATTAGACTCAAATCCCTACAGAAATGAAAAAGAACAATTGATAAAATTCTGAAAAGATGCATAATGTGAAACAAAATAAAACTACATCAAATATACAAGAAGTGTAGTGTGCTGTATAAGCAAAGAAAATTGTTCTTTCATATGTGCATGCTAGAAAATAAAGCCCATGAATTTTCAGCAATGTACTACAATTGCCTTTTCTGCTTTTGAAATGTGTTTGTAAGGATATTTGGAGTATTTTGGTAGCTGAATATGTTATTTATGTGTTGTTTAAAGATTCGATGTTATTTTATGGGTGATACAAAACAGTTTAAATCAACAAAAAATATTCAAAAATTAGTTTAGTAGCTTGTATTTTATTTAAAACTATTGGTAATGTTACCAATTATATAAGTTAGTGAAAAAATTCAGCCTTCCCAAGACCGCGACATATTCATAAATTATTTAATCATATTTATGTTCATTCCTGCTATGTATAGATGGTTTCAAAAATGATAAAAATATTCCAAAGTAGACATGGATATCAACCATAATAGGTGGTCTAGGGTGTGTTGTATGGCTAAACAAAATATGAGTTTTGTATTCATGATTTAATTCTACAAGACGGAGTTCTGATTTATTTATAACCATTTTATTTCAATTATTATTTGATTATTATCAGCAAACTTCTTCTGCACATCATGATGTATTTAACGCTACAGTTTTTAAAAATTTAAAATACATAAAAAGTCAGGCCTCGGACTACAGTGTTTTGGAAGACAAGCACACATATATATATGTATGTACATGTATTATACAGGCAGTGTCTCGAATAATTTTTTATATCTTTACCAGAAATGGTAACAGGTTTGCGGTACAAATTTAAGTATTTACTGCTTTTTTCTTTTTTATGACAAACTGGTCAATGATTCTTTTCTTATGCTCTGGCGGTACTGGTAATGCTTCTTATCTGAGTAACATATGCATGTAATGTCTAATAAATTATCATGACTTTTTATATCACTTAAAAAAGGAGAAAGAAGACGGCAGAAGAAAATTAGGAAGTAACTGAAGAAATTGACGAAAATGCTCACAAATTGTGATAAGTTAAAATTACATCTGTCTGGATTTTTTATTTTAATTATTCATTATATTTTATTTTTCAGTCGATCCTGTATTTTTCATTTTCGAGTAATTATTTTAGCCCAAAACTTTCTTACTTTTTGGCAAATATATTTTCTAAAAACTGAATTTTCGAAAAATTTTGTCAAACTTATCAGCGTATTTTTAAATCTAGCATGTTAGTAGTTAGATATAGTATGCATTGAAGTACATTAGATATGGAAATGTTATGTTTTTTAGTGATGAAGATAATGTTATTTCATTATTATTTGTTTGTAAATTAGTCATGGTCCCTAACAAATTTACCAACTGAAATATTTTAGTGGGATAAGCGATTTTAAAGCTAATTAAGTTAATAAAGTTATTTGTCAAAAGTCTCAGAAAAAAAAATAAATACTAGTTTTTAATGTACCATGTTGAAAAAAATATTGAATCAAACACTTTATGCATGTCGCAAAAATGCATTTATTAGGCTAATAAAACAAATTGCAGCCATTACTAGATTTGATAGGGTAATTATTTAACGCAAGCTTTTCTGTGTTATGACTTTTGTGTTGGTATACTTTAATAATCATTATTAATTATATTCTAAATCTACTTGGAAGATTACAACATATTATTTAAATATTTTTTCAGTTTCGATGAATAGCTTGATCCAGTGATGGTAATCCTTGTCATACGGTATAAGGACCGACTTTCGTCGCTTATCCTTGTCTGGTCATGGCAGACAAGTCCTTATCCTTGTCGCTGTCCTTTTTCTTTCAGTCCTTATTAACATTGCAAGGACATAGCTGTGGTTTTTAATAAAAATTTTTTTGTATAACTAGGCTGGTGCTATATTTAAAATCAATGCCAATCTACTTGTCCTCTGCATGTGACCCCTTTCTTTTTGTTTCGATTTATTGTTAGCGACGCATTCTGTCTCATAAATATAAATTGATTTTTTTTAAAAATTTAATTATAAAAATTTAGCTCACTTTCGTATACAAATATGTGAATTGCGACTTTGAAGTGAAGATAAGGTTAAAAATAAGTGGAGTGCAAAATGTTTAACGTGACTTCAGGATTTACAGAAGCCAATTGTGCTGTTTAGCCTCAGTAGTAATTTTTCCTTGAGTAGCGAGGTCCATTCTCTCAACTGTTGGCATTCTCAGCACATAAACACACGATCAATTAGTGAATTGAAGCGCTTCGATCAAATAGTGAATAATTTCAGTCTGAATTAAAAGTTAAACGCGTGATTACGCAATAGCGAAATATGTTGAGAAAAGCCTTTTTCCCGTCATCTGAGAAATCCATGGATACATATGATGATGATGATCCTTTAATGGGAAGACCTGATGAAAGGAAACTATTCACTGACTGAAATTGGAAATACATTTTGCATCTATACCAGTCTTGTTCACTGCAACTGATTGTCGAAGATTGACACTTGAAGGCCACACCAGCCTATAGATCAACACTCTCAAAAATTTCGAAATTAATAAATATGTTATCAAAATGTATTATTTCGAATGGCTTTGAACGTTTGAAGATATTAGAAACATGGTAAAGTTAATTCCAGCAACAAGCGTACCGTTGGAACAGTGTATATAGACAGCTGGAAGTAGTTGTCGACTAGACCCAAAATTGATGGATTTTGCTGCGACAAGCATCACATGAAAATAATGACAGCCAGATTATGGACAAATCCAGAACTGTTGATGTTCTATCCCATTTAGCCGACTATTACCTGAGGGAGAGAAAATGATTGCAATTAGTTATGTAAGTCCCGACCCTTTTCGGCCTTTAGCTTTCTCAGCAACTGAGCTAAATTGCGTCCCCACCATTCTGTCACAAATGACTTCTTTGCCAGTTGGGTGAAAAGGTTTTTCATGCTATTCGAAGCATCTTGAAACAAATAAAAACATTTCGTCAACAAATTTCAAAATTAAATTGGCGTTTGACAACAGCGGCAGCGAACCCCAATATACTTTTCACTAACTATGACAAGATTTTCAAGATGTGAGAGACAACCTACGGCATCGAATAACTGAAGCAGGTTGATGATTTTATTTTATGATTGTTTGGCAGTGTAAGTTGCTAAATTTGTGTCGTTGACTATGTGTTTTTTTATTTTGAGTAAAAACAAGATATTTTTGTATGCATATACAATATATAATTAATACATAGTTGTAAAAGGTTTTATTTTTACAGCAATGCTACGGTACAGGCTCTCACTGTTGCCGACCAGTATCTCTATTTCCACATCAGCCCGAGGAATAAAAGCAAATAACTCAATCCCTTTCAGAAAAAAAGCAGAGTCTCCCTCTTTTCGCATTATAAAAACAAGTTGGAGACTACTATAGAAGATGCAGCTATTAAGGAAAATGAGAGAAAACAACTGCAAATTACAAATTATAAATTCATCATCATTTAATGCAGACGATTTAAATGTCAGACATATAAAAAGGCGGAATTTTCATTGCTGCAGCCATTGCTGAAGCGAGACAGCGCTCGCAAGTTCAGCTCCAGTAGGCAATCTTTTTAAAGTGAATTTATTTTTCACGATACACACAGAGCCGTTTGAAGTGATTCCTGTGGAAGGCACTTGTGTTCCTCAGAATGGGCGATTGACTAACATTGGAATACTACATTACATGTATGTAAAATTTAAATCAAATTTGATGATAAGAAAATATTGGATTTTATTGTTTTATGGAAATCCTTGTTTTAGTCCTTGTATGCAAGTCTGTCCTGGTCCTTGATGCAAAGTCCTTGTCCTTGTCCTGGTCCTTGGCGAGTCCTTGTCACTTGTACTTTGTGTCCTTGTTAAGCATCGCAGCGATCAAATTTGCGTCTTATCTCATCTTTATTTATATTTTTACAAGCTGAAAGATTTGACAAACAGGATGAATCGTATAGCTATTATAAAACTCAATTAAATGCCCCTTTTTTGGTCATTTTTTCATAGCTCCATGTTTATATCTGTAAAGAAAATATCCAGTCATGCTATTGTAGAATTTTGAAGCAGCATTTTCTTAGAATTATTCTCAGAAGTTGCTGATTTAAATAATTTTGTCTTGCCAAGTGCTGTAAAATTGATTTTACTATTTCAAGGCCATTTCCATGCATTGTGATCCGCTATATTAAAAGCTTTATTGTTAACAGAACAACAAATCATAGATGATGAGCTGTTTTAAAGAAAGCTGCTACTCATCTGACAATGAAAACAGGAAAATTTTCAGAAATGCGCTATGTGAATTTTGTATCGGTGTATTAGTGTAATGGTGTCTGAAAGTATAATAAATATAAAGAAGTCAAATGCATACATCAAGATTTTCAACAACGCGTACTAACCAACAAAAAAGATTAAATAACAGATTTTATGGAAACATATTAGTATAAAATGTAATTAAATAGTGAAATACTTTGTCAAAAATATACTTTTTCTCTAAATATCTGAGCAATGATGAAGAAGAAATAAAATAACATGAAGTTTGAATTAAGATAAAGGATATACTCGGCATATTTATACAAGAAATGAATAGGTTTTGTTTAAGTAAGAATTTTGGTTGAGCAGCCCCCCCCTTAAATTTTTCAGAACATGTATTTCATGAAAGAGATTACCTATACATGATATAAAAAATTCCTTCAGTTAGGTCAGATATTATAAATCTGATCTTAAAATTTGTTCCATTTTGTTACTGACAATGAACAATTTTAAAATTCACATTATGGAAACAGATGATGGCTTCCATAAAATATTTGATATCACTATAATAATCATTCTTGAAGCTGTGTATTTAATCTAATAATAAATTTATATGCTATTGTATGGGTCATAATATAAAGAACTTTACCCTTTAGGCTTTATAAGTTTATTCCTAAATCAGTAATATGCATAATAAAATATTTATAACAACTGAACCTAGAAATCAGGATAGATCTATATGAAAAATGAAGATTTTGGTATAAATAGGGGATTTTATAAAGTTATTGTAATGTAGGTTGAACTATCTAAAATACCCTTCAGCTAAGCTTAGTAGAATAATTAAAAGTCTGCATGTAAAATTATCATTTTTCACAGATGAATAAATGATTAGTATAGAACAGCAAGCTCATCAGGTTATAGTTTCAAAACATTTTAGAATTAATTTTAATTTATAATGCTTTATGTATCTCAAAGCATTCTCATTACGTTGTATAACTGGATGCACTTCTTTATATTTATAAGTTGGCTTAATAACTGCTATATTTTGGAATTGGTCATTATAATTTTGGAACTTTTTTATAATCAACCAATCATTAGTTAATGTGTTATAAGATACTTTGTATATTTCACTTATATATTTTTTACATGATCATTAATGTCATCCTTTATTTAATATTCATGTCTAGTTTTTAAAACCAAGCGAAGCCATTTTGTGAGTACACAAATATTTAAAAAAAGACTTTGCTGACTTTAAACAGTTTATCCCAGACTTTTAATAGCAACAATTTGAAGTAACTTGATTACAAAGAAATCAGTAATTTCATTATCATTTCTGACTACAATGATATTGTCATTGTTAGAAAATGGTGAGCTATACAGAAGAGTAGGCATGACAAGGAATTCATGTGGGGTATGAAATTCCTAGGGGAAATTTATTGCCTCCGTTTCTGACTTGGATGGAAAACTGGTAGTCATTGTATTTGTACACTAAGCGGCTTAATAATTTAGCTCACAGTTCATTACTAAACAATAAACAGAAAGTGCCATTATCACAATTTAACAAATTTATGTTCATCATCCAACAACCCCTCTGACTAAGCCAAGACAATCCACATTATGGAGCTAATCTTATTAAATGCATTATGGCCATAATGTATAATAACTAGTGTAATAATGCAACTCATGGGCATGGAGGATAGATTGGGGAGAGGAGAAATGTGTGAAGGAGCGATGAAATGGATTTAAACAAATTAGTGGAAAAATGTTTACGAAATGAACCCGGTGTGGATATCGCAGATAGGACTGATAGTACACAGACATGAGGCGTCCGGCTGATTTTTCCACAAATACGTCGTTTTTCAAAACTAGCGTGCCATACAGATTTCATTTTTCAATTAAATTCAGACAAGTATACAACATTGAGTTGAGTTATATTGACAAACCAAAAAATGCATTTGTAAATTCAACCATTTTGACAACAAGCCCCAAAAGATTTCGATTTGAATTTTTTTCTTTGTTAATTTGTTAATTTTGCTTGATCGGGCCTTGCGACTAATGTTTTGCATTGAGTTTTAATCTGTCAATAACGTATGTACTATGTGACCTTTTTGAGTAAATTTTCTAATTTATACTAGGTTAATTCGAACGCATTCAAAAATAAAATTAATATATAAGTTGGATATCAGAAATGACGTACGAGCTCAAAAAGCCAATAAGTAAACAAGCGCAAAGAGTCGAAATGTGGATTTACTAGGATTGTGGAAGCGTCTGCAACAATCTGACTTATCATTGGCATTGAAGAGATTTTAACGGTACGTAACAGCCCGACTCAACTGAAGCAACTGTTTCTATTTGATTTTCATTGTCGCTTTCTTCATTTCTAAATTGAATATTAGAAGATGTGACCTTTCAAGTGAATTGCTGCTGATTCCGTGATTGTCGGACTGGTAAAGTATGTATTTAGAGCGACGATGACAGGATTTTAGATATGTAGTTATCAGACTATTCACGTGGTGGCTATACTTGCAAATATTTATAAGGTACCTTTTCAAATATTCTGTGTTGTTTCTGCAAAATTGTTTGAGAAATTACGGGGTCATTTGTCATCAAACCATGCATAAATTTAAAGATTTCAATAAGATGCACATAACCACAAGCAAACACATGGCAAAGTTGCCATGGAAATACAAGCGATTTTTGTTGCATTTAAACAGCAATTTCTATAGATTAACAGTTGAACTCATCATTTAGAAGACAAATTCAAAAAATCGCAACTTAAACTGGATCCATCATTTCTTCAATGCTATTTTGCAGAATGCGTGATTTAACACTTCATAGAGGAGTCGATTCTGTTAATTTTTATGACCTGCTAGGACTAGATGTTAGTGGATGATGTTTTGTGTAATCATTAGTCGAATTGAGTTCTTGTAATTATTGAAACATACACAAAACATAAATCGAAAATTTATGGAGTATGCTAACGTAAAAGACATTATTTATTGAAACAAACTATTCAGTTGCATTTTCTACACTACACAAGACAATAACGTATTTCAGGCATTGGTAGATAATCGCGGTGTTTGACAGCGTGTCTTCCGTAGCAATATGCTGTCGAAGATCGTGCACACTCTAAGAAGGAGTAAGCGTGGCTAAAACTCAACGCTGTGTGTCTATCTGGTCTTTTATTTGATGATATCAAAATTTTAAGAAAAATGTTATCAATCGATTTGGACTGCAAGGCATTTACAATTTTTTGTTCAGAAATAAATAGTTTAAAATTATAATATTATTGCTTTTATTTATCAGTGTAATTTATAATTTTATACTCTATTAGTATTGTAACTTTGTTTGATACTGAAACCATTCTTTAAAAAATTACAATATTGTAATAAGTTTTTACAGATATAATTCTTTTTATGTTTGACTACTATGTATTATCTTCAATATAATCAACTTTCGAAATTTGTTGAGGACACATTTAACTTTATGACATTTTCCAAAAAGTGACCCTCCCCCTTGAATAATACCATGTACAAAGTGTTTATATGCTATCACAGATATCAATAAGTTATAACAAGAGAGAGATAGATGGAAAATTATAATAGAGAGTGAAAGAATACCATGAATGAAAAAGAAAGAGATGAACCATGAAATTATAGGCTATTTGTAAATGATTGCCATTAACAAGTTGTCATAGTTGTTCTTAATTATTTTGAAACTGCTAGGTTCATTTACAGAGTATATCTAAATGAAAGAATTCAGTCTTAATCTTGACTTCAAACAAGAAGTACAAAGTAAGGAGTAGTTTAAGATGACAAAGAAAGATTCCATAATGTGATTTACTATAAATATACTTTTGTTGTATTTATTGTAATTTTATTGAATGTAAAAATAAGGTTGATATATATAATTGCATTAACTTTATTTTTTTACACAAATAATAAATAAGACACTATAAAATATTGCAAAACTATATTGCTTTATCTCATATTTTCCGCGAGAACGAAACGCGGACCCCCACGGGACCCCGGGACGGTTTATTTAACCAATTTTTAATGGTCGGGACCGTAATAACATAATTTTATCAAATCGGGGATAGTTAATAAATAATATTGCTTTAAATTAAATTAATATTGTAAATACATTCTTATATTTTAATGTGTATATAAATCTTTTTAAAATATAATAATAATTATATTTTTAGTATTAAATTAATGCCGTCTTATATACATAACTATTCCTTATCACCGGGATTAGCGGGGTGTGAGTCCCTGGTTTATATTAATTTTGGAATTTTAGATAAGGTGGAACCAAGGTATATTTTGGATCATATATTTTAAGTTTTACGTTCCGGGCTATATGTAATTGCAGGTGCGGGGACCGGTATCCGGAATCAATGACTATAAGTAATGAGCTCCGGACTACCATTGGGGTCCGGATAAAGGGATTTTTATATTAAAATATTTAAATTAAAATTTTAGGTTGTAATTATTTTGCGGAATTTATGGGGGGTATATAAACGGAGGAAATTAGGTGCCCGAAAGGGATTAATCTGAATAATATATTTTTAATAAATAATTAATCGGGGTTTAATATTTTATTACTTTATAGTACTTCTATAATAATTTCTATAACAGCATTTATATATATATTAGGGTGGGTCAAAATTTTTTTGGAGTTGAAATTTGAAACATGTATGAATCTACTGATTTAATAAAAATGTGGGAACTATAAAAATCAGATGTCTCATAATATTCAGGAGTGGGAATGCGCTATGTCTAAAAAAAATATTTTTTAACATTTTAGATACTAAAACATGTCAATAATATGAATTAATTATATTGCAGAAAAATTTTTTAGATCAATTAAAAAATGTATTTTCAGAGAATATTTACTCATTCAGAAATTTAATAATTTAAAACTTAAAGTCATTTTCTGAAAAAATATTTTGTTGTTTGCTTCACTATATTTAGAAAATCTCCATACGATCAGGCGATAAAACTTCACAATTTTTATGTAGAAGAGGTGCATTTTATAAATGTCAGAGGCGTCCTTTTTTTATTTTCAAAATTAGCATTTTTAAAGTTCGTAAAAAAATTATTTGTTACATTATCAAAAAGTCACTTTTGACATTCTAGTAAGCACTTCTGATTATAAAATTGTACATTTATATGAAACAGTCTATTAAAATATTTCAGAAATATTGCCACAAATAGGTCGCCAAATTTCAAGATGGCATGCACCACCCTATTTTTTTTGAACAAAATTATTTTAAAATCTACTATATCATTACTAAAATGTTAAAATGCCTTAAACAATATTAAAGATTTTGCTTGACAGGTATAATATGACATTTTACAACATTTAGAATATTTGTATAAATATGTAAGTATGCAATCTGTCATTATTCGTACAAAAAATATACAATAACATTAAGGTTAGTACTTTGCATTTTTTCAGAATTTACATGGCATTTTAATGAACAATTGTGAGCAAATATGAAACAATATTAATTTATTTTCACTCAAAAAACCTTACATAAGCGCCATCTATATTTACATATAGAAAAGCGTTTTCAATAAAATTAACATTAATTGTAATATTTAATTACATTAATTATCAGGAACTTTATAGGGTATTTTACCTCCATGTCTGAACAAAATGATAAAAAAAGTTTGTTTATTTAAATTGCAAATTAACACTGTTTTAATGTATTTAATAAATCTATACACAACTTTTTAAAAATAGTCAAATCTTATGAACCTTTGTTTGTGTGTCACGAAGGTCTGCTTGGAATTTGGAAAGTCTGCTTGAGTGACAAGAGATATAATATTCTGTTATTTCAATTTTGTTGAAGCTGTAATCGTCTGTTTGTAATTAATTTTGTAGGAAAGCGTATCAGCAAATAGAAAACGTAAGTTTTAAAAATATTAGCGAACACTCTACCAAGCTCCTTAAAGCGGTCAGAAATTCTATAAAAATTGTACATAAAGCGAGATTTGATGATAAAACAGCTTACGAATAGTGCATACATTTTGACAGAAAAGAATAGAAGGAGAAAAACAAGTTGATTTGCAAAAAATGTTGAAAAGCGTAGATTAATATTGTCTCTGACAAATGGAAAACAGAGATAATATTTACAAAGCGAATAAACTGTTCTAGCTGAATCGCGAACTCTATTCAGTAAATTATTCTTGATACAAAGAGAATACAAATTCTGGCAGCAAAAATGGTTATTGAAATATAGCTGCAAATTACTGTCAACAGGACAGTGGACAAATCCCTCAGTATCAGCTCATGTTTTAGGCATGCTATGGATTCTATTTTTCCGACGGGAAAAGATCTAATCTAAACATTTCTTATCCATTTGTTGCTGAAATTAAGCGCCGTCTGAGTCGCCCAAATCATGATTCTCAAGATAGTTCAGAAATTATAATGAGAAAACAAGTTGGAAAACGCGTAGTTCTTGCTTCATTTGATACAAAGTATTTCACTATTACAGGAAAATGTAAAACAAAGCATAGTCACTTCTAAAATCAACACTTTAAGTAATGCTAGATTAGAGTGATCTCTATTCGAAAATAAAAGCGAAATTTAGACTAATAATGTACTTTTCATAGAGGACATGCATGTCTAGTATGGTTTTTCGAATCAAAGGACTGGAAAATAGGAAAAGAAGATTTTAGCACCTTTGCATACTGAAGCAGAAGATAAGCTCTTGAGGCACTAGTCTGTGAAGATAAGCAATATCTGGTATAGAAACAGTAACTACTATGCAGAAAAATATACAAATAATACAGATATTGTTCCCGCGTTAATGAACTAGACATATTAACTGTTTTATTCTCACTAATGATGAAACATAAAACTTAATTTATATGCTATTCCTTTATTATCATTTCATATTTTGGACATCTCTATACTCATGCTTACGCCATTGCACTTTATTTGTTCTTATGTAACTTTCCATTACGATGTTGTTATATATATATTAATATATAATATTCGTTTATGTTTAATTGGAAATAAATATTTTCAGAAGGTTATTTGTGTCATAATCATTAAAAGTCACCTTTTCTTGCCGATATATATGAATTTACAAAAAGTCATAATAATATTTTATATGAATAATACTGTTTATGGATTATCACAAACTTGCTTTGCTTCAATTTTCGGAAGAACATCCTTGATTTCTTTGTTACAAAACCATCATGTTGAAATAGCTATACGGTTGAATGTCCGTACACTCAAATAACGGCAGTAACACAGTGCTCTTTAACAGCGGAAATGACAGGGAATTTGATCAAGTGATTAGGTTGACTAGCGTTTAGAGATTCATCACAAATATGACTTCCGGAGGAGGATGTCACTGCACAAGATCCCAGTTAATCCTCTGATCATATGATTATTCAGGATTATGTCGTTTTTTTGTTGAAATTCTAACTCTGCGTGGAGCTGGTTTATAATAGATATGCTGTTCATGTTTTATTTACTGCATACAATATTTCTTCATCATTGTCTAACTGCAGCAATAGAAGTAGATATGCAAGTAGCAGTTATTTTCAAATACAGAGACAATATAATAGATTGATCAACGTAATAGGTTCTGAAACAGTTGTATCATATAGAAAGAAGTTTCTATTACTTTATTCAAGATGAATAAGTAAAAATCTGTTAGAAACTTTTGGTAGCCATCTTTGCTCTCATCAACATGATCCCACTGGCTGCCCTATCTATGTCGGCATGCTGCTGGATCAGAAGCTGTAGATGAAGTGTTAACTGTTTAAGTCCTTCACACAGCTTTTAGCGATAATACTTGTATCTATTGCTTAGTTTACATCGATCCGCTGCTCTCTATTGATATCTGTTTTGTTATTTAGACATTCACTAAAGCTAAACGGAGAAGTGCTGCATCAAGTAGTTCATCATCTTCTGCATCCTGATCTGGGCTATCGATATCTTTCTCATCATTGGCGTTATCATTTATTGATATGATAATACCGAGCTCAATGAATGTTTCTGTCGATTTTGTAATATTTTGTTGCCTTGTAACGTGTCTATGAACATATTTCTTGCCATCTTTGATCCGCCCAAAATTACACTCAGAATACATAAATACTGATTGTGGACATTTAAGTCTCTCATCCCCTCACACCTGCATCTTTATAGTCATATAGTATTTAATATAAATAAATATAAACAAAATGAATTGTTAAATTTTAAGCATCCACCAATAGCCTTGAAAACATCTTCACTGGTTGGAAGACAATCTTTAGGTAATTCGGCTAGCGACAAACAGAATACAGTTGCACTATATGAAGAACTCATATTCATAGAAAACTTATTAAAAAAATTGAAAAATTAATCAAAAAATAGCAAAACAACCATCCTGATCGATAATGCTACTTGATACCGATTATATTGAGAGAAAAATGGATGCAATACTTATCCCAATTGTTTGAACTAATTGAATTATTCATAAAGGATTATAAGACAAAACACGGGGGTAGCATATCGCCCCCCCCGGGGGGCCTAGGTCACTGGTTTGTATGTTCGGTAAAAAAACTTTCACGGTAAATATAGTTAAATTGAACAAATTAATAAAACTATTTAATTTTCAAATATTTAATACATATTCCATATGATGTAACAACTTTTAATAATGTTTCAATAAAAAAATTTTTTGACCCCACCCTAATATATATATATATATATTGTGACGGGAATAAGCAAATTTAGAGACGGAACTAATCCTCTTCATTATTTTAAGATAAAGAGAACATAAGTAGGATATATGAATATTAATGGTTTAGGTGACGAACAACTAAGACAGGGTGGGAAAACTAATTAAATAGTAGACAGCAAGAGTAATGGGGCGGCGTTGGTAACGGCTAATAGGGTTTAACAATGTGACAAGTGATATAACTAGAAGATAAGTAAGGACAATACTGAAGAAGTTTGTGATGTATTTAAAGTAATTAGGAACGCGGGCGTAAAATTTAAATAGTTGGACATTAGTTAGATATAATTCTGAAGATGATAATTTTTGAATAGGGATTTAATGATAGGAGGTTATGAAAATCGATAGCGGCGGAATAATTAAGTGATCTTTGGTTAGTCAGAAGTTGAGGCGGTGTAAATGTATTGGACTTTAAAGTAATATTTATGAACTTGTTATATTATTATGTACATTTTGTAAATAAATGGTCGTGTTCCTACACGTACCAACCGTTTGGTTTATTAGTCAAAAAATTAATGGCAGAAAATGAACGGACGAACATTTAGCTGAATCCGCTAAATTGATATCTCCTCGTTTAAATTATAGGGTTAAGGCTGTAACTATATGGGTATATAGAAAAGGACCTGTATATATATAATATAATTATCCATATACCGACTATTCTGGTTTTTTGTTATAATCCATTTTACAGGAGGGTGGTGGTGTGGATATTGTCAGTCTATAATGAATTTCATTTTTAATTTCTTCCAAAAAATCAAATCAAATCTGAAAAGAAAAACTTAGAAGAAAGGATAATTAAAGCCAAGGCTCTCTGATCTCTGCTTTTAGAGGAGTAGGAGGGATGGAAAGTCTGGAGACTATTTTATATTTTGATATAAAGAGAGCTACGACGAGGATATGATAGCTATGTGAGAAATGCCAAACGGCAATATTATAATGAATGAGTACCTAACTACTGCTTGTCTGTGTGCTATATGCAAGTATACTCTATACATTAGTGTTACTTCTCACGTATTGTAAAATGAGAAGGGAGCCGTAGACAACACGAAAAACGGGAGTTCCTGATATAAACAATATTGCATAATCTGCATGCTTTAAGCAGAGGTTTTTTGAGTAAAATAAAAAAGACTTTAAGTAAATCATTTTATTTAGTTTTTAACTATTGATTTGTTATATAATATGTTAAAAATTAATTTTCATATAAGTTTAAATAATGGAACCAAGAAAATGCGAATACGCTAAGCTTCAGAGGCATGTCACAACAAAGTTCATGAACTGAAGAAAATAATGGATGACCTTAGACTTAGGTATTTAAAAATGTGTTAAATATTCAAATGTTTATCCTTGAGTTATATTTTCATACTAACATTTTTCAGAAACACATTAATCATTTAAATTAAATGGTCTGATATGATCTCTCAACTTCATTTTAAAATGAGTGAATTGCAAAGCATTTCATTGGTTCTTATATATTTGCATAAAATAGCATAAAATAAAATTAAAAAAATTAGCATAAAAAAGTGCAAAGTGCATTTACTTCAGCTCATGACCAGTACAACGCTTTTAAATAGCAGTGATTATTATGTTGTACCCATGCAGTGGTTAAATTTGCTCAATATATACATATAAAGGCAAATATAACTATGATAAGTGATCTACATATAATTAGTTGATTTAACATAAAACTAAACCTGGAAGAGTGAGATGTTATTATTTAAGTGAAAAGGTGAAAGCTACTCTCACATCAAGTATAACTTATGAATTTGCTTACTAATTTTCTACTGAACTCTATAGGATTTCTTTTTCTTTTTCAATTTATTGTCTAGGTTTTTAATATATAATAAAAAAAACTGAAAATAAAGGTTGTAGAACGCATTTTAAATATTATTGTAGTTCTTTATAAAAATTGCTTATGAAATAAAACAAAATACTCGATTGTGAATGTAGGTGTCGAACATAAATCATGAAGTTGAACTGAAATGAAAACAACAGTTTAACTACCAAATGGACCTGCAGAAAAAACTGTAAGTGTCAGAGCATTGTTATAAAACTTATTTAGATTCTCTCTCTGTAGGTGAACCCGTTGGACTTGTGTCTGTCAAATCTTATGAAGTCATCATATTCGTTAAGCGAAATTCAAGCAATTATTAATATTGCTTATGACAATATATTTTCATATGATTTAAGAATTCTTTTTGATAATCATGATGGTATTATAAAGGGAAAAATACGTAAAAAGATTAACTATTAAAGTACCAAGTAAATCTAAGTGCGCATTTTGGTCTTATTTTTGCACGCACAAATTTATTTAACTAGTTAAGAAATAATTTTAAAGCAATAAATAAGTTTAATTTTTAAACTAAAATTTAAGAAGAAATTTTAAATATTTTTTAATTAAAAAAATATTCCTTAGAACATACATAGAAATTATGATGATCGAAAAGGCTAGATACAGGTAGGCCTAATTCTTAGAAACTGCTCGAAATTGCGCTGCACAAGCCTAAAATAACTACTGGCTACGAAAAAAAAAGCGAGGAAATTATTTCACGAATACATTTACAATGCAAAATATATTTAAAAGGAAGCAAGGTAAGATGCCATTCTAAGAAAGAACAGGATTATATTTGGTAAATGGACAGGCTAAAGATATAGTGACTTAATTTGAAATCAAACTGAAAAGTTGTGGAGGACCCTATCCCTTGCGTGTGCCTGAAATATTTAAAACTTGTTAAAATTAAATGATGATGATATCGAATTTGACTATATCTTGTAATTTATGACATGAAAAATTATAATAATATTATTCTGGGTTTGTAATATATTTCAATAATTTATTCTAAATTGAACAAAGTTTTTAGCGCTTTTAAATAAATAAATGAAAGTAATAATCATCATTTCTTTTTAGTTATGTATTGATCATACTGTCCATCATAACTGTATAATCCTAGGAATTTATTTTTACTTTTTTAGTGCATTGTAATAAAAAGCTAAATTATTTATAATTTTGTTTAAATTCTTTGTTTTTATTTATCTTTCTTGAAAACTAGGCTTGCGGTTATTATTTAAACATTTTTGATTCTCCCCATATGTTTTGAAAATTTATTGCCCTCCGCCCAAAACTTTCTAGTGATTTCTAAAACAACTCAGTTGTTTGTTTAAAATCTTTACAGGCTATATCATTTTGTTAGTGAATAGTTTAATTTTTTTGACATGCATTTATATGGTGTTGAACATTTCATTTTTGCCGAGTACATGTGCGTAGTAACTGAGCCACTCATAGGTCTAAAAATTCGTCTGTGGAAATAAAATCAGAATCGAAAGTATGAATAAATTGCAGTTGAAATTTATTTGACTTTTTTGCTGAGTGTATAGCAATGGTTTAATGCCTTTTTTATTAATTGACAAACATAAAAACAATTTGTTGGCTATGGTTTTGTGAAGTGGTTTACTGACACCTTTTCCCCCAGACCTCAGAAACCTCTTTAGTAAATCCACCCCCGAAATCTGGTCACCATAACATTAGGCATACAAACTTTTGGATAATTTAGGTGGGGTATATTAAAAAGGTTATTGATAAACACTGTTTTAAACCATGCATTAAATTCTCAGTGAATTTCAGAAATGAAACTGGATAATGAAAGACTGATATTGGTGAAAATGCAATTTCATATGGCAGAAACGCAACACTAGAGAAGATCGAGTAAAGCAAAATTGATATAACAGGTGTTTTTTTTGTGTCATCACTGTCTGCTTTTTGGCCTAAAAAAATGTATTCGATTTTATTTATCTAAATTTGCATTAAGATTATACGCATCTGCCCGATGGCCGTTAAGTAGAAATTTTTTATTTACCCATAACCGAATAGCGGAAATTCGAGCGAAAATTCTGGAAATCATTCAGCTTCCCAAATGTTTTGCAACAGAATTTTTTTAACTTTAAATTGGAATTTATTTTGGTGTTTTACTCCTACAATTTGAAATGTTGTGTATTTCACGGGCTTTCTACAACATTTAAATGATGGCGTGCACGCTACATCACACAAATTCACTAATGGGGATCATTTATTATTTGATTTTAAAAACATTTTATATTTTAAGGTAAATATAAAGTTCGGCATTTTATTTCGGGGCATAATTGTATCAATCATTTAAAAGCAAATTTTTGCTACGACATTAAACGCGTCATTTCATATATTATTTGACCGCCATTTGTAATAGACTAAAAACAAAATGGTGATTTGTGACTACAATTTTATTATAAACAGACTACCCTGAATAAGTAAATAAATTTATAAAACTTGGGCAAGGGGTTTCTGGGGACAAATACCTAGCGAGTGAACTGTTTATTATGTTTTGTCATATGAATGAAATTGTTTAATCCGACTATGTTAACTTAGATAAACGGACACAAATAATTGCGATTGTCATGCATGCATGCACCCGAAAATATTAATACGAGTCAGAACCTACCTAGAGCAATGATTAATCATAAAATTCAAACATTTATCATAAAATAAACAAACAACAATAATAAAGGTTATATATAGCTAAACTTAACATATACTGGGTTAATAACAATCAGACTTTATTAGGACCGGATTTCGAAATAACAATAGAACTTTGTGGGACCGCAGGTCAGACTAACAATCGAAGATTTGTGGAACCACAGGTCAATTACTGGGGTAATTTTAGAATGAGCTGGCCAATCAACTTTATAATTATTATTATCTGTCAGTAGACTACCTAGTCAATAATCACATCGAATTTATAAATAATAAATATAAATACTGAGTCTTTTAAATATTTAAAATAATTTATCATTTTACTATTTACTTAATTGAATCATTAAGTAACTTTATTACTTATGAAAAGGGCGACTAGTGAAGCCTCCGAAAAATAATGATATGTTTCTGGATAGACTGAAATGGATTTTGTTTTTTGTAAAACCGTATACAGTGAATTATTGATTGCTTGAACTTAATCTGTTCCACAATTATATTTTAAGCTATCGAAGTCATTAGATTAACCCACGTCTTACATTTACAAACATAATGGAAATTTGATTAATTCGTTCTGGAAGACTCTAAAATTAAATTAAAAAAAAAAGTTATCATGTACAAGATTTATTCATTAAAAATATGATACATACATATATTCTTGTATTAATCAGTTCTTTCCTTTTTTGGCTGATGGATTGCTTGTTTTTTCTGTCTCCTTCAGGACATTCAAGAAACGATTGATAACAATAACAAGATTTAATGAAGATCAGCAACCTAATTGACAATGCCGAATCGTCCTTTTTAGATTTTGTGTGGTAGCCTTGAATTCTAGGTCGGAGGCGAAACGCAGGTTTGTTCTTTCAATTTCTCCATTCGTGTGTACGTCTAGTGCATCTCTTTTCACCTCCCATTCATTTATCAAACTAAAGCAAGCTCTGTTATCATGAATGACATTTTTTCGCTTCTCGGGTGTAATTTTCATTACTCACTTTAGCTGACTTGAAGTGATGATATCTTTTTTAGCTTAGGATTCTGCCCACTACGTGGATTTTGTTACCATACTACCTAGTAACTCAATCATTATTTGTCCACTCTCAGTTTTGTCTCTTGTGTGGTTTTATGAGCACTGACACTCCATAACTGGGTCACTAATATTTTCAATTTTCAGGGGTTTTTTTATAGGCGTTTAAAAACACATCTGTAGCCACAGGCAGAAACCGAAGCTACACATGTATGGCACACTATTGACGATGTGTATCTTACCTACCTAAAAGCGTAGGTATGTGCACTACTATGTAATATGAATGATGGCGTGTCGCGCGCATCCATTTTCAGGAAAAATTGAGACTGATAGGATTCGGAGCGAAAGCGACTGTTCGTTATCGAATTTGCGTTGTCAATCTGATAATGTTAGATTGTCAATTTGTTTGTATCAGTAATTAACGAATACCTGTATTTTCAAGTTCTGGCGATGAAGTAAGCACAGCCCAAAATTTGCATAACTACGCCAGCGTTTTATATTTATGTGACACAATTGCACACATTTTGTCGTTGTGATACTTCCCCTTAGTAGGAAGCGAGAGTTGAAAGCGAACCCGTCAAATTTTTTGGGAGCTGGAGCGGCAGAAAAAAATGGGGCGATCACGAATTTGCCCACTAACAATGGATTGGTCATCAACTTCATGGGGTAGCATCATGGTGTATTACCACTTTGTATGCCATATTTCTGCCAGAGTGTCGACTATTCAACAGAACTACGCATCGAGACAGGCTAGCACCAATCTCAACACCTGCGGCCCCTTGGGCCCGCATTTCGAATTGGCTCCCTATGTACTAATTCAGGATCACCCTAGCAGTTATTTTCGAGGCGAAAATCATCGGTCTTTCTGGTATGAATAAAACTTCTATTTCATATAACAGAACATGCCTACCCGGGTTTAACAAGAACATATTGCCTGCAGATATAACAAGAACATATTACTTGCAGATATAACAGAGACATATCACTTGCCGATGCGCTGGAACATATCGCTGCGGAGCAGAACATACTTGCAGATTTTCAGAAGCGGAAATGACAGCTAATCACTGCTGTTATATCTGCAAATATATTCTGGGATAACCAGAATCACTGACCAAATATACCAAGAGACTAGTTTTAAAAGTTCAAGCATGAAAAGTTGTTACAAAAATAATTGGGAGCGCGAAAAGCATGATATTTGTATTTCAGGCCGATTACTGATAAAATTGGGCATTCCTGCGGGCTTTGGCTAGGATTTGTCATTACAAATAAAATCTGGAAATTTAAAATTGAGCCGGAGCCTAGGAAAACCCCATGATGAAAAACGTTTTTGACCTCTGAAAATGGAAATTTTTAAAATATCATAGGCTGGCCATGCTAGGCATGAATTTACCTGTAAGCATATTTAGTTTTTGATATTCAAAAATTTTTGCACTTTCCATTGGCAGGAAAAATAATAAACTACTTAAACCGAGGTAGGGAAACAGGAGTGGAAAAGCAGCGCTGTGAACAGCTACTTTTTGGTTTGCTACTTCAAGAAAATATAAGTCTCATTGAAACCATTTAGCTTTGTTTGGTGGCCGATATTTTATTTTTCTGCTTAATTGTGACTAGAATAAGCAACTTTTGTTTTTCCCATCAAATCAATAATTGACACAAAATTATATCTTTAAAAGTATTATGTTATTTTGAAAAAAATACATAGCAGAATTACCATAGATCTACTGTAATTTGCTGACAGTTGTATTTTTATTTCCTTGTTTGTTTTACTTCCACTCTGTCCATTCCTTCCACTCTGTCCACATTCCTTCCACACTTTACTCCCTGCTTATCGATAATCTTGGTCCTTTGTGAAATTTTCTGTTCACATAACCATTCTGCTACCAAAATAAAGCGGAGTAAGTGCTACATAGCGGTATAGAAATCCCAATGAGGGGAAAACGCTAGATTTAGGTATGGTGAAATGATATTAAGACAATGTTTATTTAAATAATGATGGAATGTGACATTATTGCTTCTTTGTCCTCACTGTTGAATAAATTGACTAATCTGGATAAAGGCGAATGCAAAAGCTGAAACAAGAGGTGCTTTTTCACATAAATAAAACTCCATTTTAAATTTTAGCTTTCATTTATGTACATTTTACAGTGTATTTATATTGGCTAAAAAAAAATTGAAAACGAAATTTTGGCTAAAGTATAATAAAACAGGAGCTTTAGAAGAAGAAATTGGTGCTTTCATAAGCTATTTCACGAATTTTTTGGTATTCTCGTAGCATCTATATTGAATGCCAATTATCGTTAAGGAAATATATATTGAATGGTTACTAGTGTCAGAAATATTGTTAAGAAAACTTGATGAACTGTGACAAGCGTATTAGTATATTGTGCTAATAACAGAATGAAGTGTAACCTACACTATTTGGTATTCCGCGAACTAACTTAAAATAAAAAAATTTAAACACATGAAGATCAATAAGTATGTTTTTTTAAAAGACCAATGATAACGAGATAGAAGTTAAATGATAACTGAAGGAATAAGAGGCAAATGATAACTGAAATAGAGACAAATGATAACTGAAAGTGGGAACTGTAAATGACAACTGAAGATAAAAGACAAATGATAACTGCAGGAAAGAACAAATGATAACTGAAATAAGAGAGGAAATACAACTTTATTAACGAATATTATTTCTTTGGGTTAATAGTGCATATATTTGTGATTATATATTTTAAATTATTTTCTTTTTACTGCTTTCTGAATATGCTTGTGATGGAAATATGGTATTTTATATCTTAAACTAATGCAGTGGACCTTTAAAGAAATATTGTCTCTTTTTTAGGTGGACGCTGCTTCAAAGAAATTTTGAATTCAATGAGCGGAGGTGTTAACTAACTGAAGAGTTGCAAGCACTAAATGGAGGAGCTGAAAAACAATCCGATTAGATGCTTTTTTAGAAGAAAACGTTGAATCAGAACAGCAGGTACAATTTTTAAATGATCAATACAGTTTAATGTTGTTTAAAGCTATGCAAATAATGAATTGATTTAGGTTAATGAATTAGGGTGCATTTTAGTGTGGATTTCAGAGGGCATCTCCATCCTTATCAAACCTGTGCTTACTAACAATTTGTGTGATAGGAACAAAAGCATTAGCTAAAAATTGGAGATAAACAATTTTTTAGAAGTTTTCTAAATGCATGTATAGAGATATTAATATAAAACAACATTATATGCAAATTAACTCTAAAAGCAAATTGAAAACTTCAAATCTAAGTGACCCAAAACAAACAACCAAAATATTGAAAATATTGCTTCTGGAATCTGATCATTTTATGGAGTTGTTTAATTAATACGATATGTGTATACAAACTACACGAATTATATATCGCAATTAAGGTTTGTTCTTTTTAAACTGAAGTGACAACATATCATGCCATTTTTCATTATATTTTAAATACTATAAAATGCTTTTTTTATGCAAAACTATTTTTACATGTGCAAATTAACTACCTTTATGCGAAACCATATAAGAAAATTATACTTTTCTTGAAGCTTAATGTTAAGATAAATATTTCTAAATATATTTTGTAACTTGGATTTATGTAGATTTAAATACTTGTATAAAAGTATATTTTTAGATAAATATTTATGAAATGAAAATATTAACAATTTTTATAACTTATTTAAATTGTAAAATAGATAAACATCATCAGCAAAAACTATTAAAATATAAAAAAAGAGCATATGTAAGTATATTTACATATTTAATGTTGCTATAAATAAATTTCATGAGCCGCTCCTGATCCTACATTACATGTCGCGGGGAAATTAATGATTGGTCATTATATTATTGTTTTGAATTTAAAATAATGTGTTTAAATACAAATTTTGAATGAATTTATTAAGAATCTATTTTATTACATTTATTTTAAGTTATGTAATTTGATAATGAGTAATTGCATGTATATGCCAAATCAAGGAAGAACAGTCTTTTTTGTGCGTGACGTAATTTTTTGTGTCTTTCCATTAAAATAGCACCTTGTTGTAGGGCGGCCATTGTGACAAAATTAAGTGTTTTACTGTAAAAATTAATTTTAAATGGATAAATCTCTTTTATAGATTCTTTATAACTTGATAAATCTTTAATTAAGAAGTTGTAAGAAAACATATAATTTTACTTGTGACATCAACTTTGTGACAACAAATTTTACTTGTGGATATCATAAGTATGACAGCAATTTTCTTTTCAGTTTTTTAAAGAGGTGCTGCTGAAAGAATTCTAAAGAAGCTTATCATCAACTAAGAAGAGCAGTTGATAACTGAAAGAAAAGATAAGACAGCCTTCAATCACAACGACCAAAACTAACCATGATAAGTTCATTTACCAGTATTTTATGACTTAATTATTCAAATTGTGTGGTAGAAAACAGATGAATAATTTTACTGTCTATATTAGACTTCTGGCGTTATAATCTCTATACATAGGCGCTTTTTATATGTAGCATTATTTGCTTTTGATTTTTTCATATTACTAATAGTAGACCACTTCTTAATTTGATAATTTTACTCCAAAAGCTATTTTACAATCGAAAAGCAAAGCAATGTTGTAACATCAACAAGCGTAATCTCTCTAGGCATTAAAGCTAATAAACTCTATGATAATGTATGAAACTCATTAGATTTAGATTTTCAATCTTAAATAATAAATTATCATTAAATTATAACGATGCACAACAAATGATAATTTTGAGTAAGAGCACTTATATTATAGACGGTGTTTGATAAACATTAAAAATACATAATAAGAAAATTTTTAAATTTACTTTTAAAAATAAAAACAGAATATGAATTTATTGTTATGTTTCTTAATCTATTTAAGGGACGTTCACTCTAATATAAGGAAAACGATTACCCCATTATAGCGTTGTCTGACAAAATTCAGGCCCCCACTAGTATAACGAATATCATTAACTTAAGTAATGATGCTAAGTTTTTAAGCTTGAGTTTTTTAGTGTGCCATAGTAAAATTAGAAAGCATATTCTATAGAATACATGAACATATTTGCAAATGTTGGCAAAGTATGAAATATGAAACTTACGAAAGTAATAATATGTAACAGATCCATCATTATAATGAAGTGTAATGTGATCCATCATTATAATGAAGTGTGTAACAGAATCCATCATTATAATGAATTATATATTAGAAAAAGTTGGATCTCGCTCTATTTTTATTCCATTCATGATAATGGAAGAATACATGTTTTAATGATATGATTTAAAGGCTGTTATTACCTGAAATTAAAGGTATTATAAGTAACTTACAATTTGTAAACCTAATTATGTTGCTTGTAACCCCATACAACTTTGTATAGTTATGTTGCTTGTAACTTAACTGATCATATTGATGATAATATTAGTGGTGATATTTTAGAGATAAAGCAAGACATACTATGAATTGAACTAAGACATAAAAATATGATTATTTTGATAAGTTTTATGATTAAATAATAAATGTATAAGTTTTTTGGTACAACCTGTATTTGAATATTTAATCTTATATTTTGTGTGATAAACAATTTTATGCGAAAAGATTCAAATATATAAAACGTTGCGAAATCATACGGATGCTTTCAATTTAGAGTAATGATTATTGATGAAAAAGGTGGCATGAAAAGCGAAGAAAACGGATACAAAATGAAGACAATAACATAGAATCAGTACCCTTAACTATCAAATTTCAAGGTGTGTTTTCTATTCTAGGCATTTTAATATTTTTATCTCGAAGTTTATGAACATTCAGATTTTGAAGAAAGAGTCTTTCAGAAGTTAACCCTGGGTACCACTAACATAGTTAGGCCAATGGGTACCACTAACACTAGTTGTTAGATAAAACATGGGTACCACTAACACTAGTTAGATCACTGGGTACCCATAACATAGTTAGACCACTGGAGTATAACGCTAGTTAGGTCACTGGAGCTACCACTAACACTAGTTAGGTATAAATAAGATTTAACACTAGTTAAGGCATAGTACCACTAACACTAGTTAGATCACTGGATTGCCACTAACACCTAGTTAGGCCACTGGGTTTTACCCACTAACGCTAGTTAGGTCACTGGGTACCACTAACTATTTAGTTAGGTAGATTACTAACTAGTTAGCGCTGGAAGTACCGCAACATAGTTAGGCCGCTGGAGTACCACTGGCACAGGCCTGCTGGGTACCACTGGCGCTAGTTAGGCCGCTGGAGCGCCACTAACACTGATTGGGCCGCTTTGTTACTGCTGTTGTGCGATGATTTGAACAGAGATAGATACTTTAGTGCGGTTGTTGAACGAAGGCATCGGTAATGGCGAGTGCATGATGCGGGATGAGGGCAATGTTATTGTAAAACTTAGTATTTTAATGTTTTGATATTAGAAAACAGTTGATCATTATTACAGAAGGAGTATGCAACTGTTTTTGATTTTTGACATTTGAAGTGTTTACTACATTAGTAAATTGGTGTGTGTTATCCTTGTGATAAATGCTGACACCTTGACATGGTGATGACATTAATAAGATCATGTACACAACATTGAGTGGAGCAGCAGGCTGTTGATATTATTGATTTGTAAACTGTGGTTGTGAAATAAAATGTCCCAATCGTGAGTCCTGGAAAAATAGCGGAAGTTAAGAGAAATAATGATGTTAGAAGGTGAGGGCTAATGAAATTTGTAGATAAAATTGAAAGAAGCAAAAAGAGAAATTTTTTAAGAAGAGGAAAAGATAATTAAATCAGAAGGAAGAGAAGGATAAGAAGAGAGGAAAAGATGATTAAGCGAGATTGCGAATAGAAAATGAAGAAAATTGTAGGTCAAGCAGGTAACGTCAATCGATCCGTAATACAGAAAAAAATACGGGAATTTTTGATGGGGCCAAGATTGGTATCGATGCCTACCCAAAAAAGATTCGAGGATAGCTGTAGGTCACAAAACGCTCCAGAAAATGGGCGAACATCCTGACCAACCTGAGTGCAGGGCAGGGCGCTGACCCTATTGTCAGAACGATATGATTTGAACGACTCAAAGAATGAAACTTGAATTGCTCAACATATAACCATAATGCTGCTCGATTCAGAACGCTGTAGCCGCATCGTCCCCACGAAAGAGACCCTCAGACTTTGTGGTGGCGATTGCGAATTTACTGACAAAATGGTGATGTGCCAATGTTGAACACCGTCAAGCGTCGGCCGTGTCATTGACGAGCTAACCCACTCTGCACTGAGCCTGACGAAGAACCTCGATCATTGTTAAGGAGACCTGCCCATTTGGGTAATGTCAAATAGTGACCTTGACCGTGTGCTCTTTGCAGCACGCTGCAAGGCAGACACAAATACCCGGAATTTGTGCAAGATAGAAGTGACTGTCGCGACAACAGGGGTCCCTCTCTGGCGATGCGGTTATTCGGTGCTATCGATAGCGGATTCGTCACGTCGCGGGAACAGCTTCCAGCCTGGATATCAGGCGAAGATCAACGCGTGAAATTCGTATCCTTTGGAGGTATGCTCAAATACAGAAATTGATGACGTATCGAAAACCACAACAAGTTGGATGTTCGAGAAGAAAGAGGCAGGCTGGCTGTGCCACAGACAGTAAATTTGCAGGATATGCCGATTCAGTGCGGTTCTTAAGAGATACCGGATATAACGATAACGATCATAAAAGCCCCTGGTAATTCAATCACAATATACTGGGAATACAGGATGATATTGTCATTCATGGGAGGATATAGACGGTAACACATATCGCAACACCATACTTTACAGGAGGTATCGAGAGCTATGACAGCCTGTATGTGACCTGATTATCTCGAATATAAGATGCTCAGTTAATATTATTCTACATTGGATTAGAGATAACAATGGATGTGGCGATACTCAATGTCATGATGTCAATGTGGTCGTGACACAAGCGAAACAACATAAAAAAATGAAGCGGAGAGAAGATATTTAATAACTACAGAGGAGTATCTGAACATAATATGGCCCAAGAACAAGCCACGGACACAGCAATAGGGCGCCTGTATAAAGCAGCACATACGGGGTTTGCACGCGTGAGGTCAAGGATGTTGTCGACAATGCCGTAGATATGCACTTTTGTGGGAATATTTCTGTTAAATATCGAGACAGTGACATTCAAGTTGGAATAGAAGACAACCCCGAATGTGACATTATGTGTATCGATGTCAGCAATGAGACGTGAAACGAAGCGAAAAAGCGGCCTAAAACCGGAACCATCAAATTACATGAGAAGTAACCACCAAGCCTACAGATGAAGCTATCAGGAAGTCGGGCATAACACGCCCATGAACAAGCCGCGAACGCGGCTAATAAACGCCCTGTTGTGCAGGCAACACAGACTAAACGGCTGTAAGCGTTCATCGCAATTTTTCAGGACTTGTTGCGTAAGATGAGGTCTTTGATAAACCATCTGTCAGACCAACGAAGCAGAGTGCACTAGAGGAGAAATTAAGCGGAAAATTTTTCTGTGCTGAGTTGCAGAACCGAACGGAAAATTTTGCGTACTTCTAAAAACTGATATTATTTCACAATTTCCACAACCTTCATGTCAGTAAGGAAGAAGTGTAACATCTCAGTGTTTACCTAACGAAGTAACAATTTGTCTTCCAAAGAAATATTAATCAAAATACAAACTTGTCATCTTCTAAAGATTGTTGTAATAGAAAAATTAATAATCTCCTAAAAACAGTGTTAGTGGAAATTGGGAATTTACAATTGTCCTGTACAATTTGTGTTGAATCAAAGTTTTGAAGATACGCAAAAATCAATCTCTCCTTTTTTCAAATTAGACTAGCAGAAAAATGAACATGTTGCTGAGTCTTCTGATTGTGTTTCTATCAAGTTAAGACACCACAGCGAACTGATTCAGAAAGAGTCTCTGGCAACTATCAAATTGAAATCATCTACATCAAGAATCTTCATTTAATGAAAGCAGTATTTCTGATAATACGCCAATTCGAAGCACCTGAACTACTCAGGAGGACAAAAACAGTGCCAGTAATCAGACGTAAAAGTTCCCAAATACTACATTACAAAAATAGTATTATTCCCTATAACTTGAGGAAGATTCCATCAGTGGATAAACGTGAGACAGACAAAAGTATAAGAAAATTTCTTTCCATGCAAAATATTGAAACCCCAACAAACTTGCAAATTCGATGTGGCGGGATCAAAATGCTTCACAAAAAAACAACATGAAAAGATGAAGAGACATCGATATAAGCTGTATTAGCGCAATGTTCAGTCATTTTACGGGATAGGACATAAGGACATGAGATGGATTTAAGAGCCAGTACTGAACAATTATAACTGGGTATGTGTATGCCTTTTAAATCACTGGGAATTACATGACTGCGAAATTGGGAGTTGGATTTTCGGCGATTTCCGAGATCATCTCCCGACAGAGACCCAGCACTCGACTCAACAGCACTGTGGCAAAGTCAGGCTAGGTTCGTTTAATTCATTAGCCTGGCGGCTTTATAAACTTGTGCTGCGCTTTGAGCTGCGTTCTTCGTCGGCAGGAAAGAAAGACCCCTTGCCCTGTTCAGAAGGCAGATTTGGAGGCGTCAGAACTGCGTTTCACAACGTTGTGACCATACGGAAAGGATGTTATGTTAGAACGTATCAGCAATCAGATGGACAGAGCTAGACTGACTTATCAGGCTGTGGCAGTCGTCACTTCTCGGGTGCATGATTAGGGCAGGTCCGGTACACTACAGATCTTATAATGAATCTCCGTCAGTCAGCAGTATATACTGGCGTAGTTGCACGAGCAGCGAGAGAAAGGTTCTGGCCTTATTTTTGTACTCATCATAAAAGTAGCAGAGTCTCTTTTTAAGGGATGTGCGATAAAAGCCATGAGCTCCACGCCCGTCGGCTTCCATCATCAGACAGAGTACAGGTTAAACAAGAGTAGTCGTTGAGTCGCTATATGACAGAACGAGATTCAACAAACAGCCGATATCAAGGAGAGGACAATGTGTACTGAGTATCCTTCTTCCAGGAAGAAGACATTGATGAGTCTAACACTTATACTTGAGTGACGCTTGAAGAACTATGACGAAGCTGCTGGTTTTGTAGAGCGAACTCCAGATCATGACTGACGTGCGTTTTTTTTCAAAATTAGTTGATAATTTTATGTTATTAATTATATTTTCAAGTAATTGATTATGATATGTGTTTCATGGGTGATTTACGTAATATTCCCGCATGGATGGTGATTGGTATATTTTGTTGCAAACATAATTTATGAATTGTACTGAAAGAGAAATTATCGGGGTGTACATAGTTAATAAGTATTTAATTATTGACTTGGAGAAATTATGTATTGTAAGTAATTGACTTGGTAGTTCAGAGGGTTGTAGTTGTGAGTGGTGTCTTACGAGTGGTATTAAGTGTCAAATTCTTATGTTGACACTAAAGAGACCGTGGGGAGAATGTTGTGCGGCGGTTTGTGACAAGGCCAAGGTGCGATTGACAGACGAAGGCGTCAGTGACGAACGGGGAAGTGCATGATGCGGAGATGAAGAACTTAACGCACTAGTATTTTAGTAATTTTGATATTAAAGTAGTTGATCATTATTACAGAAGAATATAGCGCAACCTTCCCCTGATTTTGACATTTACAGTGTAATTGAGTGTGTATTTCACTTGTGTTAGAAGAATGCTGACACGCTGACATAGTGATGACATTGAATTAACAGCGATAAGATCGCATTTTAGTTGGAGTCTGGTACCGGCACTGAATTAGGCCACTAGTACCACTTGGCACTAGTTAGGCCACTGTATCAACTAATAATTTCTATCTTTAATTAAGAGAATTTATTTACACTTAATAGTGATTCACTCTTTTGAAATTGGATATTTTAAGAAATTTGTATGTAATTTATTAAGCTTTTAAAGTATCTATTCTCTTTGACACTTGATATCTCTAAAAATATCTCTAATTGCCAAATAATTCATGAGCAGATTGTAAGAATTTATGGATTTAATGACTCTCACTTCCTTTTAGATGGCGCAGAACAATGGCTGGCAAACTACAATGTACTTCATAAACAGCAGCAGCCTTTAGAAGTGGTCTAAGGCAACCACCCCAGACCTACATTGCTGAAGCCCCATGGGAGTTAAGAAACAGTAGAATAATTTGGGCTCTCTGCCAACATATAGCATTCGTAAAGGCATTAAACGCGAGCTTTATGTGTTCGTCTTCTCTGACTTTCAAGCGTGCTTACTACTAGTGGGCGAAACAAAATTAGTTGTCTAAACTATTGTTTTTTCAGAGTTAAGTTTCATTATTAGTTCTTTCTATTATTGAAAACCTGGTAAGAAATTAATGATGGAAAACAAAAAAATTATATTTGCTAGAAATTTCAAGCTTAAACAGCTAATGCAGTCACAATTCGTATTGCAAAAGACAGGCTTATTCAGTTGCAGTCTGAATTTGAAACGTCAATGAATTGCTTGAGAAGCGATAAGCAAACAAAAATGAACTGAACAAAATGCTTCAACTGCTTACAGGAAAAAGATGTGGATCGCAAATACAAACGGGTACATTGTGTTGTCTGTTTTTTAAATTATAATTATTACATTATTGATATAAAAATGAACAATTCAATAAAGTACTGAAACCATTTCGTCATTCATCTGTAACTAAAATCAGCTGACTAAAAGTATAATTTACATTACATTTAAATTTAATTTGTTATGAATTTGGAGTTAACGACTGTAGGTGAATATTGATAAATATTTTTTCAAAAGCTTGCACTTATTGAGCAAGGTCAACGAGGTCAAAACAGAGATTTTTTTAGTTCAGCTTCGAACAACAGAAGATTCCAGAAGAGAAAACTATTAGTGGTTAAGCTGTTAACTATAGCAAGATAATGGATATTTTCACTAAGTCACTGTGTAATTGATGATTGAACTACTGTAAAATATAAATTCACCCTAAAGTTAGATACTAATATATATTATAATGGTTAGCTCGACCTTAATATATTGAACTTTTATTAACGAATTGAAGAAATTGATATTTTAAGAAGTTTGAGACTAAATTAAAAAAGACAATGAGCTATCTCGATTAAGAAACGTAATGAAAAATTATTTTCACTTTTGAAGAAGAATATATTGAATACTACAGTAGGCCTACACGTTATTTGTTATATTTTCTTTTCAAACGCCTACATAGAATTTTAACCTTTTTTCCTGTACAACTATACTTTGTGTATACATACAGTAATTATTATGTATTTAAAAAAGTAAGAATAATATAGTTCTGCTTTTAAAAGTTTTTATTAAAATTGAAATAAAAAGTAAACTAAAAATTGCTTAGATTATACACATATTATATAAAGTGTATACTTATAAAAAAATTATAAGCGCGCTTGTCCATCTAATTATACAGACTAGATAAATAATTTTAAAAAATACAGACATACAAACACAGAAACATAGCTTTCACACACGCAGTAGCTTAGCTCTCACTCAAGCCCGAAACACACACATACACACACAAACACGAACCAATACACCAGAGACGAAAAATCGATAAACTGCGACAACATCGGAAGGTTTGGAATTATTGATCTTAAGTACGGAGTAACAGCGTCACAAATTACTCGTACCGTGACGTCTACCTCTGCGGCAAGGGAGGCAAGGGGTGTACTTCACAGATAAACTAACATTTTTAGTACTGCCCCTCCAAACATTTCCCAGGAATTCCCGTCAGGATGTAAGCGCAGCCACTTCAACCGTTTTTTTTCCACGCCTCTCTACCTTACCCCACATTAAATGTAGTCAGCATTCGTTATAAATAAGATAATATATAATAGCAGTCAAAAATACACATTACACATTTTGTACAATTCTATTAATTTGCGGTAAAAAATAATGAAAATTTGATTATGTTTTTTTTTGTATCAATTAGCATGTCTTTATACAATAAATCGGCAGCCAGAATTGGGACAAAACAAATACCAATAAATAATAAATGATCTTCACATAGAAATCACGCAGTAACACATATACTCACACACGAACACACTCACATATAAACTCTCTCTCACACACACACTCACACATACACTACATACACACACACACACTCACATATAAACTCTCTCTCTCTCTCACACACACTCACACATACACTACATACACACACACTCACATATAAACTCTCTCTCTCTCACACACACACACACACACTCACACATACACTATCATACACACACACACACTTATAAACTCTCTCACACACACATACACTCACAAATACACTATCATACACACACACTCACATATAAACTCTCTCACACACACATACACTCACACATACACTATCACACACACACATACACACTCACACATACTTTCTCTCTCACACACACATATACATTCACACACACACGCACACACTCACATATAAACTCTCTCTCTCACACACACACTCATACATACACTACATACACACACACTCACATATAAACTCTCTCTCTCACACACACACACACACGCACTCACACATACACTATCATACACACACACACACACACGCACTCACACATACACTATCATACACACACACACTTATAAACTCTCTCACACACACATACACTCACAAATACACTATCACACACACACACACACTCACACATACTTTCTCTCTCACACGCATATACACATTCACACACACATACACTCACAGATACACTCACACACACACACACACACACACACACACAAATACACTGTCACACAAACACATACACTATCACAACCTCACGTTAATAGAACAAAACTTCACATTTTTTTCCTCCATTAACTTTAAATATATAACATTAAATATTTCAAACAGATAACTCCAGAAAATCGAGTTTTATTTGTCAATATTGATCAGAATTCAACAAATCCTATATAGGCTTTTGATAGTTACACGTTTATATGCAACTAGTTTTTTTTAACTTATTCACTCTCAAAAAACATCAATATAAATCAACAGAACACGCCATAACGACACACAATCATATAAGTTCATATCATTGTACAAAAGGCAATACATTGGGCTATAGACATTGTATAATATTAATGTTCACATTAAACCACACAACAAGGAGTAAGACACATTTTTAGACAACATACTCAAAAAAGGGAAACAATAAAAATACAAATATAATTTAAAATTGACAGACACAAATTCTTCATTCATCTGTCCCCCGGCAATATCTTCCATGGCTGCTCTGGGTTTAATGTTAGTGTAAGCTACATCACCAGCAGACTGTGCTATTTCTTGTAGATATCAGTGCAAGTGCTTAACCTGTTATAAAACTCAAATTATAATTTTTTACATGTAAGCTTTGCAAGCAATGGAATAGTTTCCTTACTTTATTGGGAGCCTCCAACAAATAGTCTGATATATTGTCATAGATACTTAAGTATTTGGCACTGACATATCTGGCCTTATAAAAGGCTCCCATATATCAAAAAGCTTACAGCCTTCTGCAGCCTAAATCCGGCCCTGGGCAGCTCCCAGGGTCTCAATTGACTTTAGTCCGCCTCTAAATTTGTTTTCTTCGTCGGCGCAAAGGGGATATAACCTTAGCATTGAACACATTTTCTTGTCAGAATGTAGGGGGGGGGGGGCATTAGCTCGATATTCTCACTGCTTCAGTAGTGCGATGAGTTATTTTTATGTTTTGGTGGCCCTTGACAAAGGTATATCGGGGGCCCTTTGCAAAACAAGACCTACGTTGGTAGCTACTAGCATCATTATTTTTAGTCTCTCGAGGGTGGATTTCGTTTATTTTGAGAATTTTAAACATAAAAAGTCAAAATCATGGATCTTCGCCCCCCCCCCCCCATAAATTAACCCCTGATCTGTATCATCTAACAATAACATGTTTTTAATTAAGGAACAAATTTCCCATTGATTACATTCACTATTTTCATGCGTTTACCATAAATAGTGTTTGACCTATATTAACAGTTTTAGGGCCTCCCTGATAAAAAGAGAAGGCTGGGCCCATTAGGGCGAAATGTTAAAAGCAGGGTGTCATAACAGCATTTTGAACCTTCAGCAAACAATCGAGTTTGAACCCCTATAAAAATGGCCAGCAAATCACTGACTGTATGTACATCTGATCAGGCCCATACATTCACTCAATATAAACACTTCATTGATCTGCGCAAAGTTTGGTCCTACTGTTTATGGCCCATCAGTACAAAATAATTAGACCACCATTGACTTATTACAACAACTTAAAAAAAATTACACTTAACTAATTTAAAACCATAGTAAAATGCACTGTGATTCCTTATACACAAGGGGTCGCCATAATAGAGTCAAGTTCATGGTGGCCATGTTCATCATTTCCTCTCATATCTGGGAATAACTTCATCAACCAGAACACCACAAACTATTTTAAATAAAGAACATGTGCAAATGCATTTCTTAAATTGAAATAACGAAATATGCACCAATATTCTTAAATGGATGCATTAGTGTTATTTTTGTAATAAGTTTATCAAAAACATAATTTTGAATTTTCGAATAATAATCTATTATGTAAACCATTGCTCTTTTCTGCTTTCTAAAATGTATGTTTCAAAAAATAATAAATTAGCAAAGCAAGGAGAATTACTGTAGGTTCCAGTCACTGGAATTGTGTTTCTCTCTCTCTGAATTGACTAAGCAAATCATAATTCACATCTTTGTGTCCTAAGTTGATAGATAGTACATTGATGCACATTGAACCAAACGTTGTCTAGAGTGATAAATGCTGAAATAGTTGGGGCTGGGTTAGGCTGTCAGCTTAACCGAGATGCAAAATGAAGGCAGAGTACTATAACACTTTAGCCTGTAACAGTGGTTTTCAAAGTCAAACTGAAGTAGGTCCCCATATTTTGTTTTTGTTTTTTTTAAATATTGGACATTAAGTAGTTAATGATGAGGCCAGATTATAAAGAGGATAAATGGTCAAGCACTTGACTGTCGAAATGATAGTCCCAGGTTTGACCCTCTTTGAGAGCCAATGACATTTTTGCCTGGTCATGGTGAAAGTCACAAGAGTTCTAAATAGATACCTGACTAAAGTTTGGGAGGTGTGCAAGTCACACAACCCCTTAATATTATACCATGGCTATGGAAACATCAATTCTACACTTCATCTGATCCAATTCACATTAAGAGCTTAGAGGAACTTACTTTTCATCTTATTTACAGTTGAATGAAAATTGAATGAAAACATACATTAACGTGACATTTAATATTAAAATGATAAAAAAAAACAATAATTCAGTTGTTTTTATTTATTTTTTTAAAATTGTATTTAATCATGGAAAATATTTTACAAATCAAACACACACACACATTCAATTTTGACAGGCAGATAAATAATAAAAGTAGGTCAAAATATATTTACAAGCAACACAAATCTATGTTGAAAGTTATAAGAATTGAGATCAAACAGCACAATATTGCTAGTTTTAAAACAACTCATTGAAACAAACTAAAAATGTTGAAATTTAGAATGTCACCTTCCATGTGGACAAGTTTATTCAACCCACAATCTCCAAACCTCATTAAATTTTGGCTTCCTGGACACGTATATATTGAATAGTTAAATGTATTCAACAAGTTAATCCACTGAGTACTTCTCCAGCCAGTGAGTTTCACCAGCACCTGAAAAAGATTTTTAAAAAAATAAGATTGACATCTCTGTAATGATGATCTTCTGATCTTATAATAGGAACTGTTTGTTGTTTCCTTCTATCAGAGCCGCGTTTGATATGGAGGCAACATGGAATACATAGGTAGGTGACCACACCTGTTGGGTTTTGAATCTGTAACCTACTGGAAGCACATCATGCTCACAACCAGAAACCCAGAGTCAGTCAATCAATATAAAAACAACAACTATATGCAATAAAAATGAGATATTCAATTTCAATTAAAACTTTTTTTCACAGTAAACATTTTTTTGAATTTTCAATACAATTTTGTGAAAGAACTGAGTAGCACAGAATGCCAACATGTCTAATTCACTGTAATGTTATGGTTATTGGTTAATATAAAACGAGATTGTTTCAGTATTGAATATGTTTTGTTTTACTTTTTGACTTTGGAATAGATCATTTAACATGCGTCTTTAAAAACTCATAAATCATTTGACCCACATGTCTTTAAGACATAGGTCACTTGACACACAGACATTAATACATTACGAAAAGATGTATTACACATATATACATTACACATTATTACACATAGATACAATACGCATAGATACACTACACATAGATAAAATACACATAGTTACATTAAACATAAATACATTACACATAGATACATTACACATAGATACATTACACATAGATGCATTACACATAGATACAATACACATATATACATTACACATAAATATATTACGCATAGATACAATACACATATATACACTACACATTGATACATCGAACATAGATAAAATACACATATATACATTACACATATATACATTACACATAGATACATTACATATAGATACATTACACTAGGGTGATTCATCATTGCAGGGAAATACAAATTTTCCGAATCATTTGTATTGTGGTTCGTTGTTTTTTTTTTTCCTTTTGACAAGCAAATAACGAAAAAACTAAAATTTTGAAAAAAATGACCACTTTATAAGAGGCTGCCATGTAGCGTGAACATTCTACAGCAGGGGCCAGGCCAATAGAGGGTGGGGAGGGGGCAGAAAATAAATGTTACTAAGTAGAGAAAACAAGCAGAGGGGGGCAGACAAAACGCAGGGGGGGGCAGCCCACTGCCCCCCCCCCCCGAACGCTACGAGCCTGTTAAAAAGTCGCTCAAGTGATCCAAAGTTTCACTGTATGATAATGCGGCAGTTGTGAAGAATTTGATTGCTTTTGGCATAATGCAATTTTAGTTCATTTTAAAATTAACCGTATACCGTGATATTTGAATTTTAGATTACACAGCCCAACAAAAAAAAATTTTTGTGAGTTGCCAAGAATGTTTGAATGAATTTATAGCAATTCATGGGTGCTGATTTCAAAACTGCCACTGCTTTTGCTAAATTGGCTCTAGTTTTTGAGATAATGGACACCCTTGAAATAATCATTGTACCCTTTGTGTAAAACAAATGCAATATGTTTGGTGTCTGTTGTTTAATTTAACTATACCAAGTTATAACTTTGTTTAATTGTTTCTCTTTTATAGCTGCTTTCTACAGACATCATGAGTTCATCACGAAGATGCTGCAAACATAATCCGAATGTATTCTGTTACATCTGTGGAGAATACATGATTGAAAAGCAAAGAAGAAATATAACTGAATTTGTGCAGCAGGCATATTTGGCTTATTTCGGTGTGAAGCTGGGAGACCAAGACAAGTCTTGGGCTCCCCATAAGGTCTGCAAAAACTGTGTGGAGAGCCTACGGCAGTGGACAAATGGTGAGATAAAAAGTCTAAGTTTCGGTGTACCAATGGTATGGCGAGAGCCAAACGACCATTTTGGTGATTGCTATTTTTTGTATTGTGAATGTTAAAGGCTTCAATCGCCACAAGAAATCTAAGTTGGATTATCCTGATCTTGAATCTGCAAGGAGACCAATTCCATATAGCAGTGAAGTTCCTATACCAGTGTTTAGTGGATTATTAGAGCTTTCACCATCAGACTCCGACGAGAGGCAAGATCTGGAGTTTTTGGCAGGTGAAAAATGTGGAAGCGATTATGAAGGAAGTTCTTCAACACCTCAACCATTTAGTCAATAAGAACTCAATGACCTGATACGATACCTAAATATGCTCAAGCAAACATCTGAGCTTTTAGCGTCCAGGCTCAATGAAAGAAATTTTCTCAAACAAGAAGTTTAAAAATATCTTATCGGAAAAGAGAAGAGTTTCTTCTTCCATATTTCAGCCAAGAGTAAGATCTGGTTTACTGTAATGACATCCTTGGACTTCTGCTCCAAATGGGACTACAAGACTACCATTCCAAAGACTGGCGTCTATTTATAGACAGTTCCATCAGAAGCTTGAAATGTGTTCTGTTACACAATGGTAACCGCTATGCATCTCTTCCTATTGCTCACTCAACAACACCTAAAGAAGAGTATGAGAATATCAAAACAGTATTGCAGAAAGTCTGATCATCAGTGGTCAATGTGTGTTGATCTAAAAATGGTAAACTTCTTGCTTGGGTAGCTGTCAGGATACACAAAATACCCGTGCTTCATGTGCCTTTGGGATAGAAGGGCAAGGCAAGATCATTGGACAAGAGTGACATGGCCTGCAAGGGAAACCATGACTGTAGGTAAAGAAAATATCATCAACAAGGCACTGGTGACTGGTTGACAAAAATAAGATCATTCTCCCACCGCTTCATATCAAATTAGGTTTAATGAAACAATTTGTTAAGGCTTTGGGATTTTTGACGGTCCTCAGATTCGAAAACTCATCAACGATCAAAATTTTACTAATTACACGGATCACCTTGAAGCTCCTTCATGGAACAGTTTTGTTTCAGTTGTCAGGAACTTCTTAGGTAATAACAAAGCAGAGAATTACGAAAAACTCGTACAAGATATGCTCGCTAACTTCATAAACATTGGTGCAAATATAAGCATCAAGGTACATTACCTGCACAGTCATTTAGACAAATTTCCAGGTAACCTTGGGGACTTCAGTGAGGAACAAGGCGAGAGGTTCCATCAGGATATGAGGGTGATGGAGGAGAGATATCAAGGAAGATGGGACATAATATGATGGCTGAGAACTGTTGGAACCTCCAGCGCAAATGCCCCAACGACACACACAAAAGGAAGTCGAGCAAACAGCGATTTGCTAATGCATTACCATAGACAATTAACATATTAATTAATTAATTAGACATAATTAGTATTTCAAATGAAAATGTTTTCTTCTATAACACTATTACAATTCTTTTTGAACAAATGTCTGCATGACTATTAACATTTTCACTAGTATTTGTTATTATACTATTTTACTTTATGCAATTCTTGACAATTTTCTCGTAAAATAGAGCCAATCTAGCAAAAGCACTTACATATTCTAAATCAGCATAGTTGACTTTGTATAAAATGATTCAAATATCACTGGCAATGAAATCACTGTTTACCAGTGTCATAATTAATTTTATTATTCAAGTTTGCTGGATAATAAAGTAGTTTTTGACTAACTACAAATTATTGAATTCATGTGGAATCCACATCAAGTGGGAATTCGCAAAGTGTGTTGACAAGACCTATAACTGATGTTTATTTGATTGGACAAACGGATTCTAATATACCTAGCAATGTCTTATTAGCCTGGGTCATGCTATGAAGATGGTTTTCTATAATCACAAGGTACTGAAGAAGACAGTATCCGAAAGCATTAAGGGCTCGTTCGCAAATGACGTATCGCAAAAAAACTACATTTTAGACCCACCCCCTCCCCCCTTGTCACAAAGTGTCACATATTTCCCCCCCCCCTTATGTCACGTCACAAGTTAATATAAATTAAAATACCTCAAATTACTGATTCATTTTTCTTTCGTTATTTTTGGAGGCAATCATTCTTTTACATTTTCCCATAAGGCATTCAGATGCTGATCGATAGAGAAAATTTCAATAGCTTCTTCTTCTTTTTCTCCTATAATTCTCCAACGCCGATTTCATAACGGTCAATTTAAAAAAAAATCAATTTGAGAAGAATTGTAATTTTGGCAGAAAATTCAACCAAATTGTGGATTCCCTCATAGATAAGTATTATTTTTTGTGACGTCACAATTTCACAGACCTCCCCCCTCTCCCCTGTCACAAAATGTCACATCATTTAATAAGGCAATCACTAAAACAGAATCTGAAATGCAGAAATTGCTGCAGGTAGTAGAAGATCACAGACAGAGAGTGCCGAATTTGAAGAAAAGTACACTGAAGTTATAAAAGAAACGTTGAGCTGACAATCATTAGTAACGTTTACTTGTTTATAATACAATGTATATGTTATAGGCAAAGTGTGAAATGCCGGCATTCTATAGAATGCCTAGGCATTGTATAGAATGGCTAGTGTCGTTTTGGCAAAGTATAAAATTTCTAAATTGTGCATACACTTTGCCTATAACATATGTTATAGGTAAAGTGTGAAATGCCGGCATTCTATAGAATGCCTAGGCATTGTATAGAATGCCTGGTGATTTTAGGCAAAGTATAAATTTTTTAAATTGTGCATACTTTTCCTAGGCATTCTATACAATGCCTAGTGACTAGTGTCGTTTTGGCAAAGTATAAAATTTCTAAATTGTGCATACTTTTCCTAGGCATTCTATACAATACCTAGGCATTGTATAAAATGACTAGTGTCGTTTAGGCAAAATATCAGAAAAGAACAACAAAAGCCTTTATTGATAAAAACGTATTTTAATATGGAATGAATGCAAAATAAAGCATATGATGTTCATACCGTAAAAAACAACGACAGCAGATTGAAGTATTTGCTTCAGCAGGTAAGACTGGATTCACACTTAGAATTGTACTGTACTTAATTTTCTTCTTTCTGACAAAACACTTCATATTTTGGTATTTTGATCTGTCATGTTCATATTTCACGAATTAGTGAAGAATTGATAAATAATGAAAAGATGTTGTTTCTGGTGAAAACAAGCAGAACACAACTGGAATGAGCTACTTGTTGCAGCAGGGAAGACTAGAATGGCATTTTGAATTGCATTTAATTTTCTTTTTCACACAAAGACACCTCATAGTTTGGCATTTCGTCTTGCATTTACATCTGACGAATCCTTGGCCGCTTCCTGTAGACTGAGAAGTAGCAGCAGATCGGAGAGCTATTTCAAGGTCAGGAACGTCTTCCGCTTTTATTAAATCTTTTGGACATACGGTGAATTCTGATCTGGCATATAGCTGCTTTAAGATTCCATGTGCAGTTCCAAGGCGGTAAAAGCCATCTTCTGTCATGCTCATAACAACTGCCAACAGATTTCGTGAGTCTCCCCGCCCTTTGTCAACATCGGGAATCGGAACTCGCACAGTGGCTCCCAAAAGCGCAGGAGGAAATTTTTTGTCCGAATCCCTTCTCATTCTTTTCGCCTGCATTTCAAGGTTCCATTTCGATTCCATTTTTTTATAGCTTTCTCAATATTGAAACAAACAGTGCACACAATGCTAACACCATAACCTTCTACTTCGTTGTCGTCATCGTCTTTAGGGGAATGCCCACAGATAACATGAACATTTCGGCTACACTTTCGACATGTATGAGCACCGCTGGTTTCCTTTAAGCAAACGCAACAGGCAGTGGAAGAGGATGGGTCTTCGGTAACCATGGAATGGGAAGTCTCTTCAATAACCACGGAATGGGAGATCTCTTCAATAACCATGGCTGTACCACTGCATTGGTTACTATCATCATGTTTTGCATCCTCATGCATGTCTTCTGCAGAAAGGGCTGTCTCTTGCATTCCTTCATCTCTGTCTATCTGCTGTTGTGTTGTTTATATGCTCTGTATTCTTTTTTCGAGGTCTTCCTCTGTTTCCACATCTTGTAAAACATCGTCAGGAAGGGACGACGTTGTGAGGCCTACTTTAGCTTTGCAGCCAAAGAGTGCTTCGTATGGTGATCCCAAAATGAAAAGCTCTGTTCTTCATGAGTTAGACGAACCGTAAACCCTCACTCCAGCGGCCAGTTTTTCCATCTTGCATCCAAGCACACAACATATTTTCGATGTCCTGGTTAACAAGGCCAGTTACATACTTTGCCGAACGGGTACTCGGCATTCTATAGAATGCCTAGGCAATGTATGAAATAGCAATTCATTTCATACTTTGCCTGAAAAATTTAGGCATTCTATACATTAGAATGCCGGATTTTACACTTTGCCTATAACATATACATGAATAAACAAGCAGTAACTGTTGCATATCATTATATTTTATGTTATTTAACATTTCAACATGTCTAATTCGCTGTAATTAATGTTTAGTGTTGATTTTAAGATAAAGTTTAATATAATGCTTATATTATAAGAATCCATGTCAATAAATAAGATACTATAAACTTCAATCTCGTTGAGCGACCATTACATGCAATTCGATTTCAATAAATTTGGCGCATGAATAAAATCATGTCACACAGTGATTGATATATTGTCATATATCATATGAACTTTATTGTATATTGTAAAGCTCCCTAATGGGGCAGGGGGCAGATGAAGTGTAGAACCTCGGCTTTTAAAGACAAAGGAATTGTGCGGTTAGCAGAAAACCTAGCCTACTTTACTTCCTCAACCTAAGTCAGGTAGGTTACCTGTGATTCAAAGCTGGTTGGACTTGTGGGACATTTAACCAACTTTTACTAGGATCTGGACAAATTCCCTTGGATCGACTGTTGAGCATATACATTATAGTGCACACTATAATTATAAATTATTGATATTATTCACATTACCCATATTAGTGCCATTAGATTTACATGACATTTACATATTTAAACAAGCAATTAAGCCTGTTCCATTCTGGACACAGGACGTGTTAGCGCATTTTCATGTTATGTATCAGTACGTATGCTATCTTTCAGTAAATATTTGTAAATTTTGGAAATGTCTATAAATTCAATTGTGTAATGCATATATCTATAAAAAATAAATTATAAAGACGTTTCTTTATATTTGAAAAAAAAATATTGTCTCTTAAATCTAACTACAAGTGGTTTGTGGTTACTGAAATAGGACTCATAATTGAAAACATTCGAAATTATAGTCATTTAATCGTCCGAAAACTCCGTCAATTGTTGCATAGCTCTGATACTTTCAATTAAACTCAGAACACAAGCTTACTATTTCATTTGATGAGTTTCTTAATACATCTTGGTGAAACTACGTGCTGCAGTATTTCGCACCAAATGAACGGGCTATTGAACGTACAAGGTGTATATATAATATATAAGCCCCTTAGGAGCCCTGAAGCCCGGCCCTCAGAGATCCTATCGCAAAATGAACTTTTGATGTACACATGGCAGGCCAAGACCTACAAAATGATATATACATCATGGGTCTAGGACTTATAGTTGCTGAGATATAGCGCTCCTATATTAATATAGCTTATATAGGAAAAAACGGTGCTAAGGCCCCTTTTACGGCCCTGAGAGGTCAGATCGCGAAATGGAAAAAATCATTTCTTGGCAGGCCAAGACCTACAAAATGATATATACATCATGGGTCTAGGACTTATGGTTGTTGAGATCTAGGGTGTACACGGACGGACAGACAAAACGGGGACAATAGAGCATTTTTTTTTCGAAAATGCTCTAAAAATCATTACAAATAGTTTCACAATTTCATTATATCATATGTCATGATAATTGATTATTAATTTCATAATTGCTGGATTGTATTGACATTTAGTAAAGCATTTTTTCATAGACAAAAGCATTGAACCTCCAACTTTGAGACTTATATAGTATTTTTTCAAGAATTTAAGGAAATCATTGGAACATAATAATAGCTCCAAGATTGTAATAATTTTACTTCTCGGATGTATGTCCAAATATTATAGTTTTATATTTGTTTCAACTTCAGTGAATTAAATACGTTTTTGATCCGAACACTGTTAACCATGGTTTGCAGGTATATATATATATATATTTATATATATATATATATATAGAGTAATAGTTTTATACAGCCTAAATTAATCTTACCCGTTTGCTATGCTAAATTCAAGTGTAGGACAAAACCCCAGCGGACAAAACCCCCAACATATTAAGGTCGAATATAAGTCGACATTATTAATACTTCTATGTATACAAAGTTGACCATGGGCTAAATGAAATCTTTGTCGATATAAGAGATACCACATCTGTCAACACAATATATCAATAGGTATGTTCCTATGTTGTTTTAGCTAAATAAAGGATCGGCTTTCGACCACTGTAGTTCTTATGCTTTTTGTTTTACCGTCTGCTATAAAATATGTGCGTGGCGCGAGAAGTATAAGGTAGAATAAAGATACGGTCCGTCTTGACCTTGAGCTAAAACCTTTAATTTTTTTTTTTATCTTGTAAGTTAAGCTGCCTGTTGATGTAAAGCTAACAAGGGATTAACTTTAGACCACTGTGTCTCGAAGGGCTAATGCAGCTTATTGGAGTACTTTGAAAAAAAATCACTTAAAAGTACGTATATATTATATCCAAGTATTATATATTAAAAATGAGACCAAAAATATATTTTATAGCAAAAGTAAGGGTTAGGTCAAGTGGAGGGGGGTTGCCCGCTGGGGTTGTTTCCGTGGGGGTTTTGTCCGGATAGCGCTAAATACACACAAGTAGGGGAAAGGGGGAATGTCAAATACGATCGGGAAGGGCGAAGTCCTAATTTCTTTTGGTTGTGGATATTCTTAAATAAATCTGTCCTTGCTATTATGAAATATGATGCTACAGTTTTTGTCCATTTTCATTATTTGCACAAATGTTCATAGACTCTTAATTGCAGGCATGGTCGTTGCTCTTGTTTACTAATGTAAAAAATTACTTCCATTCACCGTAGGTTTCTATGTATTATGAATAGATTTGGCCCGAATGGAAACTATAGACACTGTCACTATTACACATAGTTCTGTTAATAGACACTGTCACTATTACACATAGCTCTGTTAATAGACAATGTCACTATTACACATAGTTCTGCTAATAGATACTGTCACTATTACACATGGTTCTGCTAAAAGACACTGTCACTATTGCACATAGTTCTGTTAAAAGACACTGTCACTATTACACATAGTTCTGTTAATAGACACTGTCACTATTACACATAGTTCTGTTAATAGTCACTGTCACTATTACACATACCTCTGTTAATAGACACTGTCACTATTACACATAGCTCTGTTAATAGACACTGTCACTATTACACATAGCTCTGATAATAGACACTGTCGCTATTACACATAGTTATGTTAACAGACACTGTCACTATTACACATAGTTATGTTAACAGACACTGTCACTATTACACATAGTTCTGCTAATAGACACTGTCGCTATTACACATATTTCTGCTAATAGACACTGTCGCTATTACACATAGTTCTGCTAATAGACACAGTCGCCATTACACATAGTTCTGCTAATAGACACTGTCGCTATTACACATAGTTCTACTAATCCTACAATTTTTCAAGCAAGATATCAGTCTGACTATAATGATAAACAATAAGGTAATTAAAAAAAAAATTGTTTCTTTCAGAATTTATTGTTACCTATTTAAATCTGTCTCCTTTATTATTGATTTTCTCTGAAGATTATGTCAATTTTTTTTTGAATGTTTAAAAAATAAATATATTTGAGTTGCCAATGTAATTTCAACTAGTGTAAAATGTTAGCCTGAGACATTGGTCACCATATAACTAGCAAAAACAATAATTGTCTCACTGAGTGGTTCACAGTGCTTTAGTGTTTTTTTTATAACATGTTAATCAAAAACTCTGAAAAAAAGCATGGTGCTATTTAATTTTTTTATACACATTGGCTTTATTTTTTTTTTGTTATAGGTAAAAAATTTGGCCAACACATATTGAAATGAAATAGCATTTGAAAGGAAAAACCGGTCAATACCAATATTTCTTAAGTACAATTTGGCTATGCACAATATGTAATTTGCTATCAATTTACTAAATTAATTGTTATGGTGATCCCTTCATTCTGATTTGCTACGTAGTTTGTTATTGTTTTGCCAAATATATTTTTTATTTTGATTTATTTTGTTAGGTTTAAAAAAAATGAATGCAGAATATAATAGATGGTTTTTGAATTGTACTGAGCTTTCCTGCTTGCCTTTTGACTTGATTAGTTTAAAGATATTTTATTTCCATAATTTTAATAAGGGAAACACATTCAGTTATCAAAGAGAAATGGAAGTTGTGAGTTACTATTAACATGGGAAAATAAAATATAACAAAGAAACTTCTTAATCATAAGAGGTTAATATGTGTTATGTTTGTGTGCATGGAGTCCCTGTAAGGATAAGATCAAATCTCTTACACACTATAAACCACAAATGGGACTGTTTTTATAATGCCTTTTCCAAAGCCATTCAAAGCCAATAGTGCAATGGCCATGGCGGCACCACGGGAGAAATAGTGGGAAATGTCCATGACCTGGAAAATCCATCGTCCTCATCAAAGATCAAACCAGTGACATACAGGATGACAGTCGAGCGTTATACCATGTCAAGATAGCATAGAGTAGGTGAACGGAGTTCAGGTCGGCGAGTATGTTTGAAAGGGTGTGTGCACATTTTGGTGCGCATGGTTTAAACGAAACTTGTGTGAGCTCTGTTAGTGAACAGCTGCAAGTGACATGCAACGCATAGATTCGGTACGTTGATTTTGCATTCGCCCCATGTCATGTAACAGGTTTATTTACAAATATGATGTTTGTTATGTGTGTGGTAGGATGACCAACCTGGAGGCCCTGAATTTAATGTAACATGTCCGAATAGAACTTGGTCAGCGTGAATTGCCCTGCCTTAAGTGCACCTTGACAGCCCTAATTTAAAAGACACATAGCCGTTCGGGAGGGAGTTTAGACCTAGAAGGCCCAGGCTTGAGAGATCACTGGACAGTGTAATGTAATAGCTGATGTTTTATAATATGGTCTACTTATAGTATGTTAATACAATTTGGGCCTTATGCCAGTTTCTATCTTGTATTAATTTAACTGGGTTGAAGATGGAAATAGACACATAAATACAATATATTCTCTATATTAATTTATAGGTTGCATTAAAGTTATTTGTTTTGTCATTTATCAGGAGTCACTGATTTGTATATATATATATATATATATATATATATATATATATATATATATATATATATGTTAATGCGTATGTCCCACCTAAGAGGACCTGGGTGAATCTCTCGCCAATGTACCTTAGACCACGAGTTTTCCAACTGGGTTGTGACATACCACACGACCATCTGTTCTATTTATTTTTATGTTTGTCTTACACGTGTGTCTTTCTATAGCATAGCATCTTGATTGTGTTGTTCGATGATTGTGTTGCATCTTGATTGTGTTGCATCTTGATAGTGTTGCATAATGATTGTGTTGCATCTTGATTGTGTTGCATTTTGATTGTGCTGCATCTTGATTGTGTTGCATCTTGATAGTGTTGCATAATGATTGTGTTGCATGTTGATTGTGTTGCATCTTGAGTGTGCTGCATCTTGATTGTGTTGCATCTTGATTGTGATTTTATTAAGTTATGAGTAGATTATTAGATACATTGACACATACATATTACATAAATTAAAATTAAGACAGAAAATATTTGGTAAACAAATTGTATTTGTGAAATTACTTTCTTTATTGAATTATAGGTGTAGTACAATATTTAAAAAAAACAACTTATAGTGTATAAATAAAAATATTACCACATGTATAGATATATAAAAATAAAAAAATGATTTTACATTTACTACAGAATGATGAAATTAATTCAAATTGTTTTGTATTCTATTATTTCCCATTATTTGGTAACATTATAATGTTAAAAAAAAGTGTTCAGGTGTACCATAAACTATTATTTAATACAATAAAATTTGTTTCAAACTTCAAAGGCTGTAGAGATAAAATGTTATTGCATAGGTACAGGCCTTCTTGTACATAAACTAAAGACTTAATTTACTTTGTTCAACATGGTCTAAACATTTAATTTTTTTGGCAATTGAAAGGCTGAAAAATGATACAATTATAAGCAATTTGAAAAGAAATAAAAACATTAATAAATAAATTATAACTTAAATTCTTTAAAAATGATGTATGTTAAAGCCTATTTCAAAAAATGACATTGAAATTGACAATATATGTATACATTTCTTACAGAAACAACATAAAATATTATGTGCAATGAACTGTATTATATTATAAGAGATAATATTTTTTTTTTATTTCTAAAGAATCCAAGGAAATAATACAAATAAATGATGTCTAACTATAATTTGGTTTTCTGTTAAAACCATTCTTTTTTTTTAATTTTGAAAAAAGGATGTGAATATATTCTTTCTTGGTTTTGATATCCTCGGCAGTACATTATTTCTTGAATCATTGAAACCTATTGAGTTTTCATTACATTAATTGCAAATCTTGATTTAGAAGTTCTTTTTAATGTCCCTAAACGAAACAATTTCTCTTTATTCAATATTTTTGCACATGGTGGTCTTTGAAACAGAGAGTACACTCCAGAAGAACTTTCTCTTTTAATGGATTTGGATGTAATCGTTACATCAGTTACATATTTTGTTTTATTTATGTCTTCTATAACTGATGAAGAGATGTCATTGATAGGTAAAATTGTTGGCGTAGAATTTGATTATTTCACATTGATAATGTGTGGTAAGTATTATTTCTAATTTTTCTATCACAGATTGTGATTTAGTAAGTAGATAGTTTCTTACTGCCCCAGTATAGTATAAAATGCAGTAGCCATTTAACAGACTTTTATAGCTTATGACAAAACTTGCATAACAATATTTCTGAACTTTTTCTTCCAACTGTATTCATTGACATATTAAACAAAGTATATGCCTACTCGACTATGTGCATCAAATACATTTAATGTGCTCAATAATTACACAGAGAAACTCACATTGATGTATTGTAAAAAGAGAAATATATTATTGGACTTGTCTTGACTTTCAAAGATTGCATGGGTTACTGAAGAAATTTATATAAATATATTTCAATCTATACTACTCAAAATAATATTTCCTTCATGATGATCTTTCGTCATTTAATCTGTATTTATTTTTTATTCAAGTCCAATATTATATTTTGATTAATTATTTTTTTTCCTTAAATGATAGGAAATGTCTGCTTTTCATTTGGGTTTCTGATAAAATAATACTTTTTTTTTCTAAAAAATAGGATGTGAATATTTGTTCTCGGTATTGTGTTCTTCGAGTGTACATTCTTTCTCGTATGATTGAAACTAGTCTGGTTCTCATTACACCAGTTGACAATCTTGATCTAGATATTCTTTTTGATGTCCCCAAATTAAATGGTTTCTCTTTAGTAAATATTTTGGCAGGGGGTGGTAGATTGAAAAATTCTTCCGCAGTGTACTCTCTTCCTCTTTTAATAGATTTGGGTGTAATCGATACATCAGTTACGGATTTTGTTTTATTTATGTCTTCTATAACTGATGAAGAAATGTCATTGATAGGTAAAGATTTTGGTGTAGAATCGATTCTTTCACTTGGATAATCTGTGATAGGTATTATATCTATTTCCCCTATCACTGATTGAGATTCAGTTACTTCATAGTTGTTTACTGCCCCTGAATAACAATAGACAACGTATAAAAGTAGCGCCGCCAAGACAAAGCTTAGGACTACAAGCCTGTTCACATACTTCAGACATTTATTATAATTCATTTCTGTCTTGGGCTTGGATCCTTGTGGGTGTGAGATCCTCTAAGTTGGATGAAATAACTGAAAAAGGAATATACATTAAATTTGTATTCATGAAATATTAAATTTGAAAAAAAAATGTATGATTCCAGATGTTTTTATTATTTGTCAAATAGTAAATGCATTGTTAATTTAATTATTGTCAGATAGTGAATGTATATTTAGACTAATTAGTGTCACACAGTTATTGTATTATAAATTTAATTACTGCAACATAGTGAACGTGTTGTTAATTTAATTATTGTCACTTAGTGAATTTTTAAAAAATTAGTTAATAGAGAATGTATTTTAAATTTAAATGTTGTCACTTAGTGATTTTTTTTTTTTAAATGTAATTCGTTTCACATAGTTAATGTTTTGTAAATTTAATGAATGAGGCCAAAGACAAACTGGACAATAAAAGCGCTGAATTAAGAACTGAATGGCCCTGCACAAGTACTGGGCTCTGTCAAGTATTGGGCCCCTGTCAAGTGATGGGCTCCAGACTTGTGTTGGCCCCTAAAATGTGTTGGACCCCTTGCAAGAGCAAAGGACATTGAATTTAATAATACATGTATTATAAAGGATTGAATAACCAGCTAAATAATACATTATATGATACTTAAAGACCATAAATAAAACACTAACATGGTAAGGCTGTCTGGATTGATGGATTCAGTGATTAGGTAAGGGAGGCAATCTCTCAATCTAGATAAGATAGATATATAAAAAGATGAATGGAAATATTTGACATGGTTTGGTCAACTGAATTCACACTATGAAAGACGTTGCGCAACATTAGGTCGGATAGTAGAAAGTCTACTATATTTTTTCCATTAAAAAAATGATATTGTTAGGTTTAGATATGTGTTATAGTTAGCGAGACATTAATAAATTTAAGAAATGTATAGTCCACGGCAATCAATGTGCGTTGTTTTGCTAGATCATATTAAGCTTGCTAAGTCCACTATTAACGGTTGTGTCATTTTAATCTTAAAATAATTTATTATTTTTTTATTACGTAATGTGCGATATGCTGATATATATATATATATATATATATATATATATATATATATATATATATATATATATATATATATATATATATTAATAGCAACTCAACACCATAATTAACACACTCACCAGGGAAGGTAGATTGGATGGATTGATTCAGTGACGTCAATAACTGGCAGGATAACCTCTCAATCTAAACAGATAGAATATTATATAGAATATTATATAGATAATGATATCAGCTGACATGTGAGGAGGAAGATTATATGGATGATGACCCCTGACAAGTGTTTGGCCCTAATTAAGGTTTGGCTCTTTGACAAGTGTTGAGTACATGATAAGTGTAGTTCGCCGAACAAGTCTTGGGCCCATTGCAAGTGTTGGCCCCTGATTTGTATTTGGCCCCAGGAAATGGTCTGCTTCTTATCAAGTGTTTGGCCCTGACCAATTTAGACCCTTGAAAATTGTGGGTTCCTGGCAGTTTTTGGGCCCCTGTCAAGTGTTTGCCCAAAGATAAGTGTTGCGCCCCTGTCTTGGATTAGCTTCCTGACAAGTTATTGGCCCTTGACAAGTGTTAGGCCTATGGCAAATGTTATCCTTTTAGAAGTGTTGGCCCCTGACAAGTGTTGGGCCCTGGCAAGTGTTGGCCCCTGACAAGTGTTGGCCCCTGACAAGTTTTGGCCCTGACCAGTGTTGGGCCCTGAAAATATTTGGCCCTGGCAAGTGTTGGGCCCTGACAAGTGTTGGCCCCTGACAAGTGTTGGGTCCTGACAAGTTGTTGGCCCCTGAAAAGTGTTAGGCCCTGACAAGTGTTGGGCCCTGACAAGTGTTGGGCCCTGACAAGTGTTGGGCCCTGATAAGTGTTGGGCACTGACAAGTGTTGGGCCCTGACAAGTTGTTGGCCCCTGAAAAGTGTTGGGCCCTGACATGTGTTGGCCCCTTACAAATATTGGGCCCTGACAAGTGTCGGGCCCTGACAAGTGTTGGGTCCTGACAAGTGTTGGCTTCTGACATGTGTTGAGCCCTGACAAGTATTGGGCCCTGACAAGTGTTGGGCCCTGATAATTGTTGGTCCCTGACAAGTATTTGGCCCTGGCAAGTGTTGGCCCCTGTCAAGTGTTGGGCCCTGACAAGTGTTGGGCCCTGATAATTGTTGGCCCCCTGACAAGTATTTGGCCCTGGCAAGTGTTGGACCCTGACAATTCTTGGCCACTGACAAGTATTTGGCTCTGTCAAGTGTTTGCCCCTGATAAGTGTTGGGCTCTGACAAGTGTTTGCGCCTAACAAGTTGTTGGCCCTGACCAGTGTTGGGCCCTGACAAGAATTTGGCCCTGGCAAGTGTTGGGCCCTGATAATTGTTGGCCATCTGACAAGTATTTGGCCCTGGCAAGTGTTGGACCCTGACAATTCTTGGCCACTGACAAGTATTTGGCTCTGTCAAGTGTTTGCCCCTGATAAGTGTTGGGCTCTGACAAGTGTTTGCGCCTAACAAGTTGTTGGCCCTGTCCAGTGTTGGACCCTGACAAGAATTTGGCCCTGGCAAATGTTGGGTCCGACAAGTGTTTGCCTCTGACAAGTGTTGGGCCCTGATAAGTGTTGGGCCCTGACAAGTGTTGGGCCCTGACAAGTTGTTGGCCCCTGAAAAGTGTTGGGCCCTGAAAAGTGTTGACCCCTGACAAGTGTTGGGCCCTGACAAGTGTCGGGCCCTGACAAGTGTTGGGCCCTGACAAGTGTTGGCTTCTGACATGTGTTGAGCCCTGACAAGTGTTGGGCCCTGACCAGTGTTGGGCCCTGATAATTATTGGCCCCTGACAAAAATTTGGCTCTGGCCAGTGTTGGCCGCTGTCAAGTGTTTGGGCCCTGACAAGTGTTGGCTCCTGACAAGTGTTGGGCCCTGACAAGTGTCGGGCCAGAACAAATGTTGGCTGCCTTGACAAGTGGTGGCCCCTGACATGTATTGGCCCCTGACAAGTGTTGGTCACTAGCAGGTATTGGATCTATGCAAGTATAGGCTTCTGACAAGTGTTGTTGGCCCCTGACAAGTTGTTGGCCCCTGACAAGTGTTGGACCCTGACAAGTGTTGAGCTCTGAGAAGTGTTGGCCCCTGACAAGTTGTTGGCCCCTGACAAGTGTTGGACCCTGACAATTCTTGGCCCCTGACAAGTATTTGGCTCTGTCAAGTGTTAGCCCCGTACAAGTGTTGGGCCCTGATATGTGTTGGCCCCTGACAAGTGTTGGCCACTGGCAAGTATTTGATCTATGCAAGTATAGTCTTTTGACAAGTGTTGGGCCCTGAAAAGTGTTGGGCCCTGACAAGTGTTGGCGCCTGACAAGTTGTTGGCCCTGACCAGTGTTGGGCCCTGACAAGTATTTGGCCCTGGCAAGTGTTGGGTCTGAAAATTGTTTGCCCCTGACAAGTGTTGGGCCTTGACAAGTATTGGGCCTTGACAAGTGTTGGGCCCTGACAAGTGTTGGGCCCTGACAAGTATTGGGCCCTGACAAGTGTTGGGCCCTAAAAAGTTGTTGGCCCCTGACAAGTGTTGAGCCCTGACAAGTGTTGGCTTCTGACAAGTGTTTGGCCCTGACAAGTGTTGGGCTTTGACAAGTATCCGGCCCTGACAAGTGTTGGCCCTTGAAAGTGTTGAACCCTTACAAGTGTTTGGGCCTGACAAATGTTGGCCCCTGACAAGTGTTGGGCATTGATAATTGTTGGCCCCTGACAAGTATTTGGCCCTGGAAAGTGTTGGCTCCTGACAAGTGTTGGGCCCTGACAAGTGTTGGGCCCTGACAAGTGTTAGTCCCTGACAAGTGTTGGCCCCTGACATGTGTTGGCCCCTGACAAGTGTTGGCCACTGCAAGTATTGGATCTAGGCCAGTTTAGGCCTCAAGTGTTGGGCCCTGACAAGTGTTGGGCCCTGACAAGTGTTGGGCCCTGACAAGTGTTGGGCCCTGACAAGTGTTGGGCCCTGACAAGTGTTGGATCCTGACAAGTGCTGGGCCCTGAAAGTGTTGGTCCATGACAAGTATTGGGTCCTGACAAGCGTTAGCCACTAGCAAGTGTTGAATCTAGGCAAGTCTAGGCCTCTGACAAGTGTTGAGCCCTGATATGTGATGGGCCCCTGGCTCAATGAGGGCCCTCACATGAGTTGGACCTCTGGTAAGGGTTGGTCCCTAAAGAGTGTTGAATCTGACCAGTGTTATCCCCCTGGCAAGTGTTTGGCCCCAGTTAATGATTGGATGACAACGCCTCTTCATATCACTATGCTAAAAAATGGCTTAACTATTGACGTGTGTGTGACCAAAGGGGCCAGTTAGTGAAGATCGTAGGAGGGGGGGGGGGGCACCAGATTCTGACGTGAACCAAAATAAATTAAATGGTAGACAATACATATATAAAGATAGTGAGGATTGAGGGGAGATACAAAAAAATAATGTTATTCAATAAAATAACTAAAATGATCGTTTTCTTAAAGATTAAAAAAAAATATAATTTATTGAGCTACAGCAAAAAAAGTTTACTAAGGGTGGGGTGGGGTGGGGTTGATGTAGGGGGCAACCAGACAAGTAATCAAGGGGAGTCGGTCACATTGTTTGCTTATAAAGAATAAATAATCCTATGAGAATAAATCAATAGGTACTTACGTACTATATTTGGCTCCTCAAAATGTCTTTCAGTCTATTTCAACACAGGTGTGAGCACCAATGGAGTGTAGAACCAATGTCAAATGGGGTAGTCTTTGTGTTTATCCGAGTCTGTCAATCAGTCTCTCTCTTTCTTTCTGCAGAAGATAATTCAAGGCTGTTCACGATAATCCAAGGTGTACACGAAGACAAACGCTTGTAAAGAAATATTTTGATTTCTAAGCTGGGGGGTCGCTCTTTATAAAGACTAAAAAATGCCAGTCACGTGACGTCATTTCCTAATAATATGAACAAGTTATGTTGGCATGGCAACCATTGGTCGTGAAATATTGCCACGCCCAGACTGCATAATGACAGCAGTGACCTGCATAGACAGTGAATATTTCTTACCTTATAAGGACTACTTGCGTCATTGAAGTAAGCTCGTTTGTTTTTGCACACACGTGGGGCCCTCCGTTAATCATGTCAACAACTTAAGAGATGGGCTAGAGAGAGGGTCTGAAAAAGTTAGACGGTCGTTAAGGTTTGGGGGGGGGTGGGGTTGAGAGAAGATTTCTTGACGTCAATAATGTACCTTTGTTTACAAAATTAAATCCATTGTTTCATTTACCTACACATAATGAAAGTTTCCACAAAGTTCAATAGGAATATGAGACAAAATGTATTCTCTGATCAATGAAATAAACTGATGATGCCTAAGACATTAATATGACGTATTGTTAATGATTTTAAGTATACAGTGTAGCATCTCGTAGCGTGAAAATTCTACAGCAGGGGCCAGGCACACTACAGCAAGGGTCAGGCAATAGCAGGGGGCAGGAAATAAATTTTATTAAGTAGAGCAAACGAGCAGAAGGGAACAAGACAAAACCCGGGGGGGGCACCCTACCCACCCCCCGCGAGCTACGGGCCTGCATTGTAGCAGTATATATATGTATATATATATATATATATATAGACTTTAATTCCCTTGAAACTATTTTAGCCACAGGAAGAAATTATTATTTTGAAATTGCGAAGGATTCTTTAATTTGAAATGGATTGTCTTTAATTAATTGATTTCAATGTATCGGGAGTTATAACGTTTTGGTTGACGAACCAAAGCGAATGAAGTTCGTAAGCCAAGGCAGGGCGGATTTAGGGGGAGGGCGGGAGTCATGCGCCCCCCCCCCCCCGTTACCGCAAGTTTAGGTAAGACATCATTAAATTATCGAAATATTTTTTGTTCTAAGACCAATTTTCAACAATGAGAACAGTTTTGCCCCCCCCGGGGGTCAAAGTTTTGCCCCCCCCCTCTCCCGTCAAAGTTGTCTATATCCGACCCTAAGCCAAGGTACCATTGCATCATGAATGAACTGCGCAGTTTTCGTTTATTGTATCAGTAAAAACATTGAAGTGTTAGGACTGAAATGAAACTGAAAACCAATTCATAGGTCAGAGTTCAATGTCTGACACAGCCAACATATTAGTTAATGACCTTTCGATAAACAATCCTAACATTTCTGGTGTTGCCGTTTCTCATGTCTATTGTTATTTAAACGAACAAGACTATTGATTAAAAGTTTCCACATTTTCTCTACGAAATCGTATTTAGTTAACACGAATTGTACCAGGCATTGCGCGGGTAGACATACCGCCATATGACATTGGCTGCCGCCCCCCTCCTGAAAATGTAAGGTGGGGCAAGACAAATATGACCGAAAGACAAGTTTTAACGCCTTAATTCAATAACAGAATATAGTTATTCTGTAGCAAGTATTTAATCGATATTATTAAAAAAAATATATAAAAAAAAATAAAAATGAACATTGAGCACTTCTGTCGTCAACTGATTCATTACTGAAATGAATGTTAAGTATGTTACTATTTAATTTTTGGCTAAAGTGAGCAATTTCGGCAGTCTGACAGGATTATTAATCATTGTAAACATTGCAGCTTTATGTGCTAACTACAAATATAATAGTTAGTAGACATAGCTCTTGTTTTTCAGGGCATACGCATAATATCAGTTTCAAAATTCCTGTATTATTTATTTCTGTTATTTTATATTTTATAATAATTGCATCTGCAGATAGAAAAAAAATGACATTCTGAAATTTAGATCAGTTACAATTAAGCAAGATATTTAAATTTTAATATTCAATAATTTCGAACATATTTTTGAGAATTATGTTCATTATTGTTTTAATTTTATGAAAATATAATGCAATTTTTTTTCCAAGTGTTAAAATGATAATTGTGTCTTAAAAAGACTCAAACTCTTATTATAGCTATCTCTATGACTCTATCCACTGATCAAATATTTTGTCACGCGTAAGTATCCATTTAAGGTATATTACAATTACTAAGCAGCGAGATTAAAAAAGTCTCAATAGTCTTTGGATAATATTACAAATCAATCCAAGTATAAATAAAACTATTTAAATGCACCAAAGTATTCTTGGCGATATTCGTTCAAACTTATAAAGGCTTCTGCAATTTCTGTAAGATTAACGTTATCAACCCTGTCCTTATGTGTGTGCAGAATAAGCAGATTGTTGAGACGTTTTTGAGTCATTGTAGAACGTAGATAGGTTTTTAGACGGCGGAGAGTCATAAACGTTCTTTCAGCTGTTGCAGATGAAACTGGACATGTGAGATTAATACGCAACAATGTGTAAATCTCTGAAAACATAGTTTTTCAAATTGAACTTTCAAGGTTGAAGAGGTCGCTTATCGTTTGAAGTTTTAGTGCATGCCTCTCGTTCATGCTTTTAACAAAATCACAAAACATATTTATTTGTGTTGAAAGTCGAGCACAGTTAATTTCTAGATAACCAAGAAGCCATTTGTTTTCATTCAGTTCCATATTGATCTGTTGTGGTTCATTTGTTGCTGCCACAATTAATTTTTCAATACTTGTCATAACCTTTTGTCCTTTATTTTCAGTGAACCTTTCATGTATTGCTCCAATTGCAGCATCAATAGCCTGAGACATTTCTGGCGAAAATATTCCTCAACAGTTGGAAATTTGAATGGTGCTGATCCTTCTTTAAATGTTCGAAGTCGTTTGGTAGAACTGGTGCATCAGTTAGACCGTCAGAAAGATTTAGGACATGTTCGTAAAAGTTTCTGAACATTTCATCTTGGCGCATCCGAGTAAGATATGTATTCAGTGCTTCGATTGCTGTGTTTCTCTCTTGATAGTTGATTTCTTTACTCTGCAGAGATTTGTTTGCTTGTTCTGAAGCAGAGAACATTAAGATGCCTAATTTTAAACCAAATAGTGTATCAAAGTTGTCCATTAGGCTTGTATAACCATTATCCTTACGACCAGCCTCTGAATTTTCCTTGGCTATAGTAATGTATGAAAAGATAATAAATAATTGTATTTACTTTAAAAATTGCATTTGCCGTCATTCGGTAGATGGCAACACTTTTTAAAATAATGCCACAACAACTCTCAATAATGTGATTACTGTAAAATGTAAATTAATTATAATTTCTTTCAAATATTAAATTTAAGAAATGAATCAAATGAATTATGAAAATTAAAATGATACATATAAACTTAAATGAATTACAGTTAAAAAAGTTAAACAAAGTTAAAATTTTAGGGGAGGGGGCAGACTGGAAATTCAAGGGGGGGGGCCGCCACACCTTAAAAGTTTTAGGGGGGCGGCTGCCCCCCGCCCCCTGCCCCCCCCCTACTCCGCCGCCAGTGCTTCTAGAAATAATTGTAGTTCTATGTAAATATTGTGTATGTCTTTTCCATTGTTTTCTCTATTGCGTTGAGTCATACAGTAGAAGGATTTAACATAAGCATGGAGTTACAATAAATAAGCCTGCTAGGAAATAGGTTTCATATTGTGTCAATATATTGAGGCTCTTAATAAAATATAAACTTGTATTTTTTAATTAAAATGTTTCTAATGCAGACACATTTAACATATGTTTTTGTTTTCATTATCGATATTGTCAGGGATGGCGGGTGAGCTCTTAATATTTCAGTACACATAAAACTAATAAAAGCTCTTAACATTTCCATTAAAATATTAATATTCAATTTGATTCTAATATTACTATCCACTATCCCTCTTATTTACTCGAAGTATTTAATGAAAGTTAAATCAACACTATAGATTAACAACTTTACATATATGTTTACAGAATATCGATTCCTCGAAAACAACCACACACCTCTTACTAACCTCTTCGTTTATCTCTAATAACCAACTCCTTCAAACTTAAATCTACGTTACCCCCTTCTTACCAGAGGCTTAGCTAGGGTGGGCGATGGTGGTCCGATGTGGAAAGTCTCCCCCAGGCCCCAGCTTGAGGGGAGCCCCAAAAATAATTCAATATTAAGTACATTATCTCATGGCATGGTGCCAAATGTCAAAGCCTCCCGGGCCTCCAAATCCCTAGGTTCGGTACTGCCTCTTACTGTCGTGCCCTGTATCTAATACGTTTGCCTGACAAAAACTGTCAATTTCTTCCCTCCATCCTCACCCAGGGAATTCGTCCAGATTGTAGTAAAGTTTGTTAAATGTCCCACAAGTCTTTAAAAGCCGAGGTTCTACACTTCATCTTCGCCCCGCCTCATTAGGGAACTTTACAATACATTAAAGTTCTATATGATATATGACAATATATCACTGTGTGACGTATTTTATTCATGCACATTGACAATGTGTGATAGTTAATAGTTAAGTTATTCTCAGATTAGTGACATTCAATATGTACCAATATGGTGATTAAAAAATGCACTTAGTATTTCAATGTTTTTACTTTTTATTCCTATATATATCTCAGACTCTCATGCCAAATTTATTGAAATCGAATTACATTTAATGGTCGCTCAACGAGACTGAAGTTTATAGTATCTTATTTATTGACATGAATTTTATAATATAAACATTAAATTAAACTTTATCATTAAAATCAACATTAAACATTAATTACAGCGAATTAGATATGTTGATATGTTAATTAACATAACATATAATGATATGCAACAGTTACTGCTTGTTTATTCATGTAGACATTATATTATAAACATAACCAAGTAAACATTAATGATTGTCAGCTCAACGCTTCTTATATAATTTCAGTGCCTTTTCTTCAAATTTGTCACTATCTCTCCGTGATCTTCTACTAATTGCAGCAATCTCTGCATTTCAGATTATGTATTAGTGATTGCATTATTAAATGATGACATCAGTGCAACTGACCGCAACTATGTAATAACAACACACTTAGCTCCAGTCAAATGAAGGTGTTGATCCCATGATACTGATAAACTTCAACGAAGCTGTATCAATACCGACCGAACGCACTTCAGATAGTGATGCGGTACCTACCATGTGATGCATTTTTTTGTCTCCAAGTTAGTGCGATCCTTCACTTGAAACACTCGATGCGTCCAGTCATCTTCACACTCCGCATCGCTTCAGCATATTCGGTTTTCATCTGCAGAAACTTTTTTCAGAAAACATCGCAAGGAAAAGCAGCTATGTACTATTATACCAAAGATGGTTTTTAATTTTTTTTTAGCATCAGACACAGTTTTGTATGTGACATAATTTCGCGAGATCTGCTTGATTAATAAAAGATTGTTAAATGGAGCATCACGACTAAAATGACATGAGATCCAATCTTTGACGTAAATGAGAAAGGCAAACTATCAAAATTCTTGCAAAATCTTTACCTCTGAAGGTGTGAGCTAAAACTGATTTCTAAACAAGTAGATCTGAAGCAGTATATCACTTTCGCCTTCCAGCGAGCCTATGGTAATTGCCTAGTATGAAAGTGGTACGCTGCTTGCTTACACTGACACCACATATCAACAATCAGGTTTTGTGCATCCCTCTGTAATCTTCACGTGGTACTTAACTTGAGGCACTTGACAGACTGTCTTACAGGAATGACACACCACCTGTTTGTGTTCCACCATAAACGGATCATCTAGTCTCGAATCCTCTAGCGGACTATACAGCTGCTGATCAACCTTAGGCCAAAATTGTTTGAAACGTTTGAACAATGGAATGTTTGGGCTGTTTGTAGAAACATAGAAGAAAAAAACAACTCCAATGATCAGTTCATGCACAAGATGTCGGAAAGTAAAATATAACAACTCATCTGAACAATTTACATGTCCCCTTAGTAACACCAGTGTTGACAGATGGTTGTCAAAACACATACCAATAATCTCATCATATACCTCCCATAACATTACCAGTGTAGTGTTGTATTGGCTTGTGCCTTACCAGTTCCGGTTGGTATTTTAGCTAAACATAAATATTCTCTTCTTTCCCAGTTACAACAACAGCTAATCTGACTAGTGTGACTGCAGCTCTGGATAATCTGTAGTTTCTCCCATTATCTTTCCGTCCCAGTGAATGACCAATGGGCATTTACTTATACATTAAAATTTGATTTTAAAATTCTTTGTCTTGCATCGAACAGACCGCAGCTTTTTGTAGTAAACAGGATTCTCAATATCGTAATCATCATCTTTACCTTTATCCTCACTTTGGCTGTTGCAGTGACCAAGTAGTAACATTTGCCTTCTGATGTCTTCTTTCTTCTTCAACTACTCAACGATTTTCTTCGACTGCTTTTCTTTTTGAAGATCGTTAACAGTTACCTTAGGACTCGTTCGCAAATGACGTAACGCTTAGAGGGTAGAGGGGGAGGGGATCTAGAATTTGTATAAGGGAGAGGGGGTCTGTGAAATTGTGACGTCACAAAAAATAATAATTATATTTGAGGGAATACAAAACTTGGTTGAATCTTCTGCCAAAATTACAATTCTTTTCAACTTGAAATTTTTAAAATTGACCGTTATGAAATCGGCGTTGGAGAATTATAGAGAAAAAGTAAAGAAGCTATTGAAATTATCTCTATCGATCAGCATTTGAATGCCTTATGGGAAAATGTAAAATAATGATTGTCTCAAAAAATAACGAAAGAAAAATAAATCAGTAATTTGAGGTATTTTAATTTATTTTAACTAGTGACGGGATATGGGGGGGGGGGGGGGGTGTGAAAATTTTGTGATACTTTGTGACAAGAGGAGGGGGCCCAGAAATTCCGTTTTTTGCGTTACGTCATTTGCGAATGAGCCCTTTAATGCTTTCGGATATTGTCTTTTTCAGTACCTTGTGATTATAGAAAACCATCTTCATAGATTGACCCAGGCTAGTAAGACATTGGTAGGCATTTTTAGAATCCGTTTGTCCAATTAATTAAACATCAGCTATACGTCTTGTCAACACACTTTTTATGAATTCCAACTTGATGTGGATTCCATATGAATTTAATAATTTGTAGTTAGTCAAAAACTACTTTATTATCCAACAAACTTGAATAATAAAATTAACTATAATTTAAAATTCAAATATCACGGTATACTTAATTTTAAAATGAAATAAATGTAATATGCTAAAAGCAATCAAAATCTTCAGAACTGCCGCATTATCATACAGTGAAACTTGGATCACTTGAGCGACTTTTTAACAGGCCCGTAGCGTTCGGGGCAGGGGGCCGCCCCTCCCTGCGTTTTGTCTGCCCCCCTCTGCTTGTTTTCTCTACTTAATAACATTTTTTCTGCCCCCCCCCCCCTGCTATTGGCCTGGCCCCTGCTTTAGAATGTTGGCAGTCTCTTATAAAGTGGTCATTTTTCAAAAAGTTTATTTTTTGTTGATTTGCTTGTCAAAAGGAAAAAACAACGAACCACAATGCAAATGATTCGAAAATTATTCCCTGCAATGATGAATTACCTAGTGTAATGTATCTATGTGTGTTGTATCTATGTGTAATGTATCAATGTAATGTAATTCATGTGTAATGTATCTATGTGTAATGCATCTATGTGTAATATATCTATATGTAATGTATCTATGTGTAAGTATATATGTGTATTGTATCTATACCTATTATATGTATGTAGGTGTATCTTTGTGTATTGTATTCTATGTGTAACGCATCTATATGTAATGTATCAATGTGTAGTGTACATATGTGTATTGTATCTATACGTAATATATTTATGTGTAATGTATCTATGTGTAATGTATCTATGTGTAATGTATCTATGTGTAATATATCTATGTGTAATGTATCTATGTGTAATGTATTTATGTTTAATGTAACTATGTGTATTTTATCTATGTGTAGTGTATCTAAGCGTATTGTATCTATGTGTAATAATGTGTCTATGTGTAATGCATATATGTTGTAATACATCTTTTCGTAATGTATTAATGTCTGTGTGTAAAGTGACATAATGTCTTATAGACATGTGGGTCAAATGATTTATGAGTTTTTAAACACGCATGTTAAATGATCTATACCAAAAGTCAAAAAGTAAAACAAAACATATTAAATACTGAAACAATCTCGTTTTATATTAACCAATAACCATAACATTACAGTGAATTAGACATGTTGACATTCTTTGCTACTCAGTTCTTTCATAAAATTGTATTTAAAATTCAAAAAAATGTTTACTGTGAAAAAAGTTTTAATTGAAATTGAATATCTCATTTTTATTGCATATAGTTGTTGTTTTTATATTGATTGGCTGACTCTGGGTTTTGGTTGTGAGCATGATGTGCTTCCAGTAGGTTAAAAGTTCAAAAACCCAACAGGCTTTAGTCACCTACCTATGTCTTCCATGTTGCCTCCATAACACACGCGGCTCTGATAGAAGGAAACAACAAATAGTTCCTTTTATAAGATAAAAAAGATTATCATTACAGAGATGTCAATCTTATTTTTTTGATCTTTTTCAGGTGCTGGTGAAACTCACTGGCTGGAGAAGTACTCAGTGGATGAACTGTTGAATACATTTACCTATTCAATATATACATGTCCAGGAAGCCAAAATTCAATGAGGTTAGGAGATTGTGGTTTGAATAAAACTTGTCCACAGGGGAAGGTGACATTCTAAATTTCAACATTTTTAGTTTGTTTTAATGAGTTGTTTTAAAACTGAATATTGTCACATGTTTCATCTCAATTCTTATAACTTTCAACATAGATTTTTGTTGCTTGTAAATATATTTTGACCTACTATTATTATTTATATGCCTGTCAAAATTGAATTCGTGTGTGTGTTTGATTTGTAAAATATTCTCCATGATTAAATACAATTTTAAAAAAACGACAAAAAAGCAACTGACTTATTGTGTTTTTTTACCATTTTAATATTAAACGTCACGTTAATGTATGTTTTTAAATTGTTGTCTAAAATTTTCATTCAACTGTAAATAAGATGAAAGTAAGTTCTTCTAAGCTCTTAATGTGAATTGGATCAGGTGAAGTATAGAATTGATGTTTCCATAGCCATGGTATAATATTAAGGGGTTGTGTGACTTGCACACCTCCCAACCTTAGTCAGGTATCCATTTAAACTCTTGTGACTTTTAATATGACCAGGCAAAAATGTCCTTTGCTCACAGAGTCAAACCTGGGACTATCAGTCAGTGCTTGACCATTTATCCTCTTTATAATCTGGCCTCATCATTAACTACTTAATGTCCTAAATTAAAAAAATGGGGACCTACTTCAGTTTGACTTTGAAACCACTGTTACAGGCTAAAGTGTTATAGTACTCTACCTTCATTTTGCATCTCGTGTTAAGCTTACAGCCTAACCCAACCCCTACTATTTCAGCATTTATCACTCTGTATTAACCTTTATTCAATGCGCATCAATGTACTAGCTATCAACTTAGGACAAAAAGATGTGGGTTATGATTTGTTTAGTCAATTCAGAGAGAGAGAGAGAGAAACACACTTCAAGTGATTGGAACCTCCAGTCATTCTCCTTGCTTTGCTAATTTATTATTTTTTGAAACATGCATTTTGAAAGCAGAAAAGAGCAAGGTTTACATAATATATTATTATTCGAAATTATGTTTTGGATAAACTTATTACAAAATAACACTAATGCATCCATTTAAGAATATTGTTACACATTTAGCTATTTCAATTTAAGAAATGCTTTGCACATACTCTTTATCTAAAATAGTTTGATGGTGTTCTGGTTGATTAAGGTATTCCCAGATATGAGGAAATGATGAACATGGCGCTATTATGGTGACCCTTGTGTATAAGGAATCACAGTGCATTTTACTATGGTCTAAATTAGTTAAGTGTAATTTTTGTTGTTGTCATAAGACAATGGTGGTCTAATTATTTTTACTGATGGGCCATAAATAGTTGGACCAGACTTTGCGCTGATCGATGAAGTTTATTGATTGAATGTATGGGCCTGATCAAATATCCATACAGTCAGTGAGTTGCTGACCATTTTTATAGGGGTTCAAACTCGATTGTTTGTTGGAGGCTCAAAATGCTGTTATGACACCTTGATTTTAACATTTTCTAATGGGCCCAGCCTTCTTTATCAGGGAGGCCCTAAAACTGTTAATATAGGCCAAACACTAGTCATGGTAAACACATGAAAATAGTGAATGTAATCAATGGAAAATTTGCTCCTTAATTAAAAACATGTTATTGTAAGATGATACAGATCAGGGGTTAATTTATGGGGGAGGGGGCGAAGATCCATGATTTTGACTTTTATGTTTAAAATTCTCAAAATAAAAGAAATCAGCCCTCGAGAGACTAAAAGTAATGATGCTAGTAGCTACCAACGTAGGCCTTGTTTGCAAAGGGCCCCCAATATACCTTTGTCAAGGGCCACCAAAACATAAAAATAGCTCATCGCACTACTGAAGCAGTCAGAATATCGAGCTAATGCCCCTACATTCCGACATTTTATAAGGCCAGATATGTCAGTGCCAAATACTTAAGTATCTATGACAATCTATCAGACTATTTGTTGGAGGCTCCTAATAAAGTAAGGAACCTATTCTATTGCTTGCAAAGCTTATACGTTAAAAAAATATGATTTGAGTTTTATAACAGGTTAATCACTTGCACTGATATCTACAAGAATTAGCACAGTCTGCTGGTGATGTAGCTACACTAGCATTAAATCCAGATCTGCCATGGAAGATAGTGTCGGGTGACAGATGAATAAAGTTATTTGTGTCTGTCTTTTTTTAAAAATTATATTTGTAATTTTATTGTTTTCCTTTTTTGAGTATGTTGTCTAAGAATGTGTCTAACTCCTTGTTGTGTGGTAATGTGAACATAAATACTATACAAAGTCTGTAGTCCAATGTACTGCCTTTTGTACAATGATATGAACTTATATTATTGTGTGTTGTTAATTGGTTTTCTATTGATTTATATTGATGTTTTTTGTGAGTGAATAAGTTAAAAAAAATGGTAGCATATAAACGTGTAACTATCACTAGCCTATATAGGATTTGTTGATTTCTCATCAATATTGACAAATACAACTCTCTGTTCTGGAGTTATCTGTTTGAAATATTTCATGTTATATATTTAAAGTTAATGGAGGAAAATAATTTGAAGTGTTGTTCTGTTAAGATGTGTGTGTGTGTGATAGTGTATGTGTGAGTGTGTATGTGAGTGTATCTTGTTAGTGTGTGTGTGTGTGTGAATGTATGTGAGTGTGAGAGAGAGATAATGTATGAATGAGTGTGTAGGTGTGTGATAGTATATGTGTGAGTGTGTGTCTGTGTGTGATAGTGTATGTGTGAGTATGTGCGTGTGAATATATGTGTGTGTGTGAGAGATAATCATGTGTGTGTGTGTGTGTGTGATAGTGTATGTGTTAGTGTTAGAGAGAGAGAATGTATGTGTGAGTCTGTGTGAATTGATAGGGTATATGTGTGTGTTTTTGTGTGAGAAAGAGTTTATATGTGAGTGTGTGCGTTAGGGTGATAACAATTTTCATTATTTTTCGTAAGCAGCATGAAACCCCTTACATTCAAGGAACAATTGTATGTAGATGATAGTAGCAACATTATTTTTTTTTTAAATTGAAAAAATTTCCGTACCTTTTCATTTTTGTTTTCACATATCGCGTAGTTTGACTATCAGTTTCAATTTCACACTGAATTTTTACATGACTTTCTAGACAGTTTTTAAGCACATTCCAGTCAGTTTTTCCATTTGCTTATAAACAAGGCATCTACCCTCATCTTCTAAACAGAATAGGGATCCTAGATTTCCATCTGTTCAAAAGCTAATCAATCTCACATGGATGCCCACAAACCGTCAAATTCTGGAAACTTCACTTTTCTGTTCAATAGCCAGAAACGGCGACTGGATCGAATCAAAATTATTATTACGGATATAGAATTGTTCTTGAGGGAAACTCTAGACTTTCCACTATTATCCAGCGCACTAATCAGAAAGAAAATCAATTGTCTGTTTGATTTATATGACAAAACAAAAATAAACCGTCTGATAAATTTACTCCAACACTTCTAAGTTATTCGATTTCACCAACGTCAATGGAAAATGGAAAAGCAAGGAGGATAAAGAGCCTACTAGAGGCAATTTAAGAGTGGAGGAAAGATTGGTTATTCAATGGTCAAACAAGCCTTTAGAATCAATCCACCCAAGAAAACGAATCCGACTATCCAAAACTCAATCTCAAGCCAGCTCTTCTCAATCGCAACCTACACAAACACATACAACTGTCTCACAGCCTACACAAACACATACAACTGTCTCACAACCTACACAAACACATACAACTTTCACAACCTACACAAACATACCCACTGTCTCAGAATCTTCTGAAACCTCTGCTTCTTCACCCGACTCGACAACCTATTCTTCCACGTCATCTTCTGAATGCAAACCGAAATACCAAAGAGCAAGCACTACAACAGCGGGTTTGCTAGTACTAAAAAGCAACATTTCTACACAAAAAGTATATGACGCTCTTGCAAACCATTGCTGAACAGGATCATGATGTGCCGTCTTAAGTCAGGCGGGTGTTTTGAAACGATAATCTCTGAAGACTGAAAATGAAAACCAAAAATTTTCAAAACTTCAAAGCAAAGAATCCTATTGTCTCTAGTTTGATGGTAAAAAGAGTGCAAGGGGAAGTATCAAGTAGTTATGCTGAAAATATGACAACCGAAATAAAACCCGGTACTCTTAAATGTGATGTCCAAGCAAGGGCTTTCAGAAGCCACAACATATTGACTGTCAGCACCATGTACTCGACCTCTTTCTGAAACATGTCATGAATTTCTTATTCAAGAACCAATGAGCAAAACAAGAACTCAACTATTCCTTCATTGACAAATTAACGCAACACTATGCCACTCTTCAGGCTGATTACTGCCTCGTTGTGACAGATGATGTTAGCACAGGCAAGAACCCTGGATAGCGAGATGATTTCAAGTTCTTTTTATGAATTATGTTAGGCATATCGTCATTACAAAACAACTTCACGTTGGCCTCGCATCAGCAGGAAGAAACTATAAAATTTACACTAGGGCAAGATGGAACTCACATGCGATATATACTATAGCATTATTTCGATACCAGAGTGGCGCAACATCCTCGCTCCTGCTTGCAACTTCATCTGCTATGAATGGGCAAATGCTTGATTCCATGTGCAACACTACAATAAAGCGTCCTTCAATGAACTGTTCACCTCACTCATCAGGTAAAATGCAAAAACGTGCTGTAAAACTGATGGATAACTTCATGCGAAATCGAACATTTGAATTTTTAAATCTGAAAATCATATGAACAATATGTTTTAAACATTTCTTGTACATTTCGTACATATTACTAACTGATCTCATTTATTTGTTAATAAAAGTTGATTAGTTATTATTATTACTTTGAATTAAGCTAAAAATCTTGTCCTTTTTTTGAAAAAAGAATATTTTTTCACTTTTTTCTTCCAAAAAAGAGGGAGGTGGGGAACTTTTAAAAACAAGCAATTTAAGTCTTTTTCGTTTTGACAAAGGACATTTTAGAGCATTTTTGCCGAACGAAATCCGTATTATTTTCCGTGTTTTGATAAATAGAGAGGGAAGTAATCATGTTGAATAATTGTTATAAAATAAATAATTATTACGCCCCTTGATTAGCTTTTATTATTTATATTTAAAATATAAGCAAAAATGGTACCCAGGAAAGTCTTTTTCGGCCCTGAGATGTCAGATTTAAGTATTTTCCGTTTCGACAAAGGACATTTTAGAGCTTCTTCTGATAAATAGAGAGGGAAGTAATCATGTTGAATAACTGCAAAAATATATAATGATTTACGCCTTGATTAGCTTTCATTATTTATATTTAAAATATAAGCAAAAACGGTACTTAAAAACGTCCCCTTTTTCGGCCCTCAGAGGACAAATCGCGAAATGATGTACACTTGGCAGGCCAAGACCTACAAAATGATATATACATAATTGGTCTAGGACTTATGGTTGCTGAGATATAGGGCGCTCCTTTGTTAATATAGCTTATATAGTAAAAAACAGTACTTTACAAGCCCCCTTTTACGGCCTCAGAGGTCAGATATAAACGGATACATGTAATTTCTTGGCAGGCCAAGACCTACAAAATGATATATACATCATGGGTCTAGGACTTATGGTTGTTGAGATCTAGGGTGATGACGGACAGACAGACAGACAGACAAAACGGGGACAATAGAGCATTTTTTTTCGTTAATGCTCTAAAAATCAATAATGCGATTGATATTCTTAAATTAGACATAAAAGTTCGATTGCAAGTGGTTTCATAAAAATATTTTTTTTTTGTTATCACCCTAGTGTGCGTGTGAGAGTATATGTGTTACTGCGTGATTTTTTTGTAAGATCATTTTTTATTTACTGTATTTGTTTTGTCCCAATTGTGGCTGCCGATTTATTTTATAAAGACATGCTAATTGATACAAAAACATAATCAAAATTTATGTATTTTTTACCGCAAATTTTATGAATAGTACAAAATGTGTAATGTGTATTTTAGAATGCTATTGTATATTATCTTATTTATAACGAATGTTGGTAGATTTAGGTGGGGTAAGGTGGAGAGGCTTTTACATGATGGGGGACAAAAAAAACGGTTGAAGTGGCTGCACTTACAGCCTGGTGAGGAATTCCTGGGAAATGTTTGGAGGGGTACAAAAAATGGTTCTCTTAACGTACACCCCTTTGCCTCCTTGCTGCAATACGAGTAATTTGTGACGCTGTTATTCGGTACTTGATCAATAATTCCAAACCTTCAAATGATGTCGCAGTATATCGATTTTTTGTCTCAGGTGTATTGGTTTGTGTTTGTGTGTGTGTCGGGCTTGAGTGAGAGTTTTGCTACTGCGTGATATAGCTATGCTTCTGTGTTTGTATGTCTGTATTTTATTATATATCTAGCCTATAGGGGGAGCGTGCTTACAATTTTTATAAGTATACATTATATATAATATTTGTATAATCTAAGACATTTATATTTTACTATTTATTTCAAGTTTAATACACACATTTAAAAGCAGAATATATAATTTATATATTTAATAATAATAATTATTGTATGTATATTAGGGTGCATCACCAAAAAAATATTAATAATTGATCTGTCTGCTATTTAAATTTGTTCCATTGATCAAAAAGCATTGTGTAAAAATAAAAAATATTTCACAATATTTAGAGGCCCCCGGACTTTCAACAAAGTTTGTATAACCACATAAAACCATCCTTCTTGTAAACTTACAGACTTAATATAAAAAGTGAAGCGCTATATAAATTGTTTTATAGTCTTTGGTTTTATAATGTTTGGTAGCTATGATTGATTTTGATAAGCAGTTGTGCTAGAAATAAAATTTAAAATTCACATTTTATTAGCAAAAACAACACTTTTCCTTACCGCATATTGATGACTGAAGGCAAGCATTTTAATTTCGTTATTTATATTATTTTAATTTCTGATACATGGACCATAAAATCAGAATATGAAAATGATATGAAAACAACAATAAAATATTTACACCTTCTAAGGAAATGCTGGCTGACCCTGGCATCATTTCAACAGTTGCATATCCAGTTATTACTGCGTCTCCTGCTCGTGAATAAAGAAACCACAAACTCTTCTGAAAACTGAATTGTTTCATTGGCCCTGCAATCGTTGATGATATAAGTAATTGGAATTCTTCTGACTACCAACTTATTTACAAGTTTTGAGTGCATGATGAATCACTGCAATGTAGCAGCACACAGTGAGCGTCCAGTTCTCTTGGTGCACCTCTTGATTTACAACTGCCAAAATTGTGCTGAATCAAGTTACTGCTTTCTACGAAAAAAGCAAATATTCCAATGGTGACAGAGAGGAGAGCTTGTGAGAAGATTGTTCAGCTTTTTGATGAATACAATAAATTTCGTTCAATTGATAAAAGTCGCCGAAACACACCGTGCCACCAAACATAAACTGGAACAAATGAAATCTATGTTGGCAACAATTTTTCAACTGTGGCCACCAAATGTCGAGACTATTATCAAGAATGCAGAAGATCTAGCAATCTTGAGTTCTATGAAAGGAGACAGGTCTTCCAGCTTTGGATCATTTGACAAAACACTTGCAAAAAAAGTCGCTCGACGCCATTCACGATGTCGCAACATTGGAACGTCAGAAACGCGCAAGAGAAGAAAATACAGCATGTTCAACGATATCAGTGCCTTCCAGCGAGAGTAGCAGTGACGAACCCGATGATTCTACTTCTAAATCTGAAGATAAGTTTGTTGATAACTGTTTGGATGATATAATGCCATTGCAAAAGTTGCGAAGAAAGCCAACAGGAGCTTTGGTATTTGTACCTCCAGATGTTTTAAGCCGACCAAATCTTGTGTCACTAGCGACAAGATTAAAGATTACACCAACACAGGTGGCAGCTTTCACAGGGCCTTATTAGTGAGTCTGGGGGTGATGTATCAATGGTGGTTTCTTCCTATGCCACTGCAGATCGTTCACGTCGCAAAGTTGTAAGTGAGATATCTCCAAAGATCCACGACTCCTGGGAACCACCCAAACTCTGCACTCTCCACTGTGATGGCCGCAAACTGATACCTCTCTAAAAAAATCATCGTGTCACTGAAGAACGCATAACAGTTGTTGTCGGTGATGCAAAGCAATTCAAACTTCTAGGAGTGCCAAAATACGCCAAGGCAACAAAGAAAAACCGTTGGGGAAATAATTGCAGAATTAACCATGAAGCTAAAGACAGAGTGGCATTGTAATGATTGTATCGTTAATATGACATTCGACATTAACAAGATCAAACACTGGTCAGACTGCTTCCTGCATTGCCATACAAAATAAGCTGCAACGGCTGTTCTGTGGTCAGGTTGTCGCCATCACATTGGTGAAGTTCTCCGTCGCATGTGTTTGAAGACATGAAAATAGAAGTTTCAAAATCCCCGGATATAACTTTGTTCACCAAGCTGCGAAGTAATTGGGAATTAAGCTACATGATTGGTCTCATGTACGTCGTTTGTTTACGTTAGCTGACATGATCTGAAGGCTCAAGAGCGACTGACGATAATGAGAGTATGCGTAATCGCACATGCCAACTCTAGTAAACAAACCGAATTCTTGCGAGACGACGACCACGAATTCCTTAAGCTGTCCCTTGTTTACCTGAATGCTACAAATAAGGAGGTTAACTTTAAAAGACCAGGTGCCCTGCACAAAGCACGGTGGATGGCAAAGCTGATATATCGCCCCTAGATTGCACTGTGTGAGAAACGAATTCAATTATTGCCTCCAGGTACTACTACCACACGTGATCAAGTGCCAAAGATCTTCGTGCATTTACTACATTTGTAACACATGTTTATGTCGTGTGGTGGCTCACTTGCAAAAGAGTGGATGCACAATGGAATGATCTACAGCTCTACAAGCGACTTTTGGATTACAACGATGTCAACAGAGACATATCCAAGTCAGCAATCCGTGCCCTGAATAGGCATCTGTGGTACCTCACTGCTGAAATGATCCCACTTTCTGTTCAGCAATGAAGTACCCGTGTTGGAAAAGCGAGCTCTAGCAGATGGTTGCCCTCCAAACCACAGAATCGATTTGGAAATGGTTGGGGAAAACCACGATTCCAATCAATTGATTCTAAAACTCGGTTGTTTGATCTGGCTTGAGTTGACTCGTGGTTTACTATATACAGACTTCAACTGGGCACAGGATTCCTCCAACTGTATGTTGATGATTGGTGCCAAACAGCTTCTTACATTGCCAGTGCAGAAAATGTTGCTGCTATTAACGTTGTTAACGATTGTGCCGAGAGAGGAGTGAAACTGGCATCTGACTTTGTTGAAGCAGCGCGAACGGATGAACATTTTCAAGACATTCTTCAAGTGGTAGGAATGGACCGCAAAACATCTCAAATGTGCGTAAACCTTACAAACGTGCAACAAAGTGAGACTGAATTAAATGCAACAGTAATAAATAATTTAATACTTTAATGTAATTTTTATATAGGCTAGAATAAACTTTTTTTTCTTTACATGTTTTGTGATTTCTTGGGCGGGGGGGAGGGGCGACTCTGATATGAAAATATTTTACACAAGTTATTATTAATGATATTAGAACAAATTAGAAACATAGACAGCTCAAAACAAACAATCATTTTTTCCTCTATATTGTGGTGATGCACCCTAATGTAAATACAAAGTATAGCTGTACAGAAGAAAGGTTAACATTCTAGGTAGGCGTTTGAAAAGAAAATATGACAAATAACGTGTAGGCCTACTGTAGTATTCAATATATATATATATATATATATATATCGTGGAAATATTTTTTTTCATTTTTGAGCTATATTTAGCGAGGCTGGTCTTTAAAATTCAAAATTGTCTAAAGAAATATACAGTATGCGCACGCAAGCGTGTGTGTATAAATGTATGTGTGTGTGTCATACATCTCTGCGGGAATACTGATGCAGACAACATTTAAACTAATGATTTTGCTACGGAAAAACAATCTCACCTTCAGAGTTCAGACCCCACCCCTTGTTTATCAATGTTTCTTAAATGTGGGTCTCTGTGACCATACTGGTGAGTTGGGAGAAAAATTTTTATCTGCCATTGACAAAAGAAAAAAAAAAAGTAATAGAAACTAGTTAAAAGCTGAATTGAATATTCTCATTTATATTTTGAAGATGAGATAATAAGATTTGAGTAATTTTATTTTATCGACCAAGGCAGTTGATGAATGATTGCCCATATAATACAATTTCATTTTGACTCACCCAATGTTTGCATTATTGTTTGTACGTCATTGTCTGTAAGATTTTGTTTACAGTAGACCCCCATAAACAGTTTGTTAGAGTGTGGGTCTCAACAAAGAATCAACACAAATGGACCCATTACCATTCTTTAACAATCAGATATCCTCCGACTGGGGCTTGGGCCCCACACCTTTTTGGAAACACTGTCTTATATTATAAAACTTCATTCCCATATTGTGTTTTGTGTGTGTGCCCGTGTGTGCAGTTGGAACAAAACATGACCCGAGTGACTAATCGGTTCTCAGCTGGTGGTACGCGTACCCCAAGGAGTACAGGAAGGTTACTCAGTGAAACGCTGCGACATATTTGATTTTTTTCTTTTCAAGTAACCAGGAATTCGAAGAAGGTCGCCAGTTTGCTGCATGTCATCAAAATACAAGCTAAGTATCGCATTAGAAATGTAAGCAAATTTCATTATAAAATAAATAATTCTATTCTCAAACTGATGTGTGAAGGGTACCCACAGACATACTTTCGAAACCTTTGGTTATAGTCTCGAAAAAGGTTGAGAAGCGCTGCCACAAAGTGTCCTAACTATATAAAAAAATGTCATGTTTTTTTAACCGTCCCACATTTAATTACTTCAAGGTCATGTCCTCACAGTTTTTGACCTCAAAGTCCATAGCATCATCGTCTACAGCCTCACTGTCTATTGCCTTACAGTGTATGGCATCACACTCTATGGCCTCAAAATCTATGGCCTTACATCTATGGCCTCACATTATATGGCCTTTAAGTATATGGCCGCACAGTCAATGGCCTCACAGTCTAGGCCTCTGTCTATGGTCTCACCGTCTAGGCCTCACAATCTATGGCCTTAGATTATATGGCCTTACACTCTATGGTCTCACACTCTATGGCCTCACACTCTATGCCCTTAAGTCTATGGCATCACAGTCTAGACCTCTGTCTATGGCCTTACAGTCTATGGCCTCACAGTCTAGACCTATGTCTATGGGCTTACAGTCTATGGCCTTACAGTGGTCTCACAATCAATGGCCTCGCAGATATGCCCTCCAAGTCTACGGCCTTATCGTCTAGGGTATAATAATATATCGCCCCACACTGGAGCCCTCTTCAAACAGCATATAGAAAGGGCAACAATTTTTGTGAGACGGCATTAAAGACGACTATGTATATGCTAAATTGATATAATGATTGAACATTTGCAGATAAATAATTCCAGTTATTGAATATTTTATTTCAAAGATGAGCTGAGCATATATATCAAATACACTTATATCTCTAAATCCATCCCAACGTGGCTAGACTGACTGCATAACAAGGAACACATGTGATAAATTAATGTTAATGCAGTTGATTTTCAAATCGGCGTATTTAATAAGTTATATTGTTACAATACTTTAAAAAAAGACGTATGCTGCTTTGAGATTACTACTTTCATTCACATGCAAATATAGAGTATGCATAGCAATTATATTCAGCTAGCTAGTCAAGAAAACATAAACAAGCAATTAAGCCTGTTCCATTCTGGACACAGGACGTGTTAGCGCATTTTCATGTTGTAAATATTTGTAAATTTTGAAAATGTTTATAATTCAATTGTGTAATGCATATATCTGAAAAAAGATATTAAAAGGGACAAGTAAGTCATGTTGAATAACTGTTACAAAAAATAAATAATGATTACGCCCCTTTGATTAGCTTTTATTATTTATATTTAAAATATAAGCAAAACGGTACATAACAAACTCTTATATTTTGGCCCTGAGAGGTCAAATCGCGAAATGGACTTTTGATGTACACTTGGCAGGCCAAGACCTACACAATGATATATACATCATGGTTCTAGGACTTATGGTTGCTGAGATATAGGGCGGTCCATTATTAATATAGCTTATATAGTAAAAAACGGTACTTTATAAGGCCCTTTTACGGCCCTGAGAGGTCAGATCGCGAAATGGAAAAAAGTCATTTCTTGGCAGGCCAAGACCTACAAAATGATATATACATCATGGGTCTAGGACTTATGGTTGTTGAGATCTAGGGTGATGACAGACAGACAGACAGACAGACATAGACAAACGGGACAATAGAGCATTTTTTTCGAAAATGCTCTAAAAATAGAAAATAGGCCCCATGGTATAGTACAAAATACATTTGTGCAATAGATGTCTGCCTCATTATATTGCTACAAATTAATACATACTGGAATGGGCGGATTTAAGTAAGTTGAGGCCAGGGCAGGAGAAAATATTGGGCCCTCTAGAAAAAGAGAGATATCAAAATCTATAAAATTGGATTGTAGAGCCCTAAATAGTCGGGGCCCTGGACACGCCCTCTGCGCCAGTCCTTAAATCCATCTCTGAAAAATAATATTATTTTTGTTGTAAATATAATCAATTATATTTATAACAACATTAATGATAAATGTAAAAATGAATTTAAGTTCAATTGAATGCAGAATTTCAGAATTAAATTTCCTTTATTTTTTAATTATACTTTATTAAAAGCCGAAACAAAAAAAAAAAAATGGAAGAAAATATGTGTTTGTGAGTCCTTATGGATAGCAATTAAGGTCCCTAGTGGGTGGGCCCTTTAAATCCTGGCGCCGGCCTCGTAATAATCGCCACAAACTCTTTATCGACGCCACTACATGTACCTGTTGATGAAACCGCAATGTTTAGTGATGCTATCGCATTGCTAATTGTTGTCGAACTCGCCTCTCGTATGCCACTTTTTATTGATTTGTTTTGTGTGAAGGTGAGAGAGATCTGACCCGCGAGAAATGATTCGTTGAGCCGTGCCGTCAGGTCAATAATTTAGCGGAAGTGTCATGAAGTTGGTGGTGATGTCACTTCTTGTCTGCGCGTTACTTTTTTTTGTAATTTATTACTGAATAAATAAAAATGTAATATGTTTGCAACTAATAACATAACTATAGGTTTAGTAAATATTAAAGAAAATTAAAACTCCATGTTTTTGGGTTTTTTGGTCTAATTTTTGTATCACATATTTTTTTCCCTGTTAAAAATAGTACTAGCTCGATTATCTTAATTATGCAAAACAAAAAAAACAAAAGCAAAAAAAAAAAAACACGCCTGAATCAAACATTTCACACTCACTCTAAATTAATATTGCTGGTTCTATGTAGTTATCAGCAAAGTTAAATAGAAAATATTTTCGTGACTAATTACAGTACATATGTTAGTACTTTCACTCTGATAGATATCACACCTTATAACACGCGTTATCATAACTTTTGTAGTAAGTAGAACATTTCAGTTAGGGTACATTTTTTTAAAATAATTTTCACATTGCATACCATTTTAAATGGCCCAACAGAGTATAACATTTTAAATGGCCCAACAGAGTATAACATTTTAAATGGCCAAAAAAAGTATGTTAATTCAGTTCATAGTGTTAAGTTGTCTGTTAAAAAATGTTGTAATTAAAAGGAATTCATTGACACTGTAATGACGTGTTTCCCAAACTGTGGTACTCGTACCCCAATGGTTACGTGAAGAGATTTGCAAAGGTACACTTTGTAACATGTTGAGAACATTGGGTAAACATTCACTTGTAAAAAGGTTCCATTTCCTTTTTATTGGCCCTTGAGCAATATACCCTTTCTTTTGGCACCGACTCGAATACAAGTCTGTTACCTTCTCGGTTCCGATCGATATTACCGTGTCCACCCAGTTTATAAAAGGGGTACCAGACATTTAGTTAAACAATTATTTATTGGAGAAATCAAAGATGACTGAACACTACTAGCCACACAGTCACATAGAATAGCCGTGGCTACATTAACAGGTGAATTCATCCCAACTTGATGGTCTGTTTAGGCTGTATAAGTAAATTTTGAACTTAACATTTTAGGCCCTGATAGAAATAACATTATCGACAAAAACATTTAGTCTTTCTGCAGCAGTAATTGCTATAATCATTACAGCCGCAGTGAAGGACCAGACAGTAGTAAATAACTGGGAATACAGAATTATCTCGACCTTTAGGCAGGGGTTTGTCGGAGTTGCTAGGATTTGATTTAGCAATTTGCAGTATTGATTGGACGATTTTTACCTATGTTCTTTTGGTCACACACGATCCCAGATTGGTCTCTAAACTTACAACTACCACATCATCCCCAATGTGTCTGTGTACAAAGCACGAAATGTTGAAATGATTAGGGAGTGTTAACAGCAATATCGATTATATTTATGTTTCATTGTTGGTGTGTATATGTTTATGTTTCATTGTTGGTGTGTATATGTTTATGTGTGTTAGTGTGTTATTGTTGATGTGTTTGTCTGTTAATGTGTATGTGTGCTTTAATTATGTTTTGTATTATTGGGTCATGGGTTTTTGTATTGACCGACAGAATTTCAATTGATTGGTTCAGTATAATAGACAATCAGGCCTCGATTTACCGCCGGGGATGCCCGGGATATCCCCGGCACTGAGACCTGTCATCCCCGGCTCTGCTTTAGCTAATATATCCCAGCCGGGGATGAAATCATAGACGTTTATCCTCGGCTCTGCAGAAATTTTTGTTCATCCCCTGCACTGGTTTTTTTTTCTTAAATCGAGCACTGCAGACAATACTAAACATGTTTTCAATAGTGTGGTCCAGTATAGCAGACAATACTAAACATGTTTTCAATAGTGTGGTCCAGTATATCAGACAATACTAAACATGCTTTCAATAGTGTGGTCCAGTATAGCAGACAATACTAAACATGTTTTCAATAGTGTGGTCCAGTATATCAGACAATACTAAACATGCTTTCAATAGTGTGGTCCAGTATATCAGACAATACTAAACATGCTTTCAATAGTGTGGTCCAGTATATCAGACAATACTAAACATATTTTAAATTGTGTGGACCAGTATAGCAGGCAGTACTTAACAGAGATTCAGCTTTGACCAGTACAAGAAACTAAAAATAAAATCAATTCAGACATATTGTTTTTATTTAAATAGTTATTTATTGTCATTACCAGACTATCATAGATCGGGCACCAGTTGTTTATTATACATTTGAAGCCTAAGCGTGCTTCGTCCCGATCATTTACAAATATAATGTTTACATTCAATCTAGGTTATTCCATCATTCTGGTCTTGGGCGGCCCATCTATCACACTCTAGAGATCAACGTTGCCAGCGGTTTAAAAAAAATGCCTACCTATGGCCTATGCATATCTTTGTGTTCTTATTACAACATGGAACTGATTGAATGTATAATGTTGTGATTTTCAAAATTATTTTTCTATAGCAATATGGTGACACCCCTCAGATATCACCTAAATGACTGGTCGAGCACTGGAAGTCAGTGTAATTAAAAGTACCCGACTGGTCAAGTACTGTATGTTAGTGTGGTAAAGTTCACGACTGGTCAAGTGCGAGATTTCATGGTAATTCAAGTGCTCAGATTATTGAATGTCAGGGTTGCATACGTCTCCAACTGTTCAAGTATCGAAATGTCAAGTGTTGCAACGTCTCCTGAACGGTCAAATATTAAGATGTCGACTGTAGTAAAGTCTCCTTACTGGTCAAGTATTGTATGTTACTGTGTTAATGTTACCGACTATCTGAGTTTGAGCCAGGTAAAATTCAAATCTCCTATATGGTATTTTGATCGATGTCCGTAAACTTTCTTACAATAGGAACTGCTTTCATCTTGCATTCTGGGCGGGGCTTACGGAAACACGTCATAACCTTTACCGACGTCTAGTTAAAAGGTTAAATTATGGGAACATCTCGACATCTGCCTGTCACATTTGATCTATAAAGAAATCTAGAATCATTCTCAACAGAAAATCATTAGTTATACCAAGTGAAAACCGTATGTTTCATTTTCATAATTCATTTGATTTATTCCTTAAACTTAATATTTGAAAGAAATTATAATTAATTTACATTTTACAGTAATCACATTATTGAGAGTTGTTGTGGCATTATTTTAAAACGTGTTGCCAACTACCGAATGACAGCAAATGTAATTTTTAAAGTAAATACAATTATTTATTATCTTTTCATAAATTACTATAGCCGAAGAAAATTCAAATGCTGGTTGTAAGGATAATGGTTATGAAAGTCTAATAAATTATTTTGATACACTATTTGTTTTAAAAATTAGACATCTTAATTATTTCTGCTTTGAATAAGTTAAACAAATCTCTGCAGAGTAAAGAAATTAACTGTCAAAAAATAAATACAGCAATCGAAGCACTGAATAAATATCTTACTTGGATGCGCCAAGATGAAATGTTCAGAAGCTTTTACGAAAATGTCCAAAAACTTTCTGACGGACTAACTGATGCACCAGTTCTACCAAACGACCTCGAACATTTCAAGAAGGATCAGCACCATTCGAATTTCAAACTGTTGAGGAATATTGTCGCCAGAAATGTTTCAGGCAATTGATGCTGCAATTGGAGCAATACATGAAAGGTTCACTGAAAATGAAGGACAACAGGTTATGACAAGTATTGAATAATTAATTGTGGCAGCAACAAATGAACCACAACAGATCAATATGGAACTAAATGAAAACAAATGGCTTCTTGGTTATCAAGAAATTAACTGTGCTCGACTTTCAACACAAATAAATATGTTTTGTGATTTTGTTAAAAGCATGAACGAGAGGCATGCACTAAAACTTAAAACAATAAGCGACCTCTTCAACCTTGAAAGTTCAATTTGAAAAACTAAGTTTTCAGAGATTTACACCTTGTTGCGTATTAATCTCACATGTCCAGTTTCACCTGCAACAGCTGAAAGAACGTTCTCGACCCTCCGCCGTCTAAAAACCTATCTACGTTCTACAATGACTCAAAAACGTCTCAACAATCTGCTTATTCTGCACACACATAAGGACAGGGTTGATAACGTTAATCTTACAGAAATTGCAGAAGCCTTTATAAGTTTGAACGAACATCGCCAAGAATACTTTGGTGCATTTAAATAGTTTTATTTATACTAGGATTGATTTGTAATATTATCCAAAGACTATTGAGACTTTTTTAATCTCGCTGCTTAGTAATTATAATATACCTTAAGTGGATACTTCTTCTTCTTCTTTGTTCTCGATTTATGATTATGGAGGATTTCAAACGACCAGGCCTATATTTATGATGAACTGCACGGTGGCATCCAGGTCCGTCTCGCTCCCATACAGTTTTTGATTGAGGGAGGTCATCTGTGGCCAGAACCTGTTGCGAGCTGTGTCATGAAAAGGGCATGTTTGGAGAACATGTTCTGCATTCTCTGGAGACATCCCACATGGGCAGTCCTCACTGTTTCCAATGCCTAGCCTTCGGAACATGTGTTGTCTTAGTCTGTTGTGCCCAGTTCTGAGTCTGAAGATAATATTTTGGGCTTGTCTGGGAAGATTATAGCAGGGGTCGTTTTTGTCATGATCTGGGTGATTATTCATCCATTTTTGTTGGATTTGATTTTTTATACAGCTCTTACTTTCTTCTGCATTTAGGGGGACATCTACTTGTATTTGTATATAAATGGATACTTACGCGTGACAAAATACTTGATCAGTGGATAGAGTCATAGAGATAGCTATAATAAGAGTTTGAGTCTTTTTAAGACACAATTATCATTTTAACACTTGGAAAAAAAATTGCATTATATTTTCATAAAATTAAAACAATAATGAACATAATTCTCAAAAATATGTTCGAAATTATTGAATTTTAAAATTTAAATATCTTGCTTAATTGTAACTGATCTAAATTTCAGAATGTCATATTTTTTTTCTATCTGCAGATGCAATTATTATAAAATATAAAATAACAGAAATAAATAATACAGGGATTTTTAAACTGATATTATGCGTATGCCCTGAAAAACAAGAGATATGTCTACTAACTGTTATATTTGTAGTTAGCACATAAAGCTGCAATGTTTACAATGATTAATAATCCTGTCAGACTGCCGAAATCGCTCACTTTAGCTAAAAATTAAATAGTAACATACTTAACATTCATTTCAGTAATGAATCAGTTGACGACAGAAGTGCTCAATGTTCATTTTTATTTTTTTTTATATATTTTTTTTAATAATATCGATTAAATACTTGCTACAGAATTACTATATTATGTTATTGAATTAAGGCGTTAAAACTTGTCTTTCGGTCATATTTTGTCTTGCCCCACCTTACATTTTCAGGAGGGGGGCGGCAGCCAATGTCATATGGCGGTATGTCTACCCGCGCAATGCCTAGTACAATTCGTGTTAACTAAATACGATTTCGTAGAGAAAATGTGGAAACTTTTAATCAATAGTCTTGTTCGTTTAAATAACAATAGACATGAGAAACGGCAACACCAGAAAGGTTAGGATTGTTTATCGAACGGTCATTAACTAATATGTTGGCTGTGTCAGACATTGAACTCTGACCTATGAATTGGTTTTCAGTTTCATTTCAGTCCTAACACTTCAATGTTTTTACTGATACAATGAACGAAAACTGCGCAGTTCATTCATGATGCAATGGTACCTTGGCTTAGGGGCGGATATAGACAACTTTGACGGGAGGGGAGGGCAAAACTTTGACCCCGGGGGGGGGGGCAAAACTGTTTTCATTGTTGAAAATTGGTCTTAGAACAAAAAATATTTCGATAATTTAATGATGTCTTATCTAAACTTGCGGTAACGGGGGGGGGGGGGGCGCATGACTCCCGCCCTCCCCCTAAATCCGCCCTGCCTTGGCTTACGAACTTCATTCGCTTTGGTTCGTCAACCAAAACGTTATAACCCCCGATACATTGAAATCAATTAATTAAAGACAATCCATTTCAAATTAAAGAATCCTTCGCAATTTCAAAATAATAATTTCTTCCTGTGGCTAAAAATAGTTTCAAGGGAGTTAAAGTCTATATATATATACTGCTATAATGCAGGCCCGTAGCTTGCAGGGGGGGGGTAGGTTTTGTCTTGTTCCTTTCTGCTCGTTTGCTCTACTTAGTAAAATTTATTTCCTGCCCCCTGCTATTGCCTGGCCCCTGCTGTAGAATTTTTACGTTACGAGCTGCTACACTGTATACTTAAATTCATTAACAATACGCCATATTAATGTTTTAGACATCATCAGTTTATTACATTGATCAGAGAATACAATTTGTCTCATATTCCTATTGAACTTGGTGGAAACTTCCATTATGTGTAGGTAAATGAAACAATGGATTTAATTTTGTAAACAAAGTTACATTATTGACGTCAAGAAATCTTCTCTCAACCCCCCCCCCCCCCCCCACCTTAACGACCGTCTAACTTTTTCAGACCCTCTTTCTACCCCATCTCTTAAGTTGTTGACATGATTAACGGATGGCCCCACGTGTGTGCAAAAACAAGCGAGCTCACTTCAATGACGCAAGTAGTCCTTATAAGGTAAGAAATAGTCATTGTCTATGCAGGTCACTGCTGTCATTATGCAGTCTGAGCGTGGCAATATTTCACGACCAATGGTTGCCATGCCAACATAACTTGTTCATATTATTAGGAAATGACGTCACGTGTCTGGCATTTTTTAGTCTTTATAAAGGGCGACCCCCCAGCTTAGAAATCAAAATATTTCTTCACAAGCGTTTGTCTTCGTGTACACCCTGGATTATCGTGAACAGCCTTGGATTATCTTCTGCAGAAAGAAACAGAGAGACTGATTGACAGACTCGGATAAACACAAAGACTACCCCATTTGACATTGGTTCTACACTCCATTGGTGCTCACACCTGTGTTGAAATAGACTGAAAGACATTTTGAGGAGCCAAATATAGTATGTAAGTACCTATTGATTTATTCTCATAGGATTATTTATTCTTTATAAGCAAACAATGTGACCGACTCCCCTTGCTTACTTGTCTGGTTGCCCCCTACATCCACCCCCCCCCCCCCCCCCCCCCCCCCCCCCCCCCACCCTCCCCCCCCCCCCCCCCCCCCCTTAGTAAACTTTTTTTGCTGTAGCTCAATAAATTATAGTTTTTTTTTTTAATCTTTAAGAAAACGATCATTTTAGTTATTTTATTGAATAACATTATTTTTTTGTATCTCCCCTCAATCCTCACTATCTTTATATATTTATTGTCTATCATTTAATTTATTTTGGTTCACGTCAGAATCTGGTGCCCCCCCCCTCCTACGATCTTCACTAACTGGCCCCTTTGGTCACACACACGTCAATAGTTAAGCCATTTTTTAGCATAGTGATTTGAAAGGGCGTTGTCATCCAACCATTAACTGGGGCCAAACACTTGCCAGGGGGATAACACTGGTCAGATTCAACACTTGTTAGGGACCAACCCTTACCAGAGGTCCAACTCAAGTGAGGACCCTCATTGAGTCAGGAACCCATCACATGTCAGAGGCCAACACTTGTCAGAGACCTAGACTTGCCTAGATCCAACACTTGCTAGTGGCTAACACTTGTCAGGACCCAATACTTGTCATGGACCAACACTTTCAGGGCCCAGCACTTGTCAGGATCCAACACTTGTCAGGGCCCAACACTTGTCAGGGCCCAACACTTGAGGCCTAAACTTGCCTAGATCCAACAACACTTGTCAGGGGCCAACACTTGTCAGGGCCCAACACTTGTCAGGGCCCAACACTTGTCAGGGCCCAACACTTGTCAGTAGCCTATACTTGCATAGATCCAATACTTGCTAGTGGCCAACACTTGTCAGGGGCCAACACATGTCAGGGGCCAACACTTGTCAGGGACTAACACTTGTCAGGGCCCAACACTTGTCAGGGCCCAACACTTGTCAGGAGCCAAAACTTTCCAGGGCCAAATACTTGTCAGGGGCCAACAATTATCAATGCCCAACACTTGTCAGGGGCCAACACTTGTCAGGCCCAAACACTTGTCAGGGTTCAACACTTTCAGGGGCCAACACTTGTCAGGGCCCGATACTTGTCAGAGCCCAACACTTGTCAGGGCCAAACACTTGTCAGGGGCCAACACTTGTCAGGGCCCAACACTTGTCAGGGGCCAACATTTTTTTAGGGCCCAACACTTGTCAGGGCCCAATACTTGTCAGGGTCCAACACTTGTCAAGGGTCCAACACTTGTCAGGGGCAAAAAACTTGTCAAGGCCCAACACTTGTCAGGGGCAAACAACTTGTCAGGGCCCAACACTTGTCAGGGGCAAACACTTGTCATGGCCCAACACTAGTCAGGGCCAACAACTTGTCAGGCGCCAACACTTGTCAGGGCCCAACACTTATCAGGGCCCAACACTTGTCAAAAGCCTATACTTGCATAGATCCAATACTTGCTAGTGGCCAACACTTGTCAGGGGCCAACACATGTCAGGGCCCAACACTTGTCAGGGGCTAACACTTGACAGAGCCAAAAACTTGTCAGGGGCCAAGAATTGTCAGGGTCCAACACTTGTCAGGGTCCAACACTTGTCAGGGGCCAACAACGTGTCAGGGGCCAACACTTGTCAGGGCCCAACACTTGTCAGGGGCCAACAACTTGTCAGGGGCCAACAACACTTGTCAAAAGCCTATACTTTCATAGATCCAATACTTGCTAGCGGCCAACACTTGCCAGGGGCCAACACATGTCAGGGGCCACCACTTGTCAGGGCAGCCAACATTTGTCCTGGCCCGACACTTGTCAGGGCCCAACACTTGTCAGGAGCCAACACATGTCAGGGGCCAACACTTGTCAGGGTTCAACACTTGACAGGGGCCAACACTTGCCAGGGCCAAATATTTGTCAGGGGCCAACAATTATCAGGGCCCAACACTTGTCAGGGCACAACACTTGTCAGGGCTCAACACATGTCAGAAGCCAACACTTGTTAGGGCCCAACACTTGTCAGGGCCCGACACTTTTCAGGGCCCAACACTTGTCAGGGGCCAACACTTGTCAGGGCCCAACACTTTTCAGGGGCCAACAACTTGTCAGGGCCCAACACTTGTCAGGGCCCAACACTTATCAGGGCCCAACACTTGTCAGGGGCAAACACTTGTCGGGCCCAACACTTGCCAGGGCCAAATACTTGTCAGGGCCCAACACTGGTCAGGGCCAACAACTTGTCAGGCGCCAACACTTGTCAGGGCCCAACACTTGTCAGGGGCAAACACTTGACAGAGCCAAATACTTTACAGGGGCCAAGAATTGTCAGGATCCAACACTTGCCAGGGCCAAATACTTGTCAGGGGCCAACAATTATCAGGGCCCAACACTTGTCAGGGCCCAACACTTGGGGGCCAACACTTGCCAGGGCCAAATACTTGTCAGGGGCCAACACTTATCAGGGCCCAACACTTGTCAGGGCCCAACACTTGTCAGGGCCCAACACTTGTCAGGGGCCAACACTTGTCAGGGCCCAACACTTGTCAGGGCCCGACACTTGTCAGGGCCCAACACTTGTCAGGGGCCAACAACTTGTCAGGGCCCAACACTTGTCAGTGCCCAACACTTATCAGGGCCCAACACTTGTCAGGGCCCAACACTTGTCAGGGCCTAACACTTTTCAGGGGCCAACAACTTGTCAGGGCCCAACACTTGTCAGGGGCCAACACTTGTCAGGGCCCAACACTTGCCAGGGCCAAATATTTTCAGGGCCCAACACTGGTCAGGGCCAAAACTTGTCAGGGGCCAACACTTGTCAGGGGCCAACACTTGCCAGGGCCCAACACTTGTCAGGGGCCAACACTTCTAAAAGGATAACACTTGCCATAGGCCTAACACTTGTCAAAGGGCCAAGAACTTGTCAGGAAGCTAATCCAAGACAGGGGCGCAACACTTATCTTTGGGCAAACACTTGACAGGGGCCCAAAAACTGCCAGGAACCCACAATTTTCAAGGGTCTAAATTGGTCAGGGCCAAACACTTGATAAGAAGCATACCATTTCCTGGGGCCAAATACAAATCAGGGGCCAACACTTGCAATGGGCCCAAGACTTGTTCGGCGAACTACACTTATCATGTACTCAACACTTGTCAAAGAGCCAAACCTTAATTAGGGCCAAACACTTGTCAGGGGTCATCATCCATATAATCTTCCTCCTCACATGTCAGCTGATATCATTATCCATATAATATTCTATATAATATTCTATCTGTTTAGATTGAGAGGTTGTCCTGCCAGTTATTGACGTCACTGAATCAATCCATCCAATCTACCTTCCCTGGTGAGTGTGTTAATTATGGTGTTGAGTTACTATTAATATATATATATATATATATATATATATATATATATATATATATATATCAGCATATCGCACATTACGTAATAAAAAAAAATAAATTATTTTAAGATTAAAATGACACAACCGTTAATAGTGGACTTAACAAGCTTAACATGATCTAGCAAAACAACGCACATTGATTGCCGTGGACTATACATTTCTTAAATTTATTAATGTCTCGCTAACTATAACACATATCTAAACCTAACAATATCATTTTTTTAATGGAAAAAAATATAGTAGACTTTCTACTATCCGACCTAATGTTGCGCAACGTCTTTCATAGTGTGAATTCAGTTGACCAAACCATGTCAAATATTTCCATTCATCTTTTTATATATCTATCTTATCTAGATTGAGAGATTGCCTCCCTTACCTAATCACTGAATCCATCAATCCAGACAGCCTTACCATGTGAGTGTTTTATTTATGGTCTTTAAGTATCATATAATGCATTATTCAGCTGGTTATTCAATCCTTTATAATACATGTATTATTAAATTCAATGTCCTTTGCTCTTGCAAGGGGCCCAACACATTTTAGGGGCCAACACAAGTCTGGAGCCCAATACTTGACAGGGGCCCAATACTTGACAGAGCCCAGTACTTGTGCAGGGCCATTCAGTTCTTAATTCAGCGCTTTTATTGTCCAGTTTGTCTTTGGCCTCATTCATTAAATTTACAAAACATTAACTATGTGAAACGAATTACATTTAAAAAAAAAATCACTAAGTGACAACATTTAAATTTAAAATACATTCTCTATTAACTAAATTTTTAAAAATTCACTAAGTGACAAAAATTAAATTAACTATGTTCACTATGTTGCAGTAATTAAATTTATAATACAATAACTGTATGACACTAATTAGTCTAAATATACATTCACTATCTGACAATAATTAAATTAACAATGCATTTACTATTTGACAAATAATAAAAACATCTGGAATCATACAATTTTTTTTCAAATTTAGTATTTCATGAATACAAATTTAATGTATATTCCTTTTTCAGTTATTTCATCCAACTTAGAGGATCTCACACTCACAAGGAGCCAGCCCAAGACAGAAATGAATTATAATAAATGTCTGAAGTATGCGAACAGGCTTGTAGTCCTAAGCTTTGTCTTGGCGGCGCTACTTTTATATGTTGTCTATTGCTATTCAGGGGCAGTAAACAACTATGAAGTAACTGAATCTCAATCAGTGATAGGGGAAATAGATATAAAACCTATCACAGATTATCCAAGTGAAAGAATCGATTCTACACCAAAATCTTTACCTATCAATGACATTTCTTCATCAGTTATAGAAGACATAAATAAAACAAAATCCGTAACTGATGTATCGATTACACCCAAATCTATTAAAAGAGGAAGAGAGTACACTGCGGAAGAATTTTTCAATCTACCACCCCCTGCCAAAATATTTACTAAAGAGAAACCATTTCATTTGGGGACATCAAAAAGAATATCTAGATCAAGATTGTCAACTGGTGTAATGAGAACCAGACTAGTTTCAATCATTCGAAAAAGAATGTACATTCGAAGAACACAATACCGAGAACAAATATTCACATCCTATTTTGAAGCAAAGAGAAGTATTATTTTATCAGAAACCCAAATGAAAAGAAAACATTTCCTATCATTTAAGGAAAAATAATAATTAATTAAAATATAATATTGGACTTGAATAAAATATAAATACAGATTCAATGACGAAAGATCATCATGAAGGAAATATTATTTTGAGTAGTATAGATTGAAATATATTTATATAAATTTCTTCAGTAACCCATGCAATCTTTGAAAGTCAAGACAAGTCCAATAATATATTTCTCTTTTTACAATACATCACTGTGAGTTTCTCTGTGTAATTATTGAGCACATTAAATGTATTTGATGCACATAGTCGAGTAGGCATATACTTTGTTTAATATGTCAATGAATACAGTTGGAAGAAAAAGTTCAGAAATATTGTTATGCAAGTTTTGTCATAAGCTATAAAAGTCTGTTAAATGGCTACTGCATTTTATACTATACTGGGGCAGTAAGAAACTATCTACTTACTAAATCACAATCTGTGATAGAAAAATTAGAACTAATACTTACCACACATTATCTATGTGAAAGAATCAAACTCTACGCCAACAATTTTACCTATCAATGACATCTCTTCATCAGTTATAGAAGACATAAATAAAACAAAATATGTAACTGATGTAACGATAACACCCAAATCTATTAAAAGAGAAAGTTCTTCTGGAGTGTACTCTCTGTTTCAAAGACCACCATCTGCAAAAATATTGAATAAGGAGAAATTGTTTCGTTTAGGGACATTAAAAAGAACTTCTAAATCAAGATTTTCAATTAATGTAATGAAAACCCAATAGGTTTGAATGATTCAAGAAATAATGTACAGCCGAGGATATCAAAACCAAGAAAGACTATATTCACAGCCTATTTTCAAAATAAAAAAAAAAAAGTATTGTTTTAACAGAAAACCAAATTATAGTTAGACATCATTTATTTGTATTATTTCCTTGGATTCTTTAGAAATAAGAAAAATATTCTCTTATAATATAATACAGTTCATTGCACATACTATTGTATGTTGTTTCTGTAAGAAATGTATACATATATTGTCAATTTTAATGTCATTTTTTAAAATAGGTTTTAACATACATCATTATTAAAGAATTTAAGTTATAATTTATTTATTAATGTTTTTATTTCTTTTCAAATTGCTTATAATTGTATCATTTTTCAGCCTTTCAATTGCCAAAAAAATTAAATGTTTAGACCATGTTGAACAAAGTAAATTAAGTCTTTAGTTTATGTACAAGAAGGCCTGTACCTATGCAATAATATTTTATCTCTACAGCCTTTGAAGTTTGAAACAAATTTTATTGTAATAAATAATAGTTTATGGTACACCTGAACACTTTTTTTTAACATTATAATTTTACCAAATAATGGGAAATAATAGAATACAAAAACAATATGAATTAATTTCATCATTCTGTAGTATATGTAAAACCATTTTTTTATTTTTATATATCTATACATGTGGTAATATTTTTATTTATACACTATAAGTTTTTTTTTTTAAATATTGTACTACACATATAATTCAATAAAGAAAGTAATTTCACAAATACAATTTGTTTACCAAATATTTTCTGTCTTAATTTTAATTTATGTAATATGTATGTGTCAATGTATCTAATAATCTACTTATAAATTAATAAAATCACAATCAAGATGCAACACAATCAAGATGCAACACAATTAAGATGCAACACAATACAGATGCAACACAATCAAGATGCAACACAATCAATATGCAACACAATCCAGATGCAACACAATCAAGATGCAACACGATCAAGATGCAACACAATCATATGCAACACAATTAAGATGCAACACAATCCAGATGCAACACAATCAAGATGCAACACAATCAAGATGCAATACAATCAAGATGCTCTGCTATAGAAAGACACACGTGTAAGACAAACATAAAAAAAAAGTAGAACATATGGTCGTGTGGTATGTCACAACCCAGTTGAACAACTTCCGTCTGTCATCCAACATGGCGGCATAAACAATTCATCCAAGATGGCGGCATAGACAATTCAAAGATGGCAGAAACATTTACTGTTTTCTTCTTGACATGCATAATCCGGCTACCAACTGGCCAGCCGAGTAAAAAGTCTCCTACATGGCTGCCAGAATTGACATTGGACCAGCCGTATGTTTAGTGCCGACGTGACAAAACACCGTACACTCACATACGGCAGGTAAGATCGTGAATGCCAAATGGCAATCACAATGTGATACTGTTTTCGACCGCCTCAATCATTACCAAAGGGCAAGAAGCGATCTTAGGAGAAGTAACACAAAATCATGCCAAATTTTTTGTGATACTCTCCGAAACAAATTCTTAAGCAAAAGTGGTTCCAAAGGCCTATCTATATCTCACAGTAACGTAATAAATTTATGGTGTTCAATTTGTTAATAAATGAGAAGCGATCGTAAAAGAAATATTTACAGAAATCGTTCAATTAATATTCTGTGTTATGTTCCACAATCTCAATTTTAACCCAAAATTATGGATAGCTAAATATAATGTAATATTTATATTGTTTAAATTGTTATTATTTCTAAAATATGTCTATTTCTAATGTACAATTATTTCCCTTTATTACTAACCTTATATACGTCACTTTTTTTTATTTTTTGACTATTACGTCACATGAATGAAATGAATACGGGTTGATTTTGAGTAGCGCCGTACACAACGTTTACAATGCAAACTAATCATTTATGATGGGGGCTTCACACAGAGGGTGTATGGAGGGGGCCCAGTTTCAGGAGGGCCCCCAAAATATTTTTTAAACTAAATATTAATTACATTATCTCATGTCAAAATGTAGTGGCTCCCGAAGATGCCTAAAATCCCTTGGTTCGGCATTGGCTTCACAGAACTATAATGTTGAAAGCTTTGATATGTCTTTCTTTTTTAAGAGGCCTAATGTTTTCTGCGTCTGCGGCCTCAACTGCATTGATGGAATACTATGTTTTTAATTGAAGGTCAGCTAAAGCTACACAACGATTCTTTCTTCTCGGGACCAAGCTTGAGAAGCGTCAAAAAATTATCTCATGCCAAAATGCAGGGCAGCCCCCAAAGAGGCCAAGCCACCGGGCCCGTAAATTCCTAGGTTCTGCACTGCCGGGTCGGCAATTTTTCTTAGTTAATTGTACTATGCTACAATGTAAAACAGTAAATAAACCACCTGGTAAACATGTAGCGTTTTGCTTAACACAAGCACTCACTCACGTCTCTCTTTTTTTTTTAAATACGCCATGTTGAACATCATAAAACATTAAATGAATAACTGTTTGGAAAGGAGTCCATTAAAATATTATGAAGGAATATGATTTTAAGAGTTGTTGTTTATGTCTACCCATAGTGAGGATTATTTTTTTTGGGAGGAACTATTTAACATATGAATTTTATTTGATGTATTATTAGGTGTCCATATTTTCAAATGTATTTTGGCTACAATAATCTGTTCATGTCCTTGGGGCCACTGCAAGTATATAGACCAGAGATCAGCGGACAGCGGACGCGTCCGCTTGCGGACGCAGATCCGCAGACTTTTCCGAATCAGCGGACTGACAGCGGATGCTTCGTATGGTTAAGTTGCGGACTCGCGGACTGACGCGGATCTTCTTTAGCGTTACCATAAAAAATTTCAAGTCATTTAAACAGCTAAATTTTAGCAATGCGGACTGACTGCGGACCAATGTTGTAAGATTCTGCGGACGCGGACGCGGATCATTGATAGAAATCCGCGGACGGACGCGGACGCTAAATTTCAAGATCCGCACACCTCTGATATAGACTGATTGTTAACGCGCTAAAATATATATCACCATTTTCAACTCCAACTGTGTGCCTACTCGCCGGTCCGGGTACCGGGCCTTTGATAACTAGTAAGATCAAAAGATTATTACTACAGAGATGTCAATCTTATTTTTTTTAAAATCTTTTTCAGGTGCTGGTGAAACTCACTGGCTGGAGAAGTACTCAGTGGATGAACTTGTTGAATACATTTATCTATTCAATATATACATGTCCAGGAAGCCCGAATTCAATGAGGTTTGGAGATTGTTGGTTGAATAAACATGTCCACAGGGAAGGTGACATTCTAAATTTCAACATTTTTTAGTTTGTTTCAATGAGTTGTTTTAAAACTAGCAATATTGTGCTATTTGATGTCAATTCTTATAACTTTCAACATAGATTTTTGTTGCTTGTAAATATATTTTGACCTACTATTATTAATTATCTGCCTGTCAAAATTGAATTTGTGTGTTTGTTTGATTTGTAAAATATTTTCCATGATTAAATACAATTAAAAAAAAAATAACAAAAAAAACAAAAAAACAACTGAATTATTCTGTTTTTACCATTTTAATATTAAATGTCACGTTAATGTATGTTTTTAAATTGTTGTCTAAAATTTTCATTCAACTGTAAATAAGATGAAAAGTTAGTCCTCTAAGCTCTTAATGTGAATTGGATCAGATGAAGTGTATAATTGATGTTTCTATAGCCATGGTATAAGGGGACGGATGGTCGTGCGGTAACGCGCTCGACTGTCGATCTGAAGGTACCTGGTTCGATCTCCGGTGAGGACCAAGGAAATTTTTCAGGTCTTGGCTCAAGTTCCCGATATATCTCCCGTGGTGCCTCCATGGCCATTGCACTATCGGCTATGGTGGGGATGAAAGAAGGGCACCATAAAACCGTCCCATTAGTGGTTTATAGGATCTAAGGGATTTCATCTCATCCTTACAGGGACTTTACACATAGCCATGGTATAATATTAAGGGGTTGTGTGACTTGCACACCTCCCAAACTTTAGTCAGGTATCCATTAAAATTTCATGTGACTTTTACCATGACCAGGCAAAAATTCCTTTGCTCTCTCAGAGGGTCAAACCTGGGACTATCATTTCGACAGTCAAGTGTTTGACCATTTATCCTATTTATAATCTGGCCTCATCATTAACTACTTAATGTCCTAAATTTCAAAAAAAAAAATGTGGGGACCTACTTCAGTTTGACTTTGAAAACCACTGTTACAGGCTAAAGTGTTACAGTACTCTGCCATCATTTTGCATCTCAGTTAAGCTGACAGCCTAACCCAGCCCCAACTATTTCAGCACTTATTATTACTCTAGACAACTTATGATTCAATGTGCATCAATGTACTAGCTATCAACTTAGGACAAAAAGATGTGGGTTATGATTTGTTTAGTCCATTCAGAGAGAGAGAGAGAAACAAACTTCAAGTGATTGGAACCTCCACTCATTCTCCCTGGTTTGCTAATTTATTATTTTTTGAAACATGCGTTTTAGAAAGCAGAAAAGAACAAGGGTTTACATAATAGATTATTATTCGAAAATTAAAAATTATGTTTTTGATAAACTTATTACAAAAATAACACTAATGCATCCATTTAAGAATATTGGTACACATTTTGCTATTTCAATTTAAGAAATGCCTTTGCACATGTTCTTTATTTAAAATAGTTTGATGGCGTTCTGGTTGATGATGTTATTCCCAGATATGGGCGGAAATGATGAACATGGCCACCATGAACTTGGCACTATTATGGTTACCCCTTGTGTATGAGGAATCACATTGCATTTTACCATGGTTTTAAATTAGTTTAGTATAATTCTTTTAAGTTGTTGTCATAAGACAATGGTGGTCTAATTATTTTTACTGATGGGCCATAAATAGTAGGGCCAGACTTTCCGCAGATCGATGAAGTGTTTATATTGATTGAATGTATGGGCCTGATCAAATATCCAGACAGTCTTTGATTTGCTGGACTTTTTCTAGGGGTTCAAACTAGATTGTTTGCTGGAGGCTCAAAATGCTGTTATGACACCCTGCTCTTAACATTTCGCGCTAATGTGCCCAGCATTCTCTTTATCAGGGAGGCCCTAAAACTGTTACGATAGGCAAAACACTATTCATGGTAAACACATGGAAATAGTGAATGTAATTAATGGAAAATTTGCTCCTTAATTAAAAACATGTTATTGTTAGATGATACAGATCAAGGGTTAATTTATGGGGGAGGGGGGCGGGCGAAGATCCATGATTTTGACTTTTTATGTTTAAAATTCTCAAAATAAACGAAATCCGCCCTCGATAGACTAAAAATAATGATGCCAGTAGCTACCAACGTAGGTCTTGTTTTGCAAAGGGCCCCCGATATACCTTTGTTAAGGGCCACCAAAACATAAAAAATAGCTTATCGCACTACTGGAGCAGTCAGAATATCGAGCAAATGCCCCTACATTCCGACAAGAAAATGTCTTCAATGCTGAGGTTATATCTCATTTGCGCAGACGACGAAAACATAAATTTAGAGGCGGACTAAAGTCAGTTGAGACCCTGGGCGCTGCCCAGCGCCGGTTTTAGGCTGGAGAAGGCTCTAAGTTTTTTGATATATAAGGCCAGATATGTCAGTGCCAAATACTTAAGTATATATGACAATCTATCAGACTATTTGTTTGAGGCTCCCAATAAAGTAAGGAACCTATTCTATTGCTTGCAAAGCTTATATGTAAAAAATTATGATTTGAGTTTTATAACACGTTAAGCACTTGCACTGATATCTACAAGAATTAGCACAGTCTGCTGGTGATGTAGCTTACACTAGCATTAAACCCAGAGCTGTCATGGAAGATAGTTCCGGGTGACAGATGAATAAAGCTACTCGTGTCTGTCTTTTTTAAATTATACTTTTATTGTTTCCCTTTTTTGAGTATGTTGTCTAAGAATGTGTCTTACTCCTTGTTGTGTGGCTTAATGTGAACATTAATATTATACAATGTCGATAGCCCAATGTACTGCCTTTTGTACAATGACATGAACTTATATGATTGTGTCGTTATGGCGTGTTCTGTTTATTTATATTGATGTTTTTTGTGAGTGAAAAAGTTAAAAAAACTGGTAGCATATAAACGTGTAACTATCACTAGACTAAATAGGATTTGTTGAATTCTGATCAATATTGACAAATAAAACTCGATTTTCTGGAGTTATCTGTTTGAAATATTTAATGTTATAGATTTAAAGTTAATGGAGCAAAAAAATGTGAAGTGTTGTTCTGTTAACGTGAGTGTGTGTGTGTGTGTGAGTGTATTTGTGAGTGTGTGTGTGTGTGTGAATGTATATCTGCGTGTGAGAGAGAAAGAATGTGTGAGTGTGTGTGTGTGTGATAGTGTATGTGTGAGTGTATGTGTGTTTGAGAGAGTCTATATGTGAGTGTGTGTGTGTGTGAATGTATATGTGTGTGTGAGAGAGTTTATAAGTGTGTGTGTGTATGATAGTGTATGTGTGTGTGTGTGTGTGTGTGTGTGAGAGAGAGAGAGTTTATATGTGAGTGTGTGTGTATGTAGTGTATGTGTGAGTGTGTGTGTGAGAGAGAGAGTTTATATGTGAGTGTGTGCGTGTGAGAGTATATGTGTTACTGCGTGATTTCTTTGTGAAGATCATTTATTATTTACTGGTATTTGTTTTGTCCCAATTGTGGCTGCCGATTTATTTTAAAAAGACATGCTAATTGATAAAAAAAAAAAAAACATAATCAACATTTCTTTATTTTTTACCGCAAATTATCAGAATTGTACAAAATGTGTAATGTCTATTTTAGACTGCTATTATATATTATCTTATTTATAACGAATGTTGACTATATTTAGGGTGGGGTAATGTAGGCTTGTACATGATGGGGTACAAAAAACGGTTGAAGTGGCTGTGCTTACAGCCTGACGGGAATTCCTGGGAAATGTTTGGAGGGGCAATTCTAAAAATGTTGGTTTATCTGTGAAGTACACCCCTTGCCTCCCTTACCGCAGTGGTAGACGTCACGGTACGAGTAATTTGTGACGCTGTTACTCCGTACTTAAGATCAATAATTCCAAACCTTCCGATGCTGTCGCAGTTTATCGATTTTTCGTCTCAGGTGTATTGGTTCGTGTTTGTGTGTGTATGTGTGTGTGTCGGGCTTGAGTGAGAGCTAAGCTTCTGCGTGTGTGAAAGCTATGTTTCTGTGTTTGTATGACTGTATTTTTTTTATTATTTATCTAGTCTATATAATTAGATGGGCAAGTGCGCTTATAATTTTTTTTATAAGTATACACTATATATAATATTTGTATAATCTAAGCAATATTTCGTTTACTTTTTATTTCAATTTTAATTAAAACTTTTAAAAGCAGAATATATTATTCTTACTTTTTTAAATACATAATAATTACTGTATGTATCTACAAAGTATAGCTGTACAGGAAAAAAGGTTAAAATTCTATGTAGGCCTAGGCGTTTGAAAAGAAAATATAACAAATAACGTGTAAGCCCACTGTAGTATTCAATATATATATATATATATATATATATATTTCTTATATATCATGAACATATTTTTTTAACATTTTTGAGCTACATATAATAAGGCTGGTCTTTATAATTGAAAAATGTCTAAAGAAATATACAGTGCATGTGCACGCACGCGTGTGTATGTATAAATGTATATTTGTGTGTCATACGTCTCTGTGGGAATACTGATGCACACAACATTTAAGCTAATGATTTTTCTACGGGAAGGATAAGTTCACCTTTCATACCCCCACCCCCTAGTTTATCAGTGTTTCGTAAATAAGGGTCGCTGTGACCCGCTGGTGAGTCAGGATCACATTTTTTAACTGCCATCGACAAAAGAAAAAAAAAAGTACTAGAAATTAGATAAAGGCTAAATTGAATATTATCATTTTTATTTCAAAGATGAAATAAAAAAAAATTGACTAATTTTATTTAATAGACCAAGGCAGTTGAGGAATAATTGACGATGTAATACAATTTAATTTTGACTCACTGAATGTTTACTTTATTGTTTGTACGTCATTGTCTGTAAGATCTGTTTACACTTTGCATCATTAACAGTTTGTTAGAGTGTGGGTCCCAACAAGGAAGCAACGTAACTGACCTATTTACATCTTTAACAATCAGATTTCTTCCGCCTGTGGCGTGCCCCCCCCCCACCTTTGGGAAACTCTGTCTTATAAGACGTCATTCACATATTGTGTTTTGTTGTGTGTGTCCGTGTGTGCAGTTGGAACAAAACATCACCCGAAAGACCAAGCAGTTCTCAGCCGGTGGTACACGCACCCAGTGGCGCAACCAGCAAAAAATGCTGGGGGGGGGGGGGCTCACATATAGAAAAAAGACAGACTATATAGTAAAATATGTATGATGATTTGGTCTGGGGGGGGCTTTAGCCGCCGCCCCCCTGGTTGCGCCACTGCACGCACCCCATGGGGTACGTTGAGGGTTACTCAGTTAATCGCTGCGACATATATTTTTCTTTTAAAGTAAACAATAGTTCGAAGAAGGTCGTCTGTTTGTGGCATGACTTATCTTAATATTAGCTAAGTATCGCATTAGAAATGAAAGTAAATTTCATTAGAAAATAAGTACTTCTATTCTCGATCTAACGTGTGAAGGGTACCCACAGACATTATATTGCAACCTTTGGGTAAAGTAGCGAAAAAGGCAGAAAACCGCTCCCACAAGGTGTCCTGGATATGTGAAAAATGTCATGCGTTTTATTAACTGCTCCACAATTAATGACCTCCCAGTTCACGGCCTCACAGTCTATGACCTCACAGTCTATAGCTTCTCAGTAAAGGACCTCACAGTCAAGAGCCTCACAGTCAAGAGCCTCACAATCTATGACCTAAAGTCTATTGCCTGACAGTATATGGCCTCATAGTCGATGGCTTCACGGTCTAGGGCCTTACAATGGTTTCACAATCAATGGCCTCACAGGCATGGCATCATCGTCTAAGGCCTCACAATCTATTGTCCCTACAGTGGGGCCCTCTTCCAACAGTAAATAGAAAGGGCAAAATATTCTTTGAGACAATATTAAAGATGACTATGTATATGCTAAATGGATTTTAATATTGATCATTTGCACATAATTATTTCAATTTATTGATTTTTTTTTTAATAGACGAGATGAACATCTATGAGAAATACACTCGGATGTTTCAACCCGTCTCAACGTGACGAGACTGACTGTATCAACGAACACAGATGAGAAATTAATGTTATTGCAGTAGATTGCCATGTCGACGTATTTAATAAGTTATATTGTTGCAATATTTAAAAAAAAAATGTATGCTGCTTTGAGATTAGTACTTTCCTTTCACACCGAGTTATACATGCAAATATGGAGTATTTATCACAATTATATTCAGCTGTCTAGCTAACCTCGCCACATTAATAAAGTACTTACAATACAACCCAAAGATGTCATACAAAATAGAAATTAGGCCCCATGGTGTAACACAAACTTAAAAAAAAACAATAGATGTATTTGTTTAATAGGTGTCTGCCTCATTATATTGCTACAAATAAATTCATACAGACAGGGGCGGATTGGTGTATGTTGAGGCCCCCGGGTGCAGAAGAAGGTATTGAGCCCCTCTAGAAAAAGAGAGATATTTCAAAGGGTATCAAATTGGACTTTATAGGGCCCCTAAATAATCGGGCCATGGGTGCGCCCTCTCGGCGCCCTTCCTTTAACCCACCTCTGAAAAATTTTATTTTTTTTGTAAATATAATCAATTATATTCTTAATAAAATTTATACTAAATGTAAAAATGAATTAACTTTCAATTTAGTGAAGAATTGTCAATTTAGATGTTCATCTTTTTCTTTTTAATTAGAATGCATGAAAAGCCTAAATAAAAAAAAGTTTAAGAAAATATGTGTTTGCTTCTTTGTGAGTCCGTATGGATAACAACGAAAGTCCCTAGTGGGTGGGCCCCTTAAATCCTGGCGCCAACGTCCAAACGGGCGTCATGGGCTCTTTATCGACGCCACTGCATGTACCTGTTGATGAATCCATTTTCTTTATGGACGCCAATGCATGTAGGCTACCTGTTGATGAAACAACGATGCTTATTGATGCTGCGCATTGGTAATTGTAGTCAAGTTCGCCTCTCGTATGTCACTTTTTATTGATTTGTTTTGTGTGAAAGTGAAAGAGCAGATCTGACTAAATTAGACCCGCGAGAAATGCTTCGCGGAGTCGTGCCGTCAGGGGGTCAGAGGTACATTTGGTGGGAGGGGGTATTAGGTACATTTGGTGGGAGGGGTATTAGCTGAAGTGGCGTGATTTTTTTTTTTTTTTTAACGCCGCCATTGCCAGCATGGTAGGGTGTAGTGTGCCTACCACACCAGCACTGTTGGCGGCGCTGATGCACGTCTGCCATGCCTACAGAGCGGCGGGGTGAATGTGCCCGCTATCATCTGCAAGGACGGCAGAAAGATGGGTTTTAATCCTTGCCCAAACTGGCCAGACCAGCAGGGTGTGTGTACTGCCGATCGGCCAGAATGGCAAGGAACGGGGTTTTTCCTGCCACTCGGACAGAGGGGAGGGTCTAGTGTGCCTGTACCCTCAGCCCGAAATGGCAGGCTGCGCAGGTGTGCTTAAGTGGGACAGAGTGGAAGGGTGTTGTGTGCCGACCACATCCGTCACCACCGCCAGCTGTGAATACTGCGGTCTCGGATAGTCCTCACTGACCACCCTAGCAAGTAGTGGGTTTTTTTTCCTGACTAGAGAACCCCTATGATCCATCCCCCGTGGATCATGGTATGTCTCTCAGACCAGGAAGGAGAGCTCACAAAATATCATTCCAAAATATTCTGTGATACTCTCCGAAACAAATCTCTGAAGTGGCGTGAAGTTGGTGAAGATGTCACTTCTTGTCGGCGCGTTATTTTTTTTTTTTAATTTATTATTGAATAAATTAAAATGTAAGAAGTTTGCAACCATTTACATAACTATAGGTTTAATAAATATTAAAGAAAATAAAAACTCCATGTTTTGGGTTTTTTGGTCAACTTTTTTGTGTTACATATTAATTTCCCTGTTAAACTTAAAAATTATACTAGCTTGAATGTCTTAATTATGCAAAACAAAAATAAAAATAAAAACAACTCCTGAATCAAAAATTTAACAATAACTCTAAATTAATATTGCTGGTACTATGTAGTTTATCAGCAAAATAAAACAGAAAATAATTTAATGATAAATTACAGTACATAAGTTAGTACTTTCACTCTGATAGATAACACACCTTATAACACGCGTTATACCTATTTTTATATTAAATAAAACATTTTAGTTAGGGTATGATATTTTTTTTTAAATAATGTTCACTTGAAAGAGTGCATGCATTCCATTTTAAATGGCCCAACAGTGGATACCTTTTTAAATGTTACTAAAAGTATGTTAATTCAGTTCATAGTGTTTAGTTGTCTCTTAACAATTTTTCGAAATTAAAAGGACTTCATTGACACTCTAGTGCAGTGGTTCCCAAAGTGTGGTAAGCGTACTCCAATGGTTACGTGAAGAGTTTTGCGGAAGTACACACTGCACAATGCTGAGAACATTGGGTAAACATTCACTTCTTAAAAGAATACATTCACTTTTTATTGGCCCTTGAGCAATATGCCCTTTCTTTAGGCACGGACTCGAATACAAGTCTGTTCTCTTCTCGGTTCCGATCGATATTACTGTGTCCACCCAGTTTATAATAGGGGTACCCGACATTTATTAAACCAACCATTTATTGGAGAAAGCAAAGATGGATGGACAATGTACTAGCCACACAGTCACATAGAATAGCCGTGGCTTCATAAACAGATGAATTCATCGCAATATGATGGTCTAAACAGGAAAGTTTGAACTTTACATTTTAGGCCCGGCTGGAACTAACATTATCGACAAAAATTTTGTCTTTCTGCAGCATTAATTGCTATAATCATTACAGCCTCGGTGAAAGGCCAGACAGTAGTAAATAACTGATAATACAGAATCGTCTCGACCTTTAGGCAGGGCTTTGTCGGAGGATTCGATTTAGTAATTTGCAGTATTGATGGGACGATTTTTACCTATGTTCTGTTGGTCACACACGATCCCAGATTGGTCTCTAAACTTACAACTACGAAATCATTCCCGATTTGTATGCGCACAAAGCACAAAATGTTGAAATGATTAGGGGAATGTTTACAGCAATAACGATTATATTTATGTTTCATTGTGTGTTGGTGTGTATATGTTTATGTGTGTTAGTGTGTAATTGTTTATGTGTTTGTCTGTTGATGTGTGTGTGTGCTTTAATTATGTTTTGTATTATTGGGTCATGGGTTTTTGTATAGACCGACGGAATTTCAATTGATTTGTTCAGTATAACAGGCAATACTAAACATGCTTTCAATTGTGTGGTCCAGTATATAAGACAATACTAAACATATTGTAAATTGTGTGGACCAGTATAGCAGGCAGTACTTAACATGTGTGTACACAATTGTAAGCAGAGATTCAGCTTTGACCAGTATAAGAAACTTTAAATAAATCAATTGAGACATATTGTTTTTATTTTAATAGTTATTTATTGTCATTACCAGACTATCATAGATCGGGCAACAGTTGTTTATTATACATTTGAAGCCTAAGCGTGCTTCTTCTCGATCATTTACAAAGATAAAATTTACATTCAATCTAGGTTATTCCATCATTCTGCTCTATGGCGGCCCATCTATCACACTCTAGAAATCAACGTTGCCAGCGGTTTAAAAAAAATGCCTACCTAAGCATATATTTTTGTTCTTATTACAACATGGAATTGATTGAATGTATAATGTTGTGATTTTCAAATTTTTTTTTCTATAGCAATATGGTGACGCCCCTCAGATATAAACTAAATGACTGGTCGAGCACTGGAAGTCAGTGTAATTAAAAGTACCCGACTGGTCATGTACTGGATGTTAGTGTGGTAAAGTTCACGACTGGTCAAGTGCGAGATATTAGAGTGGTATAGTCTCCACTGTTCAAGTATCGAATGTCAGGGTTGCAACGTCTCCAACTGGTCAAATATCAGATGTCATTTTGGTAAAGTCTCAAACTGGTCAAGTATTGTATGTTATTGTGGTAATGTTACCGACTATCTGAGTTTGAGCCAGGTAAAATCAAGTCTCAGCATGGTACAATTGATGTCCGTAAACTTTCTTACAATAGAACTGCTTTCATCTTGCATTCTGGGCGGGGCTTACGGAAACACGTCATAACCTTTACCGACATCTAGTTAAAAGGTTAAATTATGGGAACATCTCGTCATCTGCCGGTCACATTTGATCTATAAGAAATCTAGAATCATCTCAACAGAAAATCATTAGTTATACCAAGTGAAAACCGTGAATTACATCATACACCCAAAATAAACAGAGACACAATCAAGAGATCCGGAAAATTAAAGTTCCAGAGTGACAAAGATATATATCCAGTCCAAGACATTTTACTTGATACGCCTACATTGCTTTGTGCGACAGAAAGACGCAGATATCACGTAAGTACTAGTTTATTTATTTACTTTGTTCAAATGTTTTCTTACTGTTAATTAAACTAAGTCAACCAATTCAGTATCTGCTATGTAGCCCCCCCCCCTCCCACCCCACCTGTCATGAGTACCCCCCTTACCCGGTAAGTCAAAAAACTTTCAGAATTTGTATGTTGTTATTTAAAAAAAAAGATTTGCTAAATCATTTCTCTAATTAAAAAAAAGTATTGAAAAAAGTTTTAACCAATGTTTGGCTCCCACCAAATTTACCTAGGACCCACTCCCACCAAATGTACCTAGACCCCCTCCAACCAAATGTACCTATACCCTCTCCCATAAAATGTACCTAGGACCCCCACCCACCAAAAGTACCTATGACCCCCTTCCACCAAATGTACCTAAGACCCCCTCCCACCAAATGTACCTAGGACATCCTCCCACCAAATATACCTAGACCCCCTCCCAACAAATGTACCTAGACTCTCTCCCACCTAATGTACCTAGACCCCTTCCCACCAAATGTACCTAGGACCCCCTCCCACCAAATGTAACTAGGACCCCCTCCCACCAAATGTACCTATGACCACCTCCCAACAAATGTACCTAGGACCCCCTCCCACCAAGTGTACCTAGGACACCCTCCAACTTAATGTATTAGACCCCCCCTCCCACCAAATGTACCTAGGACCCCCTCCCATCAAATGTACCTATGACCACCTCCCACCAAATGTACCCAGGACCCCCTCCCACCAAATGTACATAGGAACCCTCCCACCAAATGTACCTAGGACCCCCTCCCACCAAATGTACCTATGACCCCTCCCACCAAATGTACCTAAGACCCCTCCCACCAAATGTACCTAGGACATCCTCCCACCAAATATACCTAGACCCCCTCCCAACAAATGTACCTAGACTCTCTCCCACCTAATGTACCTAGACCCGTTCCCACCAAATGTACCTAGGACCCCCTCCCACCAAATGTAACTAGGACCCCCTCCCTCCAAATGTACCTATGACCACCTCCCAACAAATGTACCTAGGACCCCTTCCCACCAAATGTACCTAGACCCCCTCCCACAAAATGTACCTAGGACCCGCTCCCACCAAATGTACCTAAAACCCCCTCCCACCAAATGTACCTATGAATTCCTCTCACCAAAAGTACCTAGAACCCCTCCCACTAAATGTACCTAGGACCACCTCCCACCAAATGTATCTAGGACCCCCTCCCACCAAATGTACCTATAACCCCCCTCCCACCAAATGTACCTAAGACCCCCTCCCAACAAATGTACCTATGACCCCCCCTCCCACCAAATGTACCTTGTACCCACTCACACCAAATGTACCTAGGACCCCCTCCCACTAAATGTACCTATGACCCCCTCCCACCAAATGTACCTAGGACCCTCTCCCACCAAATGTACCTAGACCCCCTCCCAACAAATATACATATGACACCCTTCCACCAAATGTATCTAGGACCCCCTCCCACCAAATGTACCTAGGACCCCCTCCTACCAAATATACCTATGACCCTCTCCCACCAAATGTACCTATAACCCCCTCCCACCAAATGTACCTACGACACCCTCCCACCAAATGTACCTAGACCCCTTCCTACCAAATGTACCCAGGACCCCCTCCCACTAAATGTACCTATGACCCCCTCCCACCAAATGTACCTAGGACCCCCTCCCAACAAATGTACCTATGACCCCCTCCTACCAAATGTACCTATGACCCCCTCCCACCAATTGTACCTAGGACCCCCTCCCACCAGATGTACCTAGGACCCCCTCCCACCAAATATACCTAGACCCCCTCCCACCAAATGTACTTAGGACCCCCTCCCACCAAATGTACCTAGACCCCCTCCCACCAAATGTACCCAGGACCCCCTCCCACCAAATGTACCTAATACCCCCTCCCAACAAATGTACCTAGGACCCGACTACCACCAAATGTACCTAGACCCCCTCCCACAAAATGTACCTAGGACCCGCTCCCACCAAATGTACCTAGGACCCCCTCCCACCAAATGTACCTATGAATTCCTCTCACCAAAAGTACCTAGAACCCCTCCCACTAAATGTACCTAGGACCACCTCCAACCAAATGTATCTAGGACCCCCTCCCACCAAATGTAACTATAACACCCCTCCCACCAAATGTACCTAAGACCCCCTCCCACCAAATGTACCTAGGACCCCCTCCCACCAAATGTACCTTGGACCCACTCACACCAAATGTACCTAGGACCCACTCCCACTAAATGTACCTATAACCCCCTCCCACCAAATGTACCTAGGACCCTCTCCCACCAAATGTACCTAGACCCCCTCCCAACAAATGTACATATGACACCCTCCCACCAAATGTACCTAGGACCCCCTCCCACCAAATGTAACTTTGACCCCCCATATGTACCTAGGACCCCCTTCCACCAAATGTATCTAGGACCCCCTCCCACCAAATGTACCTAGTACCCCCTCCTACCAAATATACCTATGACCCTCTCCAACCAAATGTACCTATAACCCCCTCCCACCAAATGTACCTACGACACCCTTCCACCAAATGTACCTAGACCCCTTCCTACCAAATGTACACTGGACCCCATCCCACTAAATGTACCTATGACCCCCTCCCACCAAATGTACCTAGGACCCCCTCCTACCAAATGTACCTATGACCCCCTCCCACCAATTGTACCTAGGACCCCCTCCCACCAGATGTACCTAGGACCCCCTCCCACCAAATGAACCTAGACCCCCTCCCACTAAATGTACGTAGGACCCCCTCCCACCAAATGTACCTAGACCCCCTCCCACCAAATGTACCCAGGACCCCCTCCCACCAAATGTACCTAATACCCCCTCCCTTCAAATGTACCTAGACCCCCCTCCCACCAAATGTACCTAGGACCCCCTCCCACCAAATGTACCTTATACCCCCTCCCACCAAATGTACCTATGACCCACTCACACAATTTGTTTTCCCCTCTTAAATGTTCCCCCCTATATTGTCCCAACCCCTACAATGTACCCCTCCATCCAAAAGTACCTCCACCTCTCAAATGTAACCCCTCTCCCCAAATGTTCCTCCCCCCCCCCTCAAGAAAAAAAGGTACCACCACCAAACGTCCCCCACCCCAAATGTACCGCAACCAACAAATGTATTTTTGCCTCCATCCTTCCCAAAATGTACCTTTGACTCACCCCCCCCAATGTAAACTTTACCCCACCCTTCCCCAACCGCCCCGACATGTATCTAAAAACGTAAGGTTGGCTTAACTTATACTCAATGTATTGTTAAACAAAACGATCAAGTTATACCTGCCCCTAAATCTCCACCCCCCCCCCTCAGTGATTTTCTCGATATGTCATCGATTGACCACAGCCTGTCACATCTTTTAATTTACGATGTTTCTTTATCTGCCCAATTCAATGTTTGCTTATCTCAGCCGTCTATCTGCCTTATATTTTATTTATCAAGATTAAAATATTATTTTAAGTTTACGTTTAATGTGTTTTTAAACTTGTAAATTGTGTTTATGTACATGATACTAGACTGATCGATAGATAAAATATTTAGAAACTTTATATTACACATATATGGGTCGTGTATTGATTGTGGGAACAAATTGTTACACATTTTAGTGCCACCTCCCCCCACCCCCCACCTGCAGGATAGAACAGATGTCGACGAAGTTAAAATGTCCTACGATAAATTGTATTAAATAACTTGAAATATTTGTCGTGTACGGCCATTATGACAACACAATGGGCCATGTCTACATCAAAACAACACAATGGGCCATGGGTACATCATGACAAAACAATGGGTCATGTGTAAATCATAACAACACAATGGGTCATGGGTACATCATAACAACACAATGGGCCATGGGTACATCATGACAAAACAATGGGTCATGTGTACATCATAACAACACAATGGGCCATGGGTACATCATGACAAAACAATGGGTCATGTGTACATTATAACAACACAATGGGCCATGTGTACATTATGTCAACACAATGGGCCATATCTACATCATGACAACACAATGGGCCATATGTTTATCATGACAAAACAATGGGTCATGTGTAAATCATGACAACACAATGGGTCATGTGTACATCATGACAACAAAATGGGTCCTGTGTACATCATGACAACAAAATGGGTCCTGTGTACATCATGAAAACACAATAGGCCATGTGTACATCATGAAAACACAATTGGCCATATGTACATCATGACAACAAAATGGGTCACGTGTACATCATGACAACACAATGGGTCATGTGTACATCATGACAACACAATGGGTCATGTGTACATCATGACAACACAATGGGCAATGTGTACATCATGACAACACAATGGGCCATGTGTACATCATGACAACACTATGGCCAATGTGTACATCATGACAACACAATTGGTCATGTGTACATCATGACAACACTATGGCCACTGTGTACATCATGACAACACAATGGGCAATGTCTACATCATGAGAACACAATGGGCCATGTGTACATCATGACAACACAATGGGCCATGTGTACATCATGACAACACAATGGGCCATGTGTACATCATGACAACACAATGGGCCATGTGTACATCATGACAACACTATGGCCACTGTGTACATCATGACAACACAATGGGCAATGTCTACATCATGAGAACACAATGGGCCATGTGTACATCATGACAACACAATGGGCCATGTGTACATCATGACAACACAATGGGCCATGTGTACATCATGACAACACAATGGGCCATGTGTACATCATGACAACACAATGGGCCATGTGTACATTATGACAACACAATGGGATATGTGTACATCATGACTGCACTATGGTCAATCTGTACATCATGAGAACACAATGGGACATGTGTACATCATGACAACACAATGGGACATGTGTACATCATGACAACACAATGGGCCATGTGTACATCATGACAACACAATGGGCAATGTGTACATCATGACAACACAATGGGCCATGTGTACATTATGACAACACAATGGGATATGTGTACATCATGACTGCACTATGGTCAATCTGTACATCACGACAACACAATGGGTCATGTGTACATCATGACAACACTATGGCCACTGTGTACATCATGACAACACAATGGGCAATGTCTACATCATGACAACACAATGGGCCATGTGTACATCATGACAACACAATGGGCCATGTGTACATCATGACAACACAATGGGCCATGTGTACATCATGACAACACAATGGGCCATGTGTACATCATGACAACACTATGGCCAATCTGTACATCACGACAACACAATGGGCCATGTGTACATCATGACAACACAATGGGCCATGTGTACATCATGACAACACAATGGGATATGTGTACATCATGACTACACTATGGTCAATCTGTACATCACGACAACACAATGGGTCATGTGTACATCATGACAACACTATGGCCAATCTGTACATTACGACAACACAATGGGCCATGTGTACATCATGACAACAGAATGGGCCATGTGTACATCATGACAACACAATGGGCCATGTGTACATCATAACAACACAATGGACCATGTGTACATCTTCCCCCAAATGTACTTCCATCCCCCAATGTACCCCCCACACCCAAATAAAATACCTTTACCTTTGCCTTAACAAACTTTAGTTTAAACCAATATTGATTCTGGGAACATATTTTAATACTTTTTAGTGCTTTAGGTAAAGCAAGAAAAGTGGCCCTCTTGATAATACGAAATTGGCTATGTGGTCATCATGAAACATGTTTCAGCGATGCGGCCCTCGTAACAACATAAATTAACACAATATGGCCCAATGCTGCCATCATGATAACACAAAGTGGACCATGCGCCCATCAATATACTGTAGAGTTTAACCAGCCTGGTCTTAAGCATCCTAATAAATTTGGCTCGGTTTTCAAGCGGGTAGACATTTTGATGGTTTGAGTTTAGAAAAGATGGCGACATTTTTATTTTTCATATCTCGCCGCAGTCAGTACAACGGCTGTTTACGCCACTGAAAGAATAGGAAGCGGTTCGAAAGACATGTTCCACGGAATTAGTAAAAGGCTTGAATTGTAAGGTGTTTACCCCACTTTTATTTTGCAAGGAAGCATGACACATTACATTACTTTGAACGTGTGTTTAATAAATATACATGAGGGACAAATATAAGGTCCCCTTCATTGTATATATCTATTACGGGTTTGTTTAATTTAAATATTGATGCCAGTTATATTAATGGCTGCCTCTTTCACTTTCGATACTTATTCCTTAGACACAACTCGGAAAAACCAACCAAACAAACAAGATGCGTGGTTAACACAACTCTTTGTTTACATAAATATAAATAATATATCCATAAGTCCATAATGAAAACACTTTTAATTTTCACAATAATTCCAAAAGTCCATTACTGTAAAAGTCACTATGCCTCTACTCTGACTAATCAAAGATTATGTACCTACTCATTAATGTCGATTTTTACCCGATGCGTTCTTCTCTCAACTACCTCAACCACCCATTTTAACTATAACTACAATCTCCCCACTACTGTCTATGTCCAGCCATATTTCTCCTTATAAATTCGCACCTTAATTATACTCACGTCACAGTCTACTATCGTATTGTCCTTTCTATTCTAATCTTTCTAAGGTGCGTCACATGGTTGTCATTGTTTAACTCTACTGGACTGTCAGACGTCGCCTGCGGTCTACTTCTGGGGTCGTCCCACCTTTGCTGTTCCACTTGTCTATTATCTTCTCCCAACCTGGTCTAAAGTCGTCTATCACCTTGTCGACCATTATTCGTATTAATCCTACTTGCTGGACATGTTTGATATCACAGTATAGATATAGTCTTCGGTCTCCTGACAATCTCTTAACCCTGACATTGTTCCCGAGAGCCACATATTTTCCGGGGCTAATGGCGCAGGTCGGAGGTGTTTATTCTGCTATCATCATACACATGACTGTTTTATTATGTTATTGTGTTTGAAGCATGGTTAGAAGTCGTAACAGGTTTTCTTTTTAGGTATTTTAAGGCTCTTAATGTTATTTTTTTTACTAGCGATTCTCAATAAGTCCATCAAATTAAAATGTCATTGTATGTATTAGTTTCATTGGTGTACGGATGTAGTTTATAAGCATAAGTCTAACTAGGTATATAATACAGGTCTCCATAACCTGAGTTTAGGTGCAGTCGCCTCGTGTGGCTCTTTATCTGCTGCAGGAGGGAGGGCGGCATGTTGGGTGTTCAGTGACGTAATATCTCAGAATACGGATTAATCCGTATGATATTGCTCGATTTCCAGATCGTTCAGGTTTAAATCACAACCACCCCCCATTTCCCAACATAATAAATTACTATGAAAGTAAACTGAAAGAATTAACAAAAAAAATACAAAAATTATCAACCCAAAAAATGTCATTAAGTACACAAAAAATGATTGACCCATTTAACCATTGCTGCATCCCTTAAAAAGTCGAACATTTAATTTTTTTTTCCTGCAGACAGAATTGTAGATCCGTCTCTACATTGCCTTTTTCAGACCCCTCAGTTAAAAAAAAAAATTCTTAGTTGTGTACTAGACATTGAAATCTCTTATTGATGATACAGTCGCTACATTGCCTTTTACAGACATCCGGTTTACAAGTCTTTTAGCTACGTTCCAGACATCAGAATCTCAATTAGAGAAAACCATCTCTACATCGTCTTCAGTCAACTAGTATAGGCCTACCAGTCCACAAGCTGCAGTTAGAACTGAATTGAGGAAACAGTCACTACGACCCATTGAAGACCTACAACTCCAGCTGACGTCACAAGATCCCACTCTAACTTATCCAGTCAATACATTCCGTGGTGAGTACTTCTTATGTTTCTTATGTAGTCTACTTTACATGTACCGCAATATGTTAACAAACAGACACACAGACACACACACACACATATATATATATACATATATATATATATATATATATATATATATATATATATACACACACATTTATGCTTGTTAGAATAATGTATTTTTTCTTAAATCGATGTATCTTTGTCGTTACATTTATCCAATTATACAGCTAAATGTCTGCCTATCTATTTATTTGTGTATATTTCACTTTTTGACGCGTATACATATGATTCGACAAAGTTTGGTTACTTTTGAAAAGTTTAGAAACAGCTGGAAGCTACAGTGAATGATTTAGATTTAGTTTACAACAATTATCACTCATCAGAACAACCACGAACGAAAACGCTGTAATAATAAGTTTAACTCAAAATTATAGCAGCTGTGATCTAGTGGTGTTATCCAGTGGTGTGGTCGAATGGTGTGATACAATATGTTTTTGTTTCACTTTCTGACCCTGAAAATAACAATTAATAAATAAGTACGAAACCCATTAGCCAGAAATTTCGACATTTTTATTGAATTATTTAAGAGTTAAACAATCAAAGTTATTTAATGAGCTGTAGAATAGTAAATATAACAAGAGTAGAGTATGTAATAAAATAAAAGAATGAAACCTATTTACACCGAGCCGTAAAGTACTCTGAAAAAAAATAATGATAGTAACTATTACATAGCTGACATAAAGGGTGTTCCGTATTGTTTGACATTTTTATGATTTGAAAGTAAGCATATATCTGTACTTATAAAAATAAAGCCACGTGTCATTGTTTGTGTAGGATGGGTGGGGGCGGGTAGGGTAGGGTAAAGTGTGGAGAAATATGAGAGGTATTGAGTGGAGGGGCTCGACACGTATCAAGAGTTTGGAACCTAAACTCAAGTAATAGACACAAGTTTGAGATTGTTGTTAATAAAAAACAACAACTAGTACCACTTGAATTGATTGGTACATGTCAATAAACTGGTCTGAATAACTCATTCAATAGACAGATATGCTGATGCTTAACAGATATGTTACAATTAATGATAACTGTTTTGTAAATTAAAATGGCTTGTTTATTATTTCAATGTTTAGATATAATGTAATAATAAACTTGTTTGAATACAAACAAATGAAATATCTTAAATCGATTAAATTTGCATTTATTTCAGATTAAAATGTCTAAGTATATGTTAGTTTCGATACTTTCTTTAATCGAACTGCAGCTTTAATTAAAATTTCCCAAATATGTAACTCTGGAACAATGTTGTTGTTTTTTTAAAAGCAAATACAGAGTCGAGATTTGTCATAACAGCAAAATAAATTAATATATTAAAAAGAAAACAAAAGAACAAACAACAATTGAAAGACCGTTCGGGCCCTTAAGGCGCGGGACTCAGTAAAGAGAAGTACCTAGTGTGGCGGAGGGGGTACGAATTCAAAAGTCCTTTGGTCCCAGCTTAAGGGTGCCCCAACACATTTTTTTTTACATTAAATAGTATGTGCATTATCTCATGTTATGGTGTCACATGTCAAAATGCAGGGCCTTAAAGAAGGCCAAGTCTTCCGGGCCCACAAATCCCCTGGTTCGGCACTGACTCACTACAATTGTACCTTTTTTTTTTTTTTACATTATCTTCGTGACGGCTATAGTTGAACTATTGAGCTCAGCATCTGTTCTTGCACCAAGGGCCATCTTAACGCACAAATAAAGAAGTACGTAATAGCACACGGGGCGTTGGGATACTGTAATAAGCGACGCGAGAGCCACACGTTTAGACTATAGCATGTAATGAACCTGATACAGAGCCACTTACAGGCACTGGACGTTGTGTAATTGTTTAGGGCGCTTATAAATGAAAGCATCCGGCCACTTGCTGAAGGGAAACCACACCAACAACTATAGGGGCCCTATAATAGCTGATATTTTTTCTCTTTTTTATTTTATAGTTGCCGTTAGGGGGGATGCCTCAACACAATATCTATATTTACATTATTATCTATATCTAAACACAATACCAATATCTAAACACAATACCTATATCTAAACACAATAGCTATATTTACATCATTATCTATATCTAAACACAATAGCTATATCTAAACACAATAGCTATATTTACATCATTATCTATATCTAATCACAATACCTATATCTAAACACAATAGCTATATTTACATCATTATGTATATCTAAACACAATACCTATATTTACATCATTACCTGAACACACTTATCTACAGGTCTTTAATATATTATAAAGCAATGAAAAACAAATAGTAAAGTAAAAAAAAAAAGTCAAGTTGCTTAAGCCTCTTCGGGCTCATCGGGGCAGATGGAGTTTAGAATTCATCTGTTTCAGTAACCTCGACATATAAAGGGATTGTGATAACCACAAAACACCAAGCCGCCTTTAGTCGCCCAACTTAAAGTCAAGTACCCATTTAAAGCTGGTTGGACTTGTGGACTTGCATTCCAGCTCCTACTGACTCGGCCTTGGGGAGAGAAAGTAATTTATTATTTCAATATTTTTAGAGCATCTATAATACAAATTTTACATCATCATGTGTTCCAGTGTCTGTCATCGCGACTTCCGTCTGTCATCGCTACTTCCGTCTGTCATCGCGACTTCCGTCTGTCATCCAACATGGCGGCATAAACAATTCATACAAGATGGCGGCATAAACAATTCAAAGATGGCAGAAACATTTACTGTTTTCATTTAACATGCATGATCCGGCTACCAACTGGACAGCCGAGTAAGAATTGTCTCCTACATGGCTACCAGAAATGACATTGGACTAGCCATATGTTTAGTGCCGAGGTGACAAAACACCACACACATCATACGGTAGGTAAGATCATGAATGCCAAAATGGCAATCACAATGTAATATTGTTTTCGACCGCCTCAATAAATACCAAAGGGCAATAATGCGATCTTAGGAGAGGTAACACAAAATCATGCCAAAATATTCTGTTTTTTTTTTCTTTTATACGCCGCCATTGCCAGCATGGTAGGGTGTAGTGTGCCTACCACACCAGCATTGCTGGCGGCGCTGATGCACGTCTGCCATCCCTACAGAGCGGCGGGGAAAGTGTGCCCGCTATCATCTGCAGGGATGGCAGAAAGATGGGTTTTAATCCTTGCCCAAACTGGCCAGACCAGCAGGGTGTGTGTACTGCTGATCGGCCAGAATGGCAAGGAACGGGGCTTTTCCTGCCACACGGACAGAGGGGAGGGTGTAGTGTGCCTGTACCCTCAGCCCGAAATGGCAGGCTGCGCAGGTGTGCTTGAGTGGGACGGAGTGGAAGGGTGTTGTGTGCCGACCATATCCGTCACCGCCATCAGCTGTAAATACTGCGGTCTCGGACAGTCCTCATTGACCACAGTACCACAACCCCTGTAAGTAATGTTGTTTTTTTCCTGACTAGAGAACCCCTATGATTCATACCTCGTGGATCATGGTATGTCTCTCAGACCAGGAAGGAGAGAACACAACACATTGCCAAAATATTCTGTGATTTTTTTTTTTTCCTCTCTTTTAATATTTTTAATTTTAATTTTTTTTTTAACGCCGCCATTGCCAGCATGGCAGGGTGTAGTGTGCCTACCACACCAGCACTGTTGGCGGCGCTGATGCACGTCTGCCATGCCTACAGAGCGGCGGGTGAATGTGCCCGCTATCATCTGCAGGGATGGCAGAAAGATGGGTTTTAAACCTTGCCCAAACTGGCCAGACCAGCAGGGTGTGTGTACTGCTGATCGGCCAGAATGGCAAGGAACGGGGCTTTTCCTGCCACACGGACAGAGGGGAGGGTGTAGTGTGCCTGTACCCTCAGCCCGAAATGGCAGGCTGCGCAGGTGTGCTTGAGTGGGACGGAGTGGAAGGGTGTTGTGTGCCGACCATATCCGTCACCGCCATCAGCTGTAAATACTGCGGTCTCGGACAGTCCTCATTGACCACAGTACCACAACCCCTGTAAGTAATGTTGTTTTTTTCCTGACTAGAGAACCCCTATGATTCATACCTCGTGGATCATGGTATGTCTCTCAGACCAGGAAGGAGAGAACACAACACATTGCCAAAATATTCTGTGATTTTTTTTTTCCTCTCTTTTAATATTTTTAATTTTAATTTTTTTTTTAACGCCGCCATTGCCAGCATGGCAGGGTGTAGTGTGCCTACCACACCAGCACTGTTGGCGGCGCTGATGCACGTCTGCCATGCCTACAGAGCGGCGGGTGAATGTGCCCGCTATCATCTGCAGGGATGGCAGAAAGATGGGTTTTAAACCTTGCCCAAACTGGCCAGACCAGCAGGGTGTGTGTACTGCCGATCGGCCAGAATGGCAAGGAACGGGGTTTTTCCTGCCACCCGGACAGAGGGGAGGGTGTAGTGTGCCTATACCCTCAGCCCGAAATGGCAGGCTGCGCAGGTGTGCTTGAGTGGGACAGAGTGGAAGGGTGTTGTGTGCCGACCACATCCGTCACCATCGCCAGCTGTGAATACTGCGTTCTCGGATAGTCCTCACTGACCACAGTACCACCACCCTCGCAAGTAATGGGTTTTTTTTCCTGACTAGAGAACCCCTATGATCCATCCCCCGTGGATCACGGTATGTCTCTCAGACCAGAAAGGAGAGTTCACAAAATATCATTCCAAATATTCTGTGATACTCTACGGAACAAATTGGTGAACCGAATTGTGGTTCCATAGGTCTATGTATATCTCACTGTATCATAATAAATCTACGGTGTTCAATTTGTTATTAAATGAGAAGCGATTATAAAAGAAATATTTACAGAAATCGTCCAATCATTATTCTTTGTTATGTTCCACAATCAAAATTTTAAACCAAAATTATGGATACCTCATTATAATGTAATATTTATATTGTTTAAATTGTTATTATTTCTAAAATATGTCTATTTCTAATGTACAATTATTTCCCTTTATTACTAACCTAAAATACGTCACTTTTTTTCATTTTTTGACTATTACGTCACATGAATGAATTGAATAAGGGTTGAGATTGAGTAGGCCGTACACAACGTTTACAATGCAAACTAACACATTTATGATGGGGGCTTCACACAGAGGGTGTATGGAGGGGGTCCAGTTTGAGGAGGGCCCCCAAACTATTTTTAAAACTAAATATTAAGTACATTATCTCATGTCAAAATGTAGTGGCTCCCGAAGATGCCTAAAATCCCGTAGTTCGGCATTGGCTTCACAGAACTATAATGTTGAAAGTATTGATAGGCTATGTCTTTCTTTTTTAAGAGGCCTAATGTTTTCTGCGTCTGCGGCCTCAACTGCATTGATGGAATACTATATTTTTAATTGAAGGTCAGCTAAAAGCTACACAACGATTCTTTCTTCTCGGGACCAAGCTTGAGAAGCGTAAAAAAATTATCTCATGTCAAAATGCAGGGGCAGCCCCCAAAGAGGCCAAGCCACCGGGCCCGTAAATCCCTAGGTTCTGCACTGCCGGGTCGGCATTTTTTCTTAGTTAATTGTACTATGCTACAATGTAAAACAGTAAATAAACCACCTGTTAAACATGTAGCGTTTTGCTTAACACAAGCTCTCACTCACGTCTCTCTTTTTTTTCTTAAATACGCCATGTTGAACATCATAAAACATTAAATGAATAACTGTTTGGAAAGGAGTCCATTAAAATATTATGATGGAATATGATTTTAAGAGTTGTTGTTTATGTTTACCCATAGTGAGGATTATTTTTTTGGGAGGAACTATTTAATATATGAATTTTATTTGATGTATTATTAGGTGTCCCTATTCTCAAATGTATTTTGGCTACAATAATCTGTTCATGTTCTTGGGGGCCACTGCAAGTATACAGACCAGAGATGAGCGGACAGCGGACGCGTCCGCTTGCGGACGCAGATCCGCAGACTTTTCCGAATCAGCGGACTGACAGCGGACGCTTCGTATGGTTAAGTTGCGGACTCGCGGACTGACGCGGATCTTCTTTAGCGTTACCATAAAAAATTTCAAGTCATTTAAACAGCTAAATTTCAGCAATGCGGACTGCGGACCAATGTTGTAAGATTCTGCTGACGCGGACGCGGATCATTGATAGAAATCCGCGGACGGACGTGGACGCTAAATTTCAAGATTTGCACACCTCTGATATAGACTGATTGTTAACGCGCTAAAATATATATCACCATTTTCAACTCCAACTGTGTGCCTACTCGCCGATCCGGGTACCGGGCCTTTGATAATTAGTGGCATTAAAAAAATAGTTTACTTACAAAGTTAATTTATAAGACACGGTTCACTTTATACTGTAGAATTTTGCAAAATGAATTTTCTTTTAAGTATAAAAAATACACAAATATTTTCAAAAAAAGTCTTTGAACGATAATTCCCTAACTTTTACGACAAAAAAATTATAATCTAAAATATTAATATTTTTTTTACCGTTGTTTATGGTAGACTATATATATAAATATGTCAAGCTGCAGGATGCTTGCAGCGAGAATTCCTGTTTATTTATAGCTCTAAAAATTGTATCTGCTCGAGGATTACAGTATATTCAAAGAAACGAAGACAGTGTTGTATTGATATGACGTATCTATGTGATAGATAACAAATGAGAGGTTGTTAAAATCAAGTATCCTGCAGCTAGGCCAGTCCGCACCAGGCCTGTTATTCCGGGACACAAGGAACTCAAGAAACCTAATGCCTTCGTACTATCTACTATTTTAAAAAATTAATTTTTTTTTCCCCAATTGTATTCAGACCCGCCAAGAGGGGGGCGGGGGGGGGGCAAATGCCCAGGGGCCAGGCGAGTTTTAGGGGCCCGGACTGAGCTGACCAATCAACCTTTGAAAATATTATTATCAGCACGGGGGACCCGTGACAGCCCTGCCCAGGGTCCCGAAATTTCTGTCGGTGGGCCTGCTTGTAATTACAAATATTAATACCTAATGAAAAAACATGTAAACATCTTAAGTAGGTTTAATTTAAAAACAAATTGTTACCGAGGCCTTCGCCTAGTGGTTAAATGAATATCACGTCTCAGTGAGTCACATATTAGCTGGAACGGTCATCTCTGAAATCAAAAACTACTGGACACCAGTTACCTTGAATGAATACTTCAAACAATGTTAAATTGTTTTGCCAAAATGAAGAATATTAGTTAAAAATTTAAAATAAACATGTTCAGACTGACATTCAGGCCCGTAGCCAGGAATATTGGATTGGGGGGGGGGCGAAGACATTTTCGGGGGGGGGGCGAAGAAATTTTTTTTTCGGGGGGAAGGGGGGTGCCGAAGAAATGCTCGGGGCGGATCTAGACAACTTTGAGGGGGGGGGGGCAAAACTGTTTTCATTGTTGAAAATTGGTCTTAGAACAAAAAATATTTCGATAATTTAATGATGTATTACCTAAACTTGGGATAACGGGGGGCATGGGCCCCCCGCCCCCTCCCCCTGGTGGGGTAGAAGAAATGTTCGGGGGGATGAAAATGGAGGCGCGAAGCGCCGAAAGCTTGAGAACGGAGAGGAGGAGTTTGGGGAGGGGATCTCAGTGAGTCCCCTCCCCAAGAAATTTTTTGCAGTTCCATATCTGGAATGGTGCATTTAGTACCGATTGTTTAGCTATTAATTAGAAATATATAATTTTAACTACGTTTCAATACTGCATGGCATGTTGCAGTTTAGTTAAAAATAATTTAAATAGTAAAGAGTTTTAATGATAAAAATTTATTGAGGCTAAGCAATTTCCGATTCCTGTTATAAATATATTGACCAATTATCTGATACACAATTGTTACATAATAGATACCTGATTTATATTATTATACTTTTTTTTAACGTACAACCCGGGAAGAACGACAAAGATGCATGAATAAAGCTTAACTATTTGTGTGATATTTCTTATAAATAGAGAAAACAAAGAATAGATCTATCAACAAAAACAGTCGCAATTATTCAATTTAAAATAAAACTAATTCTGCTAAAAAGTAAATTTGCAAATTAAATAACATCACTCAGAAATCACGGAGTTTGTACTTTATTATTTTATTATACATATGCATAAAAATGAAGTCAGAACCCAATGTTATTTTATTAACTTATTTAAGTTGCTAGTTGTCCTCAGAAGATATCAATATATAAAACTATTACAAGGTTGCGAACAGGCCCATCGACAGAAATTTCTGGCCCCTGGGCTGATATTAATATTTTAAAAAGTTGATTGGCCAGCTCAGTCCGGGCCCCTAAAAGTCGCTGGGCCCCTGGGCATTGGCCCCCCTGCCCCCCCCACTCGTCGGCACTTGTTGCGAACTTATATTATTATAGGTTTCAAATTTGAAAACTTCGTGGTTTAGCCAGCCCCGTAGGTGGAGTGCCCCCCCCTCCACTTAAAAAAGAAGAAAAAGAGGAAAAAATAAAGAAAAAGTAAAGGTGCCCCCTTGCTGGGTATTGGTGCCTCCCTGCTTACTTTGACCTGGCTACGGGCCTGGGTTTAGCACTGAATTTACCTAAAAATGATTCAGCATTCACATTGTCTGTTATATCTTTTCAAATGCAAGCAGGAAAAGATTGCTTAGACGCTTTTGTAACATTTATCTGCGATATGGGGTGAGCGTTTGTGTGAGGGTTGAGAAACTGCTCTCACACACGGCTGTTGAAGCACCAAATGTCAATGATGCCCAAAATACCCAGAGGTGAACTTCAGTAAGATTCATTCTTTAATGCCCAAAAATTAGATAAGCTATATATGTAAGTATATATAAACATGGGCGTATTCATGGGGGGGGGGCAAGGGGGCTTTTGTCCCCCCCTTACATTAAAAAAAAGGCCTTAAAGTTGTTATTTGTCCCCCCCCCGAAAAATTTTTGCCCCCCCCCCGGAAAAATTCCTAGCGACGCCCATGTATATAAATAGCCTGAATGATTGCCAAAATATAAACTTTTAAGTTTTTATTATTATTGATTTATAAAACAAAATGATTGATGTTTTATAGCCGTTATTATTAAAATTGTGTCAAAAAACTCAAATCATGCACGGGGGGGGCTCAGGTCATGCACGGGGGGGCTCAGCCCTCCCTAGCCCCCCTCTGGCTACGGGCCTGCTGACATTAAAACCAATACTTCAGCTACCCGCCCCTCCAAAAAAAAAACAACAACAAAAAAAACACTCATAACAGTCTATATAACTAATAGCGGTGTGTGGGTTTTGCGTTAAATCAAAAGAAAAGAATTAATACAACAGCACTCCAGTTTTAAATACAATCATGAAAAAATCGGATCTACCCGAAACCTAAAATAACCTAGCCTACCGATCAAGCCTAATGGGATATAACTCTATGCAAAGTTTTTGCAGGGTACGGCTAGTCTATAATACAAATTTTACATCATATGTTCCGGTTTCCGTCTGTTATCGCTACTTCCGTCTGTCATCGCGACTTCCGTCTGTCATCCAACATGGCGGCATAAACAATTCATCCAAGATGGCGGCATAAACAATTCAAAGATAAAAAAACATTTACTGTTTTCTTCTTAACATGCATGATCCGGCTTCCAACTGGCCAGCCGAGTAAGATTTGTCCCCTACATGGCTGCCAGATATGACATTGGACCAGCCATATGTATAGTGACGAGGTGACAAAACACCGCACACTAACATACGGCAGCTAAGATCATGAATGCCAAATGGCAATCACAATGTAATACTGTTTTCGACTGCCTAGCCCCCCTCTGGCTACGGGCCTGCTGACATTAAAACCAATACATCAGCTACCCGCCCCTCCAAAAAAAACAACAACAAAAAACCACTAATAACAGTCTATATAACTGATAGCGGTGTGTGGGTTTTGCGTTAAATCAAAAGAAAAGAATTAATACAACAGCACTCCAGTTTTAAATACAATCATGAAAAAATCGGATCTACCCGAAACCTAAAATAACCTAGCCTACCGATCAAGCCTAATGGGATATAACTCTATGCAAAGTTTTTGCAGGGTACGGCTAGTCTATAATACTTGCGAGGGTGGTGGTACTGTGGACAATGAGGACTAACCGAGACCGCAGTATTCACAGCTGATGGTGGTGACGGATGTGGTCGGCACACAACACCCTTCCACTCCGTCCCACTCAAGCACACCTTCGCAGCCTGCCATTTCGGGCCGAGGGTACAGGCACACTACACCCTCCCCTCTGTCTGAGTGGCAGGAAAAACCCCGTTCCTTGCCATTCTGGCCAATCAGCAGTACACACACCCTGCTGGTCTGGCCAGTTTGGGCAAGGATTAAAACCCATCTTTCTGCCATCCCTGCAGATGATAGCGGGCACACTCACCCCGCCGCTCTGTAGGGATGGCAGACGTGCATCAGCGCCGCCAACAATGCTGGTGTGGTAGGCACACTACACCCTGCCATGCTGGCAATGGCGGCGTAATAAAAAAAAAAAAAAGAAAAAAAAAAAAACAAAAAAAAAAAAACAGAATATTTTGGCATGATTTTGTGTTACCTTTCCTAAGATCGCTTAATTGCCATTTGGGGCAACCCTCAAGCTGGGGCCCGGAAAGATATAATCGTTGTGTAGCTTTATATCTGACCTTCAATTAAAAAAAATATCCCATCAATTCCGTTAAGGCCGCAGACGCAGAAAACATTCGGCCTCTTAAAAAAGAAAGACATATCAAAGCTTTCAACATTATAGTTCTGTGAAGCCAATGCCGAACCAATTGATTTTAGGCATCTTCGGGAGCCGCTACATTTTGACATGAGATAATGTACTTAATATTTAGTTTAAAAAATACTTTATTTGATGTATTATTAGGTGTCCGTATTCTCAAATGTATTTTGGCTACAATAATCTGTTCATGTCCTTGGGGCCACTGCAAGTATATAGACTGATTGTTAACGCGCTAAAATAAATATATATCACTATTTTCAACTCCATCTGTGTGCCTACTCGCCGGTCCGGGTACCGGGCCTTTGATAACTAGTCTATAATACAAAGTTTACATCATGTGTTCCGGTTTCTGTCATCGCGACTTCCGTCTGTCATCCATGATGGCGGCATAAACAATTCAAAGATGGCAGAAACATTTACTGTTTTCCTCTTACCATGCATGATCCGGCTACCAACTGGTCAGCCGAGTAAGAATAGTATCCTACATGGCTGCCAGAAATGACATTGGACCAGCCATATGTTTAGTGACGAGTTGATAAAACACCGTCGTACACTAACATACGGCAGGTAATATCATAAATGCCAAATGGCAATCACAATGTAATACTGTTTTCGACCGCCTCAATCAATACCAGAGGGCAAGAAGCGATCTTAGGAGAAGTAACACAAAATCATGCCAAAATATTCTGTTTTTTTTTTTTGGCAGCAATTAGTTTTATTTAATTTTAAATAAAAACAGTGGCATTCCTTTCCAGAAACACAACTTTCCTCCCTTTCCACCTCTCGAAACAGAGGCTGCTAATACCCGGGGTCGTCCAACTCTTATCAAGCGACACCTGGGCCCTCGCCGTCCCCATACCTCACAGCGGACAGAAAAGGGGGTATTGGTATATTGTGTTCCATTGAAAACCTCTCACAGTTAAATATTTGTCATGATAGATACAACATTATAGTGTCAATAATTTTGTATTTTATAGTCCATTATGTATCGAAATTTTTCTTCGACTTGATCTTCTTTTAGGATTGTCTTATTTTGCCAGGCTTGAAGTCTGCATGACCAGACGAAGAGTCTGTACTCTGACAGTAGGATAATATTTAAATTATTAACTGTTTCGTTCTTTAGCTTCGGTATCTTGTTGAGAGTTATTGCCATGTCTAGGTTAAAATCTATTTTTAGGTTTGACCTTAGTAGACTTCTTAAGGTCTGCCTTGTGCTCTTGAATGTTGAACATTTCAAGAATAGATGATCTTCATCCTCCGTCACGTCAGTGCGACACATCTTGCACATTGTGTTGCTTGACGTGGGCATACTTTTAATACACCGGGCTACAGGCGTCATGTTAAAAATTAGTCGGTAGCCCACTTCTCTTGCTCTGGCGGTGATCTTGGTGTGCCGACTGTGTAGACTTTGGAAGGTGTCTGTAAAGTCTGACACATTCCAGATTCGGCCACACTTAATTCTGTTGGTGAGTGGTGTCTGTAATGTTTGTACTAAAGATGTGTATATATGCTTAGTTGTTTGATGTATGAGGTGTGTGTGGCCTGTCAGACTTTTTGTAAGTGATGTTTGAAAGGGTGTGGTCTGTCTGCCAAAGTAGTGGGGTGTGTTGTTTTTTGTTTGTATGATGTTGATAAGCCTGAGGCCGTAGAGGTAAATAGCTAGTGGGTTTTTGTTAGATGATTTGGCTATGTCACCTGCGTACTTTAAGCGTAGTGCTTGGAGCTTACAAGATAGATCTTGGAGTCCTATTCCGCCGTCGTTTTTGTTCTGTATGAGTGTTGTGTGTTTTATGTTGCTTATTGTTGATTTGAAAATGAAACTGCGTAGTAATTTGTTCATGTTTTGTATGAAAGTTGGCGGTGGTTGTGTTGCTGTAATGTAATATATTGTTTTAGGTAGAATTAGTGTGTTGATGAGGAGGGCACGATCAAAGATTGTAGTTGACATGTGGCTGTACATAGCTATCACGTTTTCGGTCTTTTTTATAATTCCCTCCCACGTGGCCGTGTGGAATAAGTGGGGCTCGTTTGTCCAGACAATCCCGCATATTTTGAGGGACTGTTGGTTTTTCATCTGGTAGGGGAAATTTTCTTTTTTTTTCCATTTCCCGAGGCCCATGATGCCAGACTTGGCTACATTAACTTTGGCACCACTGCAGCTTTGAAAGTCTTGAAAGTGTTCTATAATGTGGTGTATGTCTTTATCACATGTTGGAAAAAAAGTTGTGTCATCTGCGTATGCCAGCAGTTTGCTGTTGTCCTTTTCTCCCGGGATTTGGGCTCCTCTGATGGAAATGTCCTTTCTTATTCTCTCCAAGAGGGGCTCCAACGCCAGCACGTACAGCATAGGAGACAGTGGGCACCCTTGACAAACCGACCTCTCAATGTCGAAAGGTGCGGTTAGCGAGTGGTTTAAAAGAATTTTGCTTTGGGCTTTGCTGTAAAGCATTTGGACCCATTTGTGCGTGTAGTCTCCTATGTTGCCTTTCTTTAACACCCGGAAGAGGTATTCGTGGTCGACCGTATCGAAGGCTTTTTCCTGGTCGATAGAGAGTAGGGCCGCCTGTGTGTCTTTGATGTGTGTGTATGTTATAAAATCTCTGATGTGGTGACTCATGTGTTCTATTTTTCTACCACTAACGCTACAATGTTGGTTTTCGTGCACTAATGTGTGCATGTGTGGTTGTAACTTGTTGGCTATAGTTTTTGAGAGTATTTTGTAATCTGTGTTGAGGAGTGAGATTGGTCGGTAACTATTGACTGATGTCCTATCCTGTGTTTCTTTGTCGATAAGTGTGATGTATGCCTCATTAAAACCCTGTGGCAGCTTCCCTTTATTGTGTGTGTCTGTAAATATTTTGAGTAGGATGGGACCTAATGATGGAAGAAAGGCTTTATAAAACTCGGCACTTAGTCCATCAGGTCCTGGTGTTTTGTTGCTAGCTAAATTATTGATTTTATGTTCGATGTCTTGTAGAGTAAATGGTGTATCTAACTGTTGTTTTTGTTCTTCTGTTAATGTTTTGCAGTGTTGGATGAATTTTTGTTGAGCTGATGTGACAGTGTTTTGTTTTTTGTATAGTGTGGCGAAATGTTTATGGAAGGCGGCGCCTATTTCTTCTGACCCTAGTAGCATGTTGCCGTTGTCGCCTTGGATTCCTTTAATGTATCGGCTTTTCTGTATATTTTGTTCGATGTTGAGGTACGCTCTGCTCGGCTCCTCCGGGACATTTCTCAATCGGCATCTTATTTGTGCGCCGTTGAAACGATAGTTTTCGATTTCATTAATCTGTAGATTAATTGTTTCAGCTTCTGTAGAGTCAGGTTCTGTGAGCTCTAGTTCAGCTCTCAGGACTTGCTCTTTGTCTTTTATCTTTCTATGTATTAGTGACGAGGTGTTTATCGCTATCTGTTTGATGTTTTTTTAACGATCAACCAGATTTCTGAGACATCATCGTCTTTTGTTGTTTCACTGAAACTGTCCAGTAGTATCTGCTTTATTGTTTCTGTGAAAAAGGTATTCTGTAGCAGACTATTGTTAAATTTCCAGTGAGGGGATTGTCTTTTTGTCTGCTTTGGGTTTATTGTTCCTACCTGGACTAGCACAGCCTTATGATCTGTGTAGTTTAAAGTATCGCCAATGTGCAAAACCTTATCAACGGGTAAGTGGGATGGGATGTATACACGATCCAGTCGAGAAGTCGATGGATATGAGGAGTGGACGAGCGTAGTCTCTCGCCCCTCGGGGTAAATGGATCTATATGTGTCGACCAGCTGGAAGTGTTGAAAGGTCTTTTCCAGCCAGTCTTGTTCGAGTGTGTTGTTGGTAGAGTTTTGCTTATCTAATTTACTAGTTACGTAATTGAAATCGCCCCCTAGTATTAAGTTGCCATTTCTGTAAAAGTTATGTAATGTTGTTTTCAAAAGGTCAAAGAAAGGGGGTTTATCTGCGTGTTTCGTGGGTGCGTATATGTTGGCTAGTGTGTACTTGTGTGTGCCTGATTCTATCTTTATGATTGCGATGCGTCCGTCTGTGTCAGTGTGCTTGTGTGTAATGTTAAATCTATCTGACGTCTGTATTATGGCAACCCCCCTGGCGTATGTACCTAAACTAAAAGTACTTTCCCTAAACCCCATGTCGCTGATGTATCGTTTGGCAATGCATTCGTTGTTTATATTTGTTTCTTGCAGAAATACAAAGTCAGGCTTGTATTTCCTTACAAGATGTATTATGTGGTTTTGTTTGTTTTTCAGGCTGCGTATGTTTAATGATAGCAGTGTTATGTCAGCCATTTGCACTGAAAAAGCGAGTGTTTTTGCATTTGTTTCTTAGTGTTTTGTTGCTATTTTTGTTTATTTTAAGGAGTGGAATTGGGGGTTGATGGCTCATCTATGATGAGATTTGGGGGTGTTTGTGGTAGCTCATTGTCTTCCACTGGTTGGTTGGTGTGGGGAGTGGTAGGTGAATCCTGGATATTTTCCTGAGTAGTGTTTCTAAAAAAGAGGAAACTATCACTCAGGTCTTCATTGGATGAGAGCGATGGTCTTCTTTCTCTTTTTGTAATATTTTTTTCCGGGGAACTTGGAGCTGATTGGGTCTGCTCCGTGTTTCCGAAGCGTTTCCTTGAGTTGTTGGACTCAATGGTGTCTTTTAATTTGTTTTTTAGCTCTACTATAATTTTGTTCTGGGTTTTTTTTTTGTCGGACGAGGATAAAGCCATCGTCCACACTTCCACTAGGTTGTTGTGGACTTGGGGGCACCGCTGATATCATGTCAGCGTAGGTTTTTGGTTGGCTGTGGGTTTTTGAATTTGTTTTGGGGCCTTTAATTATGGGGCACTGGTTAGACCAGTGGCTATCATCTCCACAAGTCCAGCATTTCTGTCTTCTGCCTGGAATTGTAACGAGGACTTTATATATTTTGGCATCCCCTTCATATCTAATTGAAATGTAGTGGGGAAGTTCCTTATCTTTTTTTGGTTGCAGGAAACCGCTCCATTTGTCCGCGGATCCCGAGACTTTTTCGACCCTTGTCAGAGAACCTGGCTCTGCGAAGGATTCGAAAATCTCCTCGACTCTTTTTCTGGCTATGTTTGTAGATAGCCAGTGGAGAGTAACTTTGACCTTGTCAGTCTCAAGTGGAGAGATGGTAACTTTAAAGTTTTTGTCGTCCCCAAACTGTTTGTTGATCAGTCGGGAGCGACATGGATTGTTGGATGTTTTAAGGTACCACATGTACGGGCTTCAAACCTGTACAGCGTGGAAACGTCTGATGGGTGTAGACCCATCATTTTTATCAACAAGGGCATAGTTGCCTTAGTAGCGTTTGGTCCCGTTAACCTGAGAAGGACAGTGCCCTGGGGATGGACCAGTCCACCTTCCAGGTCTTTCTTCTCGATTACGAAAGTCATAGCTGACATGATTGTAAAGGTGAAAAAAGGGTTTTAAAGGTTTTGCACTGCTAACTTTAAAACTACGCAAAAATGTAGCTGTACTTACGTAAGTCTTCGATAGAAATTATGCACACAGCACGATACAGCAAATCTTGCAGAACGTCTTGACAGATAGAAACAAAAATTGTCCAAAAACAAAGTACTGGTAGAATATATGCACACAGCATGGCACAAAAATCTTGTTCTAAAAAGTCCAAATAAGAAACTGTAGTACCTATCGAAACAAGTTCTGAATAGTCGAGAGTAGATTAATAGCCACGTGTTCCTTGTATTTTTTAAAACACCGTTGGAATCCAACGCGCTCAAGGCGATACGTTTTAAAAAGATAAATTGATGACTATTTAAAAACAGTTTTTTAAGAGAATTTCCCAAAAGGGTTTACCACAAAATCATATGCCAAAATATTCTGTGATACTCTCCGAAACAAAATTGATACTCTCCCATACAAATTTTAAACCAAAAAGTGGTTCCAAAGGCCTATTTATATCTCACAGTAACGTAATAAATCTATGGTGTTCAAATTGTTATTAAATGAGAAGCGATCATAAAGAAATATTTACAGATATCGTTTAATTAATATTCTGTGTTATGTTCCACAATTTCAATTTTAAACTAAAATAATGGATACCTAAATATAATGTAATATTTATATTGTTTAAATTGTTATTATTTCTAAAATATGTCTATTTCTAATGTACAATTATTTCCCTTTATTACTAACCTAAAATACGTCATTTTTTTTTTCATTTTTTGACTAATACGCCACATGTATGAATTGAATAAGGGTTGAGTTTGAGTAGCGCCGTACACAACGTTTACAATGCAAACTAATCATTTATGATGGGGGCTTCACACAGAGGGTGTATGGAGGGGGGCCCAGTTTGAGAAGGGCCCCCAAAATATTTTTTAAACTAAATATTAAGTACATTATTTCATGTCAAAATGTAGTGGCTCCCGAAGATGCCTAAAATCCCTTGGTTCGGCATTGGCTTCACAGAACTATAATGTTGAAAGCTTTGATATGTCTTTCTTTTTTAAGAGGCCTAATGTTTTCTGCGTCCTCGGCCTCAACTGCATTGATGAAATAATATGTTTTTAATTGAAGGTCAACTAAAAGCTACACAACGATTCTTTCTTCTCGGGACCAAGCTTGAGAAGCGTCAAAAAATTATCTCATGTCAAAATGCAGGGGCAGCCCCCAAAGAGGCCAAGCCCACAGGGCCCGTAAATCCCTAGGTTCTGCACTGCCGGGTTGGCATTTTTTCTTAGTTAATTGTACTATGCTACAATGTGTATTACAGTAAATAAACCACCTGTTAAACATGTAGCGATTTGCTTAACACAAGCTCTCACTCACGTCTCTCTTTTTTTTTTTTAAATACGCCATGTTGAACATCATAAAACATTAAATGAATAACTGTTTGGAAAGGAGTCCATTAAAATATTATGAAGGAATATGATTTTAAGAGTTGTTTATGTTTACCCATAGTGAGGATTATTTTCTTTGGGAGGAACTATTTAACATATGAACGTTATTTGATGTATTATTAGTTGTCCCTATTCTCAAATGTATTCTGGCTACAATAATCTGTTCATGTCCTTGGGGCCACTGCAAGTATATAGACTGATTGTTAACGCGCTAAAATATATATCACCATTTTCAACTCCAACTGTGTGCCTACTCACTGGTCCGGGTACCGGGCCTTTGATAACTAGTTTTCGAAAAAAAAATGCTATATTGTCCCCGTTTTGTATGTCTGTCTGTCTGTCATCACCCTAGATCTCAGCAGCCATAAGTCCTAGACACATGATCATGGGCGTATTCATTTTGAAAAAATGTCATATAAGAGGGGGGGGGGGCATTTGCTCCCCCCTTACATTTAAAAAAATGTCAGAAAAGTTGTTATTTGCCCCCCCCCCCTGGAAAATTTTTGCAACCCCCCCCCCGGAAAAATTCCTAGCGACGCCCATGCCCATGATGTATATATCATTTTGTAGGTCTTGGTCTGCCATGTGTGCATCAAAAGTCCATTTTGCGATCTGAGCTCTGAGGGCCGAATAAAAGGGCTTGTGTAAAGTCCCTGTAAGGATGAGATTAAATCTCTTAGATCCTATAAACCACTAATGGGACGGTTTTTATGGTGCCCTTCTTTCGTCCCCACCATTGCCGATAGTGCAATGGCCATGGAGGCACCACGGGAGATATATCGAGAACTTGAGCCAAGACCTGAAAATTTTCCTTGGTCCTTACCGGGGATCGAACCAGGTACATTTAGGTCGACATTTTTTACTATATAAGCTATATTAACAAAGGGGCGTACAAAGGGGCGTAACTTATTATTTATTTTTGTAACAGTTATACAAAACATGACTTACTTCCCTTACTTAAAACACGAAAATGCTCTAACACGTCCTGTATCCAGGCTTAGATTGCGTGTTTATTATGGCAATGATGTCCATCTCACCTATGCTTGATGTCAGATATGCAAGATTTAGTTATCAATCTGCCCGAGAGGAGGATAAGACGTTTGGGCGGTCAATACCTAAAAACATTAAGTTCACTGGGTTAAGAGTAAGAGAGTTTGTTATTAAGGTGCAATGTCGTTTAGGAATCACAGCTGACCATCTCCACTACAGACAATATAAGAAGGAAATGGAGTGGGCGGGGCTAAGACCTGGATAGGTAACAGTATACTCAAAGTACATATACAGTGTAGCAACACGACGTTCATATGGGCTGGGAACGTGAAATTAATACTAGTCTGGGCTTAGAGGTATAAGGCGTATATTTTTGCAGCATTTCTATTGTGACATGGAAAACATACAATATCCACAACAAATAATGTACACTCATCAGTCCATCTAAATTTGATGAACGTGGAATAATCAGACGGACCAAGAATTTAGCTAAAAGTGTAAAATGTTATTCTAAGTGACCTAAATGGGGGCTTGAAGATGGTAGTTATATTTATTGCTTGATTTACAATGGCATTGTGGAAACACGGTTGACCATCTGCGTAATAGAAAATATCATTACGGAAATGTGCATTTAGTGGCCATATAACTGGAGTGAAAGATGCTCGGGAAAAAACAAATAGTTATCTATATAAGTAATTATTTTACCTACAACTCATTAGAGCTGGCATCCTATTTAGCAGTGGATGAATTTAAATACCGGATAGTGGTTAGAGAAAAGATGCATTTGTCAACAACATGCGTCACGAATGGGCTGTATCTGACTCTAGAAATACTTGCCATACATTCAACCGAAAGATGGGGCGAGCGATGGGGGAGAGCGATTACACCAGGGACGTTGTCCGTCAACTATTTAGATTAGAATTCATAACAAAATAAAAGAAAAGCTTAACAAAAAATTGAAATACGTTTACAAGGCATGCGATGCACCTTTGTGTGACACAACATGTTGTGAAGTGTGTGACGTACTTTGTGTGACACAACATGTTGTGAAGTATTTCATACAAAGAAACAAAATTCAATCTGTTATTTGTTTATTGTCCTAGTACAAACATTTTGACATTTTTACTTCTATTTTTGTACTATTAAAGTTCATATTTACCATCATCTAATAACGTAATGCAATGTTGTGTTTTAGTTATTGCGTGATCGCTTTGTGAAAATCATGTGTATATTGTCGTAAAAATGCTGTATACAATTATATTTATATATGCATATATATATATATATATATATATATATATATATATATATATATATGAGTTACTATGGGATTGCTTTGTGATGATCATTTAGTTATTTGTTGGATATTATTTAGTCTCGGTTGTTGCTGCTGTCTTATTTTATCAAGACCTGTAAAGTATTATTGATATGAATAACAAATAAATCAATTTTCATTTATTTACCGCAATATAGTGTAACTTCAATTGTTTCACTCACTTCTCTGGAACTCTGTTCTTTCTATCTCTTTGTTTGCACTTGATAGCCTAGTCCCTCCCCAAATATTTCGTTTTTAACTACATAGATCGTACAACTCTCCACACACACAGCTGAAGTACAATTACGGCAGTCTTGGGCGACAGCAGGTAACAATACACACTAAAAAAACGAGAAATCTCACAATTAATATGAAAAGCTCTAGACTGAATACAAAAAATGAGGAACTTTAACTTGGGAAATGAAGTCAACAGGGAAGTCTAATGATAATAAAATAAAATCACACGGAAAAATCCCACAACTACCGCTAACACATTCTGGGTACATTACAAAAGGCCAACACTGTCTCATTTCGGTGACGTCCAGGAGTGACATGAGGTTGAAAGAGTATCTCAGTACAAGGTCGAAAGTTTTGTATTTCAATGGTCAGCACCACACAGAAGAACATATTTAGGGTGTCATCTGAGGGATTAAAACAATGACATCTTCTGTCTGCTCACTATATTGTGTAGTCGCCAGTCCATCAAATCGCACATAATTGAAAATTGATGACTATTGCACGCCGGAAAAATACAGTATTTTTGAGACGTATTGGAAACTATTACAAAGGACCAGCCATCTATTAAATTCATGTACATGATGAATTTGAATGTATTTAATATAGTCAACGATCTATTCAATTCATGTATACGACGTATTTGAATGTACAACATAGGACCAACCATCTTTTAAATTCATGTATATGACGTATTAAAAGTGACTTGCCTAAGATTGGCGGAAAGAGGAGATAACTGGTAGACATATTGCCAGCCTCAATACCGAATTATTTATTTATTTGTATATACATTGTTTTACACTACTAAATATATCGATAAGACTTATAGAAAATAATACCGGATCAGTGTACTTTTTATTACACTATAATTTAAAATTTAAACATTTATTGTACAATTATGTTTTGAATAAATGCAGAATGCAGTACTTTATTGGTATAATTTACGGTGCCGCGAATTTTCAGGGCCTGTAAACATGGCGCTACCCTAACAGGTTTCAGTAAATTTGTATCTATAGGATAAGAAAGCCCTGGATATTGTTAAATTATTTATTTTCTATAGATTTTTAGATTGTTTATTTATTCACTTTTTGATGTGTGCGGAGTCCCTTTAAAGATGAGATGAAATCTCTTAGATCCTATAAACCACTAGCGCAATGCCTATGGAGGCACCACGAGAGATATAATTTTTTATAAAATAATAATAGCGGTCTCGCTTCTGCATCATATCGAAAGTGAAATTCAAGAAATCAAAAGTCGTCTTGCCGGCGTCTAAAACATATTGCATCTTTAAATTGTAATAAAATAATGAAAAAATCGGTTCTTTCCGGAACCAAAAACAATATAGCCTACCTATTAAAACTAATGAATATAATTGTATGTAAAGGTTTTGAAAAGTACAGCTAGTATTTAATAATTTCTAATCAAACTATTCGTTTATTATAATTATACAATCTTTTTTAGTAGTACGTCTTGTCCTTCATCATTTAACTTATCTCCATTAACATATCTATGCAGATGACAACGATCGATCAAAAAACTGTCGACTGCCAAGTGGTTCCCATGCCCGGAGATGGCGGCTGCCTTTTCCATTCTCTGTGCTACATATTGCACGGTCATATCAGAGAATCTCAAGATATCCGAAGGCAAATTGTGTCTCATGTAGTGAATAACTGGGACAGATTCAAAGTATGGACTGATGACGGTATAGGAGACAATTATCAGACGAAAGATCACTATAAGATAGAAATGCTAAATCCCTTAGCCTATGGTTCTTCATGTGAGTTGATGGCTGCCGCAGAATTGTTCCGATGTCGCTTTCGGGTGTACCGAAATGGTGAAGTATTGTACACCTTCGGACAAACGTCAATGCCTATTAAAAATCTTAAATTCACAGGCGACGATTTGAGTGTTGGACATTTTGATGTATATGAATGTTTGAACTCTAAAAATATGGATGCCAGGTTATTGATGAGACCAGTTGTATGTTTAGAACGATTGACAGATGCAGAACATAAATTCAGCAAAACTTATTCTGTAAATGAAAATGTGATTGAAAAAAAACAAAAAACCCACGAGACTCTAACGAACTCTGACATCACCAAAACCATCTTTAACAAAACATCAAAAAGGAAGCGTGTCAGACGTCGTGGTTCATGTAATGATGGAGGTAAACGGAAAAAAAGTCGTGACGCTGTCGCTAAAATTTCGCAGACAAATGAAGTTCATAAAGATTATATCGCGGAATACTCGCAGACAAATCCAACATTTCATGAAGAATATGTCGACAAAAACTTGCAAACCAATCTGACATTTCATAAAAACGCAGTCGACAAATACTCGCAGGTGAATCCGCAAGTCGAAGTCAATGCTGATACGATTGTCAAATATTACAAATCAAGCCCGGAAATCAAAAGAGCTGTTTCAAGACATCATCCAAATAACGAAAAGCGGCAAAAGCGAAAAAAAAACAAATTTGACTCAAAAAAAGGCGAATGTCGTTCATAAAAATGCTATCGAACAATACTCGCATACAAATTCGACATTTCATGATGGTGCTGTCGTCAAATACTTGCAGGTGAATCCGCTAGTTCAAATCGATGCTGATGATGTTACTAAACATAACAAATCAAACCCTGCTGTTTCTAGTCATGATCAAAATAGTGAAAAGCGGAAAAAAACGAAAAAAAATATGTTTGGCACAAACACACAGGTATGTGCTGTGTGATTGTAACACTTCCACACAAGTATGAGCTGTGTAATTATAATTATCTTCCATCCACAATCGACAATATTTCAGACATAAAAATATTTTGATGTTGCCTTCATTTTTTTTTTAACGCCGCCATTGCCAGCATGGTAGGGTGTAGTGTGCCTACCACACCAACATTGTTGGCGGCGCTGATGCACGTCTGCCATGCCTACAGAGCGGCGGAGTGAGTGTGTCCGCTATCATCTGCAGGGATGGCAGAAAGATGGGTTTTAATCCTTGCCCAAACTTGCCAGACCAGCAGGGTGTGTGTACTGCCGATCGGCCAGAATGGCAAGGAAAGGAGTTTTTCCTGCCACCGACAGAGGGGAGGGTGTAGTGTGCCTTTACCCTCAGCCGGAAATGGCAGGCTGCGAAGGTTTGCTTGAGTGGGACGGAGTGGAAGGGTGTTGTGTGCCGACCACATCCGTCACCACCATCAGCTGTGAATACTGCGGTCTCGGATAGTCCTCATTGACCACAGTACCACCACCCTCGCAAGTAATGGGTTTTTTTCCTGACTAGAGAACCCTTATGATCCATCCCCCGTGGATCATGGTATGTCTCTCAGACCAGGAAGGAGAGCTCACAAAATATGCCAAAATATTTTGTGATACTCTCCGAAACAAACATAAAGAGGAATAGGAACACGTCGACAAATACCATTATACACACACACATTATGTACTTCAAAATCTCACGTTTTGCAATAATGAAGACGGCTATTATGTATCCATATTTAAAATTCGCTATTGCAGTTACCGATGTAGAAAACGTCATTTAATATTAACTTATTTCAGAAACCTCATCATAATACTGTTCTTTGCTTCCTAATTTTTAAAACCAGTGTTTGCTGATATAATTATATTTTAATCCGAAAACCTAATTACATAGATTGAGAAGAAAGTATTAGGTGAAGTTTACCTCCACTTGAAAGATGTTAAGAACAGACAAGACACAATTTTCACAGAATTCGGCCAATTAGTAGTATTACCATAGTAGTTCATTGACACACATCAGTATATGCACGAGATACACACGTCGCAATGACGTACGTACGTCATTATGGCCGCCCTGACCCTGACCTATTCATTACATTGACATGCACTGCAATCCTATACGGAGTGGCATCGTTGCAATTATTATTCAGTGTAAAAAAACAAATCCCGATAAACACAAGCTCATCAGTCGATCACAACGTCCTCATCAGTCGATTACCAAACCTCATCAGCCAATCGACAACAACTCACTAGTCAATTACACTATCGCCTTGACCTCATCAGTCGATTACCACGACCTCACCAGTCACTCACCACGACCCCCGTCAGTTGATCAAACGATCTTCACGATCTGATCAGTCAATCACCACGACCTCACTAATCAATCACATGATGGCCTTGACCTCATATCACAAAAAATTTACAAGTCGATCACAGCGACCTTATCCTCCGTGTATTTCACATGAATTACTCAATATGATGGAATTGCTCATAAAGAATACTTTTTTTCGTTGTACAGCTTGTTACATGTACAGCAAATAATGTCTAAATATTGTCTTCCCTATGCACACATTTTGTTGTACCTAGATTATATGATTAACCCAGCAATCATATATCAATTAACCAGTACACAAGTCCACTATTGGCTAGATTCGATCTATTACAAGAGTTTAAAGTTGTTTAAATGTTACGTTAACGCTTTCTGGAGGTCTATCTGTTAATCATTACGGCAATGCCTTCAACTCTCAGAGAACTGGCAGAATGTCGCCCAATCCCGACTACTTCAAAGAGATATCTTACACAATTTGGCAGTTGGCTAATATAGTTATAAAAAGAAAGATGTGGCTAAATGCTGACCAAAATATTGTTTATGAGCAAGTCACGGGTTGTGTTTACACGGCCACAAGCAAGCTGTTTTTACTTGATGATATAGGGAGGAACTGGTAAGACATCTATCTATCTATCTATCTATCTATCTATCTATCTATCTATCTATCTATCTATCTATCTATCTATCTATCTATCTATCTATCTATCTATCTATCTATCTATCTATCTATCTATCTATCTAACTATCTATCTATCTATCTATCTATCTATCTATCTAACTATCCAGTGCTTGTTAAGAAATAGGTGCCGATACTCAGTGATGGATTGTCTAATTTTTAACTACCAGTTTGCATCTTGATGCAAGCTAAATCACAATTGCAAAGATACTATTCTTAAATAATTCAATTTTAACAAATTAATAATATAATACATTAATAATAAACGTTAAAATACAAGAAAAAGTAATAACTTTTAACCCACATTGAAAAAGGCACCGGTACGCCGTATCGGTGCGCAGGATTGAGGAGCCGGAGCCAGAGCCGAAGAGCCGTGAAGCCGCTCTTTTTGCTGGAGCCGGATCCGAAAAAAATCTGGCGGCTCCACGGCTCCCAAATTTTTTGTTAAAGCATAATTTTTTTTTAGCTTCAAAATTCTAAATTTGTTTGATTGTTTACCTCCAACAATTTGAAATGTTTTCATATTTTACGAACGCCACAACAGTAACAGCATTTAAATGATAGCGTGCACGCACATCACCACAAGAAATTTTTAATTGGGAATCGTTTTGTGTTCGTTTTAAATATTGTATACCCTCCGAAATGTTTTTTTTGATGGCATGTTATTTTGTTATATCTAAAGTTAAAATAGTTTTATTTTATAGAATAATTGTATCAATCAATTAAAAATAATTTTTTACTACGACGACAAATAGAACGCGTCATTTTGTATATTATTTGACCGCAAATTTGTAATAGACTAAAAACAAAATGGTCGATTTCTGTATTTAACAATTTTATTATAAACAGAATAGCTGAAATAGAGTAGATAAATGTATAAGTTTGTGGGTCCGAATAACAATCAGACTTTATTGGGAAGGGGTCCGAATAAATATCGGAGTTTATTGGTTCCCGGTTCCGAATAGTCACTTCGAATTTATAAATAATAAATATAAATACTGAAGCCTTTAAAATATTTTAAATAATGTATCATTTTACTATTTGCTAATTTGATCATTGAAATAACTTCTTATTACTTATGAAAATGCCGACTAGTTAAACATCGGTCGAAAATAATGATATGATTCTGGAAGCAATGAAATTGTTTGTTTTTAGTAAAACCGACAATGCGTATATTTTTCAAGTTCCTGACTATGGGGGTGAACGCGGCAAAATTTGCATAACTTTTTATCAGCGGCATGTTTGCGTGGCGCAATTACAACAATTTCGTCTCGTATGATACTATCTTAATAGGGAGCCGGAGCCGTCAAATTTCAGGTAGCCGGAGCCGTAATAAAATATGGCGGTTCCACATACCTGCCGGTGCGTACCGGCACAAAAAGCACTATATCTATCTATCTATCTATCTATCTATCTATCTATCTATCTATCTATCTATCTATCTATCTATCTATCTATCTATCTATCTATCTATCTATCTATCTATTTATCTATCTATCTAATCTATCTATTTATGTTCTTCCCCTCTCTCTCTCATATGTGCCAATAAAAAATAAATGTAGTGATCTTTGTGGATTAATGGAAATGTATATACAAAGCCTCATCCCATACTTGAATAGCAAGTAATCGATAATGGTCCAAATAGTTTTAATATTATAGTATATATTATTGACATATGTTGGACATTTTTAAAGTACTCCTTAAATTAAAAATGAAATTAATGAATAGCAACTCAAGCTAAAATTAATCATAAGCCAGCACTTGTAGTTAGCAAACAACCATATAATTTATATACTCTTTGAGATGAAGGAAATATCTAACTTACTCAAATATAATATTTAATGAGGTATCTTAAATATTGATGTCTTAAAATATTAACATAGTCGAGTCACCACATTTGGATACTTAGTTTCGCCGTATTTGTATTTGTATGCTTTTATGAACAGTTTGTTTTGTTTATTTCTACATTTTGATTTTTATTGTATTCATTGATTTGTGTATACCTTGATATTATTGTGATACATTTTCTATGTATTGACTTGGTAGAACATTGCTAAATTAAAAAATAATATCTAATTTTGTAGGGACTGCAAATTATCCCATTCTTTCTGTCGTTGTAAGTGTACGCTTTAGTGAATTATTTAAGAACATCTAGTTAAAAAGTCTGTCATAGCAACCTAACGGAATAGCCAGAATAGATTAAAGTATTGAAGAAAGTAGTCTAAATGTCGCGAATGAGACAGTTGAGACATTTGGAGTAGGATGAGAGTATGAGAATGGCGAATAAATCACCTACTTGTATTGATTGCTGATTAGTCAAAGTATGGGATACGTTTTTTTTTTTTTTCATTAATAAACTTCGTGAGAAAACTCATATTCAAAGAAATATTGTGCAAATCAATAGTTGATGTGACCAGAACCGTGTTCCATTGGTTTTCCAACAGTCTACAGTCACTCGTATGCCACACTATGGTAAGATAGCATACCAACTGTTAAGGACAATAACATTAAACATTTCTCTATTCATAGCTTACAGTCATGCCCATTATATTGAAGGTCGATTTCATCTTTATTCAGGGGCCGAAAGTGAAACGATTTAACACTTGGGGGACGGGGATTAAGAGGTCTGATAATAACGGCTTGAGATTAGCAATCTGTTGACACGAAATAGTTTCGGCATAGAGCCCCCAAATATACATTTGTCAACACAAACCCCTCAACACCACTCAAACAAGTACCTTTGACTATGGCCTAAAAACGTAATGCCAGCTCTACTTTAGTCAATGTATTGTTAGACAAACACTTATTTCAAGTTTGTTGTCCCCCACCTCCCTCTCACTCGATATTTTTCACGTGCAATCGATTGACGTCACCATTTCCCAACTTTCAGTTTGAATTATTCTTTCAGTTATTCAACTGTCTATGTATCTATTTAATTGTCTGTCTGTTTATTCAACTGTCTATTTATTCATCTGCCTATCTATTTATCCAGCTTTCAATCATATAAATGTATTTAATAAGATTTAAATATAATTTTCCCACTTTTACTAATATCTATTTCTTTAAAGTTTTTTTATTGTATTTAATTTGGGGGGGGGGTGGGGGTGGTCATCATGCGACATAGAGCGCTCGACTGTCGATCGTACTGGTCCTGGGTTCGAATCTTAATGAGAACATTGGGACTTTTTCAGGTCCTGGTGAAAACCATCAAGTTTAATCGGGTACCTGACTTATAGTTGATGGAGTGAAGGCGACTGAGTGCTGTGCTAACCACACAATCCCATTATATGCCAAAGCTACTTAAACATGGATCCTACACTTCATCTGCCCCGATAAGGGAACTTTACTTTTTATTGTATTTAATTAAAAAATAAAAAAACAACAGAAAAAAAAAAACTAGATTGAACTAGATTGATAACAAGATCAATTTAGTAAAGCTAGTGAGTAGTTTACATTGGTGATAGAACTATTTTGTGAATGAAAAATTCGTAGAGGCCTTGAAAAACGTGTGTCAGTTAAAAATTGTATGCACACTGCACAGATAGTCAAAGCGATTCAACAACACACAAAAAGCAAACAATCTCCTGAGTTTCGGATGACCGTTCCATCTAACTTCGGACGTTTCTGCTTGTCACCCCATTTTCCCAACTCGATAAATATTGATTTCGCTCTAAGAGCCTGATTCTGGCACACACGTCCTCAAGTGAGCCCTTTTCCGCACCCACGGGCTACGCTTGGGTTTGTTTTGACTTTGCAAGGAAGTCGGCCCGGTTATTCCCGGCTACGCCCATATGCCCGGGAGTCCGCTGAAGAGTCACTAATGCACAATGCCGGGACATAATATATTGAATTGTCTCCACCACGACTTGAAGCCGCTCGGGCTATTCTCCCGCCCCTGTTATAGATTTAGAACAGCGACCGCATCAGTCAGGATACCAATGTTAGTAGTAGTCAAAGTACAATTCTGAAGACGCCCCCTCCCCACAACTTATGTCACTGCCTCTACTATGGCTGCCATCTATGCCTCGTAGGCGCACAAAGTGAACCACATGACCCTGGAGATCTTCAACAATTCGGGTTTGTGGGAAACTTATGTGGACCCCAAAGAGAGTCTTGTTCGACCGTCCTTACTTATTACAGAAGCATCACTACCCCTAAACCTCTTCAGTTATCCCTGAAACATTTCCCACTCTACATTGACCATGTCAAGAAATACTTTATGAAAGACAGGTGCACTTGAAATTTCAAAGATTAATAACAGCGACAGACGTGGTCCGCGTGAAGTCTCATAGAAAAAAAAAACTGCTATATCCGTGGTCCGCGTGAAGTCTCATAGAAAAAAAAACTGCTATATCCGTGGTCCGCGTGAAGTCTCATAGAAAAAAAAACTGCTATATCCGTGGTCCGCGTGAAGTCTCATAGAAAAAAAACCTGCTATATCCGTGGTCCGCGTGAAGTCTCATAGAAAAAAAAAACTGCTATACCTATGGTCCAATTTATTCACCTCTTGTACAAGTGCGAAGGCAATGTTGGGGGTGGGGGAGGTGGTTGGAAGGTGAATGTCGTATACCCAATATTTATCCTGAGAGTTCATTGTAAATAATTCAAAGACATAATTTCTAATTAACGTTTATTTCCAAATTAATCACGTCACATATATTATAGATCACACAATGATTTCGTAGAATGTAGGCTCTCAAAGTTATCCAAAAAAAAAAAAACATCAGAAACTATTCATTATCAAGACCAGTATCAATATAACCAAAACACACCTGTTTGACTCTCACTATATTACTTAAAATATATATGGTGTTACGCAAAAATTATATGTTTCTATTTCGTAGCATTAAATACTCGAATGATTGTCGTAAGTATGTTCAGTCAATTTAAACTAACACATCTTACAAATATATAAATTAATATTTTTAGCTTTAAGTCCGTTCATCTGTCTGCAGCAGATCGAAAGTTAGTATCAAGAATAATGTTTCATGTATGATATGTCATGGCTTCTTGCCGGCGTCTAGGTTCGAAAAATACTTTTTTAAATAATATAAATGCACATTAAATTAAACAAATTGGTCCATATAACTTCATTGGCCTATTTATAATATCCTCAAATATTTCTTTATGGAAATTTTTTGCAGGGTTCAGCTAGTCTAAAAAAATATTTTTCGTCTCAAATTTGTATGTATGCTATAAATTAAAATTGATAATCAAAAATAGTGTTTTCTGTTGAAAAAATTATCAATGGCTTCTTGCCTGCTTATCTAATCGATAAGTGTTTTTTTTTTCTAAAACTACAATTTTAAATAGTATATCTTGTTTTAAATATGAGGCATACAAGTCTAAAATATTAAAATGTATTAATAAAATATTATCATTCTAATTCTCAGACGATAAGAATAGGCACGGCAAGTTCATCGTAAAAAAATGTGTTATAAAATTATTTTTACAAGTCGATCTAATAATAAGAATCAGCCAATAAATGATCTGTACATATAGTTCTCGGTTCTCATATTAATTTTTTAGAGCATTTTCGAAAAAAAAATGCTCTATTGTCCCCATTTTGTCTGTCTGTCCGTCCGTCCGTCCGTCATCACCCTAGATCTCAACAACCATAAGTCCTAGACCCATGATGTATATATCATTTTGTAGGTCTTGGCCTGCCAAGAAATGACTTTTTTCCATTTCGCGATCTGACCTCTCAAGGCCGTAAAAGGGGCCTTAGTACCGTTTTTTTACTATATAAGCTATATTAATAAAGGAGCGCTATATCTCAGCAACTATAAGTCCTAGACCCATGATGTGTATATCATTTTGTAGGTCTTGGCCTGCCATGTGTACATCAAAAGTTCATTTCGCGATAGGACCTCTGAGGGCCGGGCTTCAGGGCTCCTAAGGGGCTTATATATTATATATACACCTTGTACGTTCAATAGCCCGTTCATTTGGTGCGAAATACTGCAGCACGTAGTTTCACCAAGATTTATTAAGAAACTCATCAAATGAAATAGTAAGCTTGTGTTCTGAGTTTAATTGAAAGTATCAGAGCTATGCAACAATTGACGGAGTTTTCGGACGATTAAATGACTATAATTTCGAATGTTTTCGTTTATGAGTCCTATTTCAGTGACCACAAACCACTTGTAGTTAGATTTAAGAGAAAATATTTTTTTTTTCAAATATAAAGAAACGTCTTTAAATTTTTTTTTTACAGATATATGCATTACACAATTGAATTTATAAACATTTCCAAAATTTACAAATATTTACTGAAAGATAGCATACGTACTGATACATAACATGAAAATGCGCTAACACGTCCTGTGTCCAGAATGGAACAGGCTTAATTGCTTGTTTTTTTTAATAAAAGACTTTTATAAACTGTTTTTAAATTACAAATTAAGAATACGTTACTTAGATTTTAACTCACGGATAGTTTATTTTTTTAATAATTTAGGGAAATCGTTACTGATTTACGGGGCGGAAACTTGGAGAGTCACAAACTCAGTAACCAACAGACTACAGTCGTTCCTAAATGGCTGCATCAGGAATATTCTAAAGATAATGAGGCTAGATAAATTCAGGAACAAAGATTTATGGCAACTGAAAACCAGATCCCATAGACCAGTGGTTCTTAAGCTGTGGTCCGCGGACCCCTGGGGGTCCGCGAAGCCTTTACTGGGGGTCCGCAAAGCCATTTGAAAAAAAAAATCATCGTAAAATATATACATATATAAAGTACCTAAAGTTGGGATGGGGGTCCGTCAAAATTTTTTTTTTCAAGTGGGGGTTCGCGGAGTACATAAGTTTAAGAACCTCTGCCATAGACCAAGTAGTGTTTAGGAGAATATGAAGATGGATTGGCCACTCACCAAGGAAGCCTCCAGAAGACATCACAAAAATTGCTCTGCAATGGAACCCCTGGGGCCAGAAAAATATCTGGAGAAGGTCTTGCGAGTAGTAAATGAAAATATCCAAACATATATGGGGAGAATTGAAAAACGCCTCACAAAAACAGAGTGCGCTGGGGGGGTGGTCGTAGAGGCCTTTTTTGTATCGCAAGGAGTTCAAGTCATTAATAACAGTATAACATAAAATAAATAGTCCAATATAATGACATTGACTTTTTATGATAATCTTAAATTTAATATGTGTTATATCTCTATGAAAAGGTTTTGGAGGGTACAGAAAGACAATTAAAATCTTGAAAGACATATTGACAGCAAAAAATATTTATTTATTTGTATGATAATTTTAAACGTAATATATTTTCTTTCATTCCTATATTATATTGTTTCTTTTTCAAATCAAACATATCAAACGCAGACGACCAAGTTCTTACTGTGTGCACCTTTTTCGTGATTATGTCATTAGATGTAGGATCAACAACTAAATACAGTTTAACTTTTAACGTTACATATAAATAATATTATTTTTTTTCTTAAAATAAAATGTAAACATATTTCGGCGTGACGTGTTACTAGCTTAGTTGATTAAAAAATGTTTAAAAAAAGCCCAATACTTTTTTTATAGTATTTTAACTAAATAGGACTATTTATCCTACATAGAAAGCGCTAAGTTTGTCCGGGTCGCGGCAGTGTGTGGGGAATCTGTTCTATAAATAAACGACCTCCAGAAATAAATAAAACAATAGCATTTGATAATGTAATCACATGACCAAAGAAAAGAAAAATTAAAAATGGCGTCATGCCCTTGTCTCGATTATATATATATATATATATATATATATATATATATATATATATATATATATATATATATATACAGTTTTAAATAGTTTCTGTGTTTTTTATTATTTAATATAATAGACACTAATATTAAATAATAATAATAATATATAATATCATTCAGATTAGTTTAGTTTGTATAACAACAGATAGCATTTTAACATCGTCAAACGCAAACAAATTAGAAGATTATATCACTAGCGAGCGCGTTCATAAAGTTCTTTTTGAAAGTCAATATAATATTAAAACAAGCAATTTAAGTCTTTTCCGTTTTTGACAAAGGACATTATAGAGCATTTACAGAATTTCTTTTTTTTTTTTTTTTTTTTTTAGAGCATTTTCTAAAAAAAATGCTCTATTGTCCCCGTTTTGTCTGTCTGTCTGTCCGTCATCACCCTAGATCTCAACAATCATTAGTCCTAGACCCGTGTTATACATATCATTTTGTAGGTCTTGGCCTGCCAAGAAATGTCTTTGGTCCATTTTGCGATCTGACCTCTGAGGGCTGAAAAAGGGGGCGTATTAAGTACTGTTTCTTACTATATAAGCTTTATTAACCAAGGAGCGCCCTATATCTAAGCAACCATAAGTTCTAGACCCATGATGTATATATGATTGTATAGGTCTTGGCCTGCCAAGTGTACATCGAAAGTCCATTTTGCGATCTGACCTCTCAGGGTCAAAAAGGGGGCGTTTTAAGTACCGTTTTTTGCTTATATTTTAAATATAAATTATAAAAACTAATCAAAGGGGCGTAATAATTATTTATTTTTGTAACAGTTATTCAACATGATTACTTCCCTCTCTATTTATCAAAATTCAGCAAAATCTATGGCTGTCACCCGGAACAAAAAATACGGATTTCGTCCGGCGTAACCGAATATGCTCTAAAATGTCCTTTGTCCGAAACGGAAAAGACCTAAATTGCTTGTTTCTTTTGTAAATGGCTAAGTGACTTGCGTTCTATGCTGACTATTCAGGTTTGATTCCTCACTGGGATATATTTTTTTTTTCATTTTTTTTTTTTAGAATTTATCCTATTGGTTGTTTTAATGAAAATAACTAATTCCATCTCCTTAACATTCAAATCCCTAGGTTCGGCACTGGCTTTACAATAGTCTATATTTATGCAAAGGCTTTGCACTGTACAGCCGTCTGTTATCAAGTGTGTGTTTCTGTTCCACCAATAGTATTATTTGTTTCTGTTCCACCAATAGAATTATTTGTTTCTGTTCCACCAATAGTATTATTTGTTTCTGTTCCACCAATAGTATTATTTGTTTCTGTTCCACCAATAGTATTATTTGTTTCTGTTCCACCAATAGTATTATTTGTGAAAAATAAAAAATTCCACCCGTCTTTCGACGGGCTAAAATAATTGTAAAAAAAATATTTCTGCACTTGCAAATCCGTGTTAATAGTTACTATTAAAGAAGACAGTAAGACAAAATTCGCGCACAATACCTTTTCAGCGGATCAATAAAGTACAATTTTTTATTAATTTAAATGCATACTATTTGTAAAAAAAAAGGCTCGACAAGTAATCAACCAGCTGTAAATATTACATTGCTAAGCATATATTAAATGAACCGATTGTTACTCGGTCTGGCAGTAAGATCAGAAGTCTTGCTGCCTGTTTGCCTGTAGTTTCTAAACTTCAAGTGATCTTGGAAACAAAACTCCATACTTTTTTTTTTTAAACTTGCAATAGACCGAAAATCCTTTAGATTGGCTGTCCCCGTTTTTCGCCTTGGATTATAACTCAAAACACACCGCTGCGTTTTCTTTGACGCTATGCGTCATGCGTCAGTCGTATGAAAACCGTGTGACGTCACGAACCAATCTTTAAGAGCGATAACACAGACCGGCACGTCGTCTGTCGTGCGTGTCTGCGTTTTTTCCCCAAAACGCACATTTCTGAAAATACGCATTGTAAACAATACAAAATGGATGCATTGACGAAACCCATTCAATTACTAAAACAATGAAATTTTATACAATATTTGTTTTATTGTGAAAAAAAATTATTCAAATTTAAAGAGAAAAGTGAATTATATCATGCTGAATAAAAAATGTTATAAATCACAAGAATAACTATTTGTGAAACATTTTAGATTTAGACAGTGTTTAAATAGAGAAATACTAAGACTAAGTGCCGAAGCCATGGGGATGGGGTATTAAAGTATTTTGTTTATATTATAAATAAATGCTTCTCGCCCACTGATACAAACTAATAATATAAAAAAAAATGTAGTATACACAATTATTACATTTGTTTCAATCAATATCATTTTCAAAAGTTTGTATTAAGCTCGGTATCACACGACTCGACTATGTATTGTTTCGAGACAGCAAAAGCCAAGTCACACAATGACCAAACCATCACAACACCTATCGATGTAATAAGTCAAGTGATCAGCTTTAAGTCCAATTGTCAAATGTATCTTAAATGAATTCAAATTTATCTCAAGTTTAGATTTCTAGTTTTTTTTTTTTTTACTCCGGTTCAAGTAATTAGCCTACTAAGACTAATTATAAGTCTAACATTAGTAACATTAGATACTTCGATGACGATGAGAAAATTCAAAGAAGTAATATAAAAGATTAATATGTTTAATTCGATAGAGCTGGTTGCAAGCTTTCCAATGATACCACACTTAGTGTTCTATGTCTTTTAGAACAGATGGTATGATTTTTTTTAGGTATAAAAAAAGGGAGGGGGGGTACTTTTACATAACATAAGGAATAAAAAAAAAAAACTTTTACCAAAATCTCAATGAGCTGCAGATATAATTGCATTGTTTTTTAACTATTGAATGTATATACCTCAAATTTCCAACATAAATACTTTGATGTGTTTGTTTATTATCCAGTAATAATAAAGTTATTAAAACAAGCAATTAAGTCTGTTCCATTTTTGACACAGGACGTGTTAGCGCATTTTCATGTTATGTATCAGTACGTATGCTATCTTTCAGTAAATATTTGTAAATTTTGGAAATGTTTATAAATTCAATTGTGTAATGGATATATCTGAAAAAAAAATTTATAAAGACGTTTCTTTATATTTGAAAAAAAATTATTTTCTCTTAAATCTAACTACAAGTGGTTTGTGGTCACTGAAATAGGACTCATAATTGAAACATTCTAAATTGTAGTCATTTAATCGTCCGAAAACTCCGTCAATTGTTGCATAGCTCTGATACTTTCAATTAAACTCAGAACACAAGCTTACTATTTCATTTGATGAGTTTCTTAATAAATCTTGGTGAAACTACGTGCTGCAGTATTTCGCACCAAATGAACGGGTTATTGAGCGTACAAGGTGTATATAATATATAAGCCCCTTAGGAGCCCTGAAGCCCGGCCCTCAGAGGTCCTATCGCGAAATGAACTTTTGATGTACACATGGCAGGCCAAGACCTACAAAATGATATATACATCATTGGTCTAGGACTTATAGTTGCTGAGATATAGCGCTCCTTTATTAATATATCTTATATAGTAAAAAACGGTACTAAGGCCCCTTTTACGGCCCTGAGAGGTCAGATCGCGAAATGGAAAAAAGTCATTTCTTGGCAGGCCAAGACCTACAAAATGATATATACATCATGGGTCTAGGACTTATGGTTGTTGAGATCTAGGGTGATGACAGACAGACAGACAGACAGACAGACAAAACGGGGACAATAGAGCATTTTTTTTCGAAAATGCTCTAAAAAACAAACAAAACACAAATATTTTTATTTAGAATTTGAAGGCTGAGACTCGCCAATATAAACATTATTATACTAAAAAAACTTTAACTACTAAAGCTGCATGCCTCAAATTTTCAATTTAGATACTTGAGTGAAAGTTTAGTAATGTACATTATCATATCAAGCCTTCATTTAAAAACAAAAACTTATCTTTTTTAATTTGATGGTCAAGATTAACATTTTAATGCAAAAAATTTCTTTTAACTTTTGAACCATTAAAGATGGAAGCCTGAAACTTTCAATTTAAATACTTTAATGAATGATGATTAATGTGCCTTATTAAGAAAATTTTGATCTTAAAAAAAATTTTTTTTTTTTAATCTGACAGCCGAGAATGAATTTTTATTATAGAAAATGTAAAACTTTTAAGCTATTTAAGTTATAGGCCTCAATCTTTTTTTTTTTATTATTCAAAACAGTACAATGAGGATAATTAACTCAAGGCATGGTATTGATTTTAAACATTTTATTTTATTAAACACTTTACAAAAATAAAGCTGATTGCGGTGGCCGATTGCTGGCGTTTTCATTGCCATTTATTATATTCGGTGCATAAGAAAAGAATACATGATTAGAATTTTCTGCACCTATTTTTTTTAAAACACTTTCAAGTTTCACTTAAAGTTCCCATTTGTCAACTAAGTCATTTCTGGACATCTGTATCTGCATGAATATTATTACTATTAGTCTAATACTAACACCCTCTCTTAAAAACTAAACTAGACTAGACTATTATGTATTATCCAAGTAGACATTATTTAACAAAAAAATAATAATAATATTCTTAAGTCTTTTCCTTGTAGACCTAATTACAAATAAAATGGGTTACTAGAGTAAAAAAAAAATTTTTCTTGATATATGTTGACTAATGTTGACTTTTTAAACTTATCATTCTTCTAATACTACTTCTCAAGTTTAATTATCTCTTATACTAGCAATTAGTTATTAGTAAACATTAGTTGGCTAATTTACATACTGTTTGGTAGTATAATCATTTTAATCATCATTTATTAATAAGAAAACAATAATAATTCTGAATACCTATATAGAGTTAGAGAGATTCATTTCAATGCTTTTATATTTATTTTCTCAAATAATATTAGGCCTATCAGTATTTGCTAATGATTTTTTTATGGCTTATTAAAAAATACTTAGTATTTTACTTTTATTTTTTTTTCTTGATATGTGTTGACTTTGGACTTTGTAAACAACCAAACATTAACATAACTTTATAACATTCTTAATTTACATATATTTCAGCTTAACACAACTATTTTTGTTGACTTTTCACTTTGTAAACAAAACATTCTTCTACTTATGACCTAAATTATAGCTAATTATAATGTAATAGAGAATTATAATAATATATATTACATTTGTATTCATACTAACCATAAAAAACAATGAAATTTAGGGTATTTTTTTTTCAACTAAAACACTTTTTTTTTTACTGTTTCCTTAGTCCATGGTTGTGGCAATGATCACAGTTAAATTGAATGTTTAGAATTAGCATGTTTTTTTGTTATGTATATACCTTACCTACTTTGCAATCTTTTTTATAGGCTTTTAATTTTATTACAGTAACTCTCAGGTGGTGTGGCAGACCAATTCTGTGTTTTGGGAAATTTATAATCAATTATCACCTTCGCAAAGACCAATCGATTAGAAATTTCTAAAACTTGTGTATTCTTGATGACAATACACTATTATAGAATGTTTGTGTCAATTTATTAAATTCTTATGGAGCCCAAATTAAGTGAATTAATTTTTTGATAGTGTTTATATAAAGAGGGACGGATGGCCGAGTGGTGTAGACACTCGACTGTCGAACTGAGAGTCCTGGGTTCGATCCACTGTAAGACCCATGTGAAAATTTTCCAGGTGAAATTTGTTTCAAAGTCGTCCCACAAGTCCACCCAGCTTTAAATGGGTGCCTGACTTAAGTTGGGGAAGTAACGGCAGCTGGGCGAGGGATATAACAGAATGGCATCTCACGTTTTGCATTGGTTTATGAATTTAATGAGTTTTGAAGCTTTTTTTTTTAGTCTGGTGTGCTATTTTTAATGTTGTATATAAACTTTACCCACAAAAGAAAGGGAAATTCTTTTAACAAAATAAAGTATAATATAATATAAAACTACTAAATTTGAGAGTTTTGTTATTCGACTATGTACATCACTTATTAATTTATACTAACTACACAAACAAAAACAAGATAATTACTTTCGACACTAAAAAGTATAAATATTGATTAAATAAAAGCGTGGCCGCCAGAATACAAATTAAATAACTGAATAAATTTATTTAAATGTTTGTATGATCTAAGCTATTTTATTAAAAGTATTTTTAATTTTTTTTTTTTTTTACATTTTTAAAAAATGCAAAACAACTATTAAACACAAAAGCATTTTTACTTTTTATTGCTAATTAAAATGTGTGCTGTTCCAAATCATAAAGATGCAATTTATCATTCAATTATTTTTTTTACTTTGAAATGTTGTCATTAAAAAAGTTATTTCTGTGCCTTTAAGAATACATGTATAACCAAAAAAAATTCTATATGGTTTTAGGTGACAATACATACTATCTCTAGAACCTTTTATGGCATGAGAAATTCAATACTTTTTATGATCAAAAGATAAAAAAAAATTGTTTTCAAGATATCAAAAGCCTACAAAAAACTATTTTAAAATAAAGCATTTTTGTAATTCAGAAAGCTTTTAATTCTAAATAAAAAAGACAACTCATACATCATATGTTTGACTGTTTATATTAAAAGATATTACACACTACTTAGCTCTATAAAAGAGCTGTGTTTTTGCATGACTCAAAAATGATATGATAATTTTAAAAATAAAGATGCCTAATAGTATTAGTTGATAAGCATTAGAATATCTTTACATGTATAGATATTTAAAGTTTTTCATCTGAGATTCGGTTATTTCTTATTTGGAAATCTGTTTGGATTACAATGAGTGCTTTGGATTGCAGGCTTTTTTATATATTAGTAGCCTTTAGGGAGGCTTAATTTAGCTCTTAGTAGTCTTATAGAGCTGAATTTGGTGCTTAGTTGAGTAGTATTTGTATAATTTAAAAAGATACGAAGTTACTTTCACCGAATTTTATTTGGCTGTTAAAAGTACATCATTTCTCTAGTTTGATACTATAATTTATATAATCATACTATAATGATAGCTTTCTTTCTATAATCAAGATTGGCTATATATATATATATATATATATATATATATATATATATATATATATATATTAGTGTGGTCCAGAAAACCATACTGAAAAGTTTAAGTTTGTAGAATCATTGCTCCACATGGTTTGTTTTTGTCCATTGGGTATAGGTATTTGGCCTGCAAAATTTCAGGCTGATCGAGCAACATCTACAGGTCAACCCATTATCAACATTACTTGTCTGGTGTCCGCGCTTGCGATTTACGTCCGACTTTGACACGTTATAAATTAATTTACTTACTTACTTGTGTGCTGAATTCTAACGTGCATGTTATTTTTTATTTTGTAGTTGTTACTGAATTAATACTAAATTGCCATTGAACTGAAATTGACCTATTGAACTCTTCAAGTAATAAACTATAAACAACAATGGCTTCCTCCAGTTTGAGATCCGACCCACAGCACTGGCTGATTGGAAAGCCAATTTCTCTGTTATCTACAGCAAGATTGCCACGTATGCTGGATGTACTTCAACTGCTCCAGTTTCATCATTTAACTGAAGGACGAACTCTTCCGGAAAGTTATAAAATGACTTGTGATGCAGTTATTTGTATTTGGATGCGAGCCAGAATACCAACACAGCGGGTTGACTCATGTGTCAGAAAACTGTCAAAGCTGCATCAGAACTATCTGGCTCTGAAGGTACACAGAACACGAAAACGAGAAAGCGACAGGATGAAAGAAGACATGTTTAAAGGTGACCTTCAAGAATTGTTTGATATTGCGACAAAGGACGTGATGACAGAAATACAGAACGAAGAAGATCGGGAATTTCTTCGCATGCAAAGAGAAGATGTTTTTTCCTGCAGCATGACTGGAGTAGACGTAAAGACAACAGCAAAAGAAAGCAGGAAGAGGCAACGAGAGGAAAAAGAGAGAAAGGTGAAAATGAGATATGAAGAACGCATGACAAAGGGCTTCAATGAAACAGAAGGTGAACTTTCTTCGTTGACATCTAATTCGGAGTCAGAAGAAGATGAGGAGTATCAGCCAACTCAAACTCAGCCATGTACGCCTACAACGTCAACATCAACACCTGGTGCTTCATCATCAAAAAGAAAGTTAAGAATATCTTCCAGTCCCCTGAAGTTGTAGGTGCTTTGGATCGTGTTTGCCTCCCAGACCGTGGAGCTGTGTTTGTTGCTGGAGCTGTTGCACAGGCGCTTGGCCATGACATTTCAGAAATAACATTATCTCGAAGTTCAATCAGACGATCCAGAATAAAAAAGAAAGACAACGGGCTGCTGCAATGGATGAAAAAGAATTTTCTTTGGCAGGACCACTATTGCTGCATTGGGACGGTAAAATATTGCCCGACATTGATGGATCAAAGGAAAATGTGGATCGCATAGCTGTTATTGTTACTGGGAATGGCCAGGAAAAACTGTTGGGTATTCCAAAAATGAATAGAGGAACAGGAGAGGCTCAAGTAAATGCTTGCATTGAAGTAATTGAGAAATGGAATCTGCGTTCCCAGATCAAAGGCCTTGTATTCGACACAACAGCTAGCAATACAGGGCTTCATAAGGGCGCATGTGTTGGAATTGAAGAAGCTCTGGGAACTGAAATGGTCTGGATTGCATGCCGTCATCATGTCATGGAAGTTGTCCTTTCAAATGTTTTCAAGTCTCTGTTTGGTCCAGCTGAAGGTCCATCAACTGCACTATTCCAGCGATTTCAGAAACAATGGCCATCAATGAACCAAGATGCTTATTCTACAGCAAGTGATGAACTGTTTCAGGATCCAATATTGAAAAACATGCGACAGGAAATGCTTGTCTATTTACCAGGTGCTCTTGAAAAACAGCACCCAAGGGACGATTATAAGGAATTTTTACGTTTATCCTTCTGGTTTCTTGGTGGACACAAAGACAAGGAGAAACTTCGAGCTCCCGGTCCAACACATCATGCGAGATGGATGGCAAAAGCCATTTACGCACTGAAAATCTTTCTTTTTAAGACTCAGTTCAAGTTGACTGTTCGTGAATCCCAGAATATCACAGGTTTGGCTCTCTTTGTCAGTCTTGTTTATGTAAAACAGTGGAACGAAGCACCACTTGCAATCCGAGCCCCTCTCAATGACATCGAATTTTTATCAAATCTGAAGACCTATCCGAATAAGACTGTTGCCAGCAAGGCACATGAAGCATTTTCAAGGCACCTCTGGTTTCTCTCTGAACATTTGGTTGGCATAGCCCTTTTAGATGAAAGAGTGTCAGCATCAATCAAAGAAAAGATGGTACAAAATCTACTTCGACCAGCATTGGCAGACATCCCTCGGCGTGTAAAGTTGACAAGTGAATCTGAACAGTTGAAATTGGAGGACCTGGTGACAGAAAGGACGACATCTTTCTTTGATGTCCTCATGGAAGAAGGCAAAGAAAAGTCTCAGACATTCCTTAAGAAACCACCAGGACAGTGGACATCTGATCCAGTCTTCAAGAAATTTTATGAACTGGCTGCACACATGACAGTTGTAAATGATGTAGCTGAAAGGGGAATCAGTCTTATTGAGAAATACAATAAAACACTGACAAAGAATGAGGAACAGAAACAGTTTATTCTTCGATTGGTTGCAAACCATCGCAGGAATTTCCCAACTCCATCAAAGACATCACTTATGTGGTCGTCATAGATTATCCACTGTGAAACTGTCAAATTTTAAAACTAAGGTTTTCATTAGATTGTAAGTTTTAGTTACATTTTTTAATTACAACTTTAATTTAATTTCTTAATTTTAATTTACTTTAAAATTTTAACCTTAAGTTTTAAATCGATCATCAACTATAATTGGCAATAACTATTTCATTTGAGATAACCCAAAAAACTGTCAAATGGGTTGACCTGTAAATATTATTTGTTTTCATTAAAATTTTGCACAATTGTTATTAACATAATAAAGAACAGAAATAACCTTGTGGACAACTTAAATCTGTTACTTTGTTTTTCTGGACCACCCTGGATATATATATATATATATATATATATATATATATATATATATATATACAGGGGCATAACCAGGAGGGAGAGAGTGGGGGTTCCAAACTCGATCGAATGCCCCACCTGGCCCCCAAACATTTTTTTACATTAAATATTAAGTACATTATCTCATATCATGATGTAGAAAGTCAAAATACAGGGTCCCCAAAAGAGGTCAGGCCCCCTCCAGGTCCTCCCAGTTCCTACGTTTAGAACTGTATATCTATATATAAGTATAGAACTAGAACAGGGCTTCTTAAAATATGGGTCGCGACCCCATTTGGTGTCGCGTAGCAAAATTCTGGGGTCGCGAGAGATAAAAATACATCTTTTAACTTTTAAAATATTAATTTTTTTTTCTTTTATATTTGTATGGGGTCGTCAAAAAACTGGCAATCATAAATGGGGTCGTGAATTACAAAAGTTAAAGAAGCCCTGAACTAGAATAATGCTGTTCCTGGTTAAATGAATAAATAACTTGATTACTTAAAGTTGTTTAGGTGAGTGCAGTCAATTTAAGAGAATTGTTAGCTAAACTGTGTCAGTGAGCATACTTTAGAAAACGCACGTCGTGGCAGTGTGTTTTGATCAAAACGACACGACAATGGCCTGTCGTGTCTAGTACGACAAACGTGCGTTTGACGCACCGTCGTGTTGGTGTGGTTAGGCTCATATATCGTAGCTCAGCTTTTATAAAAGTTCGTTGATGTATTCTGATTGTAATCGAATTAGCAGACGCCTCTGTTTATGACATGATTATTCTCATATTAAACATTTTATTGAGATAAAACCTTTAGTTGCGAATGCAACGGGCAACTACTAGTTATACAAATAAATATCCAATGTATTGCAAGCATATATCATGTTCATATTAAAAAAGTAACCATATTAATAGCATACACTCGAAAATATCTAGCTATTTGAGTTACCTTTCCGGTTCTGTATGGCCTGTTAAAAGATCTAAATTCGAGGTGATGTCCTTTCATCGTCACTCCAAAAGTTGCATTTCCCAATTTTCGTCTCTGCAGCATACACTTTTTTCAACTATGTTTATTGTATGATATACAACATGCATGTCTTTTGTGTCACGTCTAATTGAACAATGAGAGTCTGCCTTTTAGTTTTACGTAGAGCTATTTCTAGCGCATTTTCAAGAAAATGCGCTATTGTGTCCACTTTTGTCCGTCTGTCATCACCCTAGATTTCAGCAACCATAAGTCCTAGACCCATGATGTATATACGTTGTTTGTAGGTCTTGGCCTGCCATTCCTGCATCAAATGTCCATTTCGCGATCTGACCTCTGAAGGCTGGGCATCAGTGCTTTTTACCGTTTTTTACTATATAAGCTATATTAATAATTATGCCAATTTCATGGCCCCCATTCTTCACCTTATACGCTGTGGTGCGCACCAAATGAATTGAACGGAAGTGAAACAAGATTGGCAACAACAATTTATCAAAAAACAATTAACGAAGTCTTCGGACGATTAAATGACTATAATTTAGAATGTTTCAATTATAAGTCATATTTCAGTGACCATAAACCACTTGTATTTAGATTTAAGAGAAAATATTTTTTTCAAATATAATGAAACGTCGTTATAATATATTTTTTCAGAAATATGCATTACACAATTGAATTTATAAACATTTCCAAAATTTACATATATTTACTGAAAGTTAACATACGTACTGATACATAACACGAAAATGCGCTAACACGTCCTGTGTCCAGAATGGAACATGCTTAAGATGTTTTTTTTTTTAATCTTGTGTTTATCCTAAAACTCTAAAGATTGGTCAGTTGTTTGCTTCAATGAAAATGATCTCTAATCTGTATGGTGTGAGAGAAAAATAGAGACATACAGAGAAGGTGTTAGGGGGAATTTAATTCCCATCATGAAACAAATTGCAATCTCGCACTCACGCTCGTCATTACGTGACCCCTTTCCTATGTTGTACCCTAAAAATAAAACGATGGGATACTTTGTGTGTGTGTTGTATTAAAGGTATGTCTTTATTTTTTATTCCTTAGATTTAATCGGTTCAACGACATAAAGACAATGAATAGTACAGATACTGGAGTTAACATTGAAACAATCAATCAAGAACGTTTTCTGGATCTCAGTGATGAAGCGTATACAGCCATGGACATATTCATCAACTGTGTTGTGGCCAACTTGTTGGGTTTGATGGGAATATTAGGAAATATACTGAATATGCTGGTTTTATCACAACACAGTATGAGCGATACAACAAACTTGATTCTGTTGTATCTTTCTGTATCAGATTTTATATTCTCAATCTTGACTGTTTTAAAAAATATTTCAAATATTGTATTTTACTGGGATAAATATTTATCTATGACATTAACTTCTGTTTACGTTACAGTGTTTGAACAGTTTAAAATTGTGTGTTTATTTACAAGTACCTACTTTGTAACAATGTTATCTGTAGAGAGAATGATAGCTGTTTGTTTTCCATTTCATGTGTCAAGAATCGTCACAAAATTTAGAATTAAAATACTTGCCGCGCTAATAACATTTCTATTAGCAGGTCTTTATAGTCCAGCTTGTAGTATAAATTACCTTAGTTATTATACAGTAGATAATGTTACTTACATACAAAATTTTCAAACAGAATTCATTCAGAAAAATTATAGTTTTTTTGCTAATTTCTACCTGAGTATTTTTATTAATATTTACTCTATGGCTATTCCCACACTTATTGTAATATTATGTACAATAATGACTATAAAAAAAATGTCAAATTCTTCTAAAAACTTAAAAGGCCTGTCTGAAAATGTAATGTCAAAAAGAGTCAAAGAATTGAGATCTGTGAAGATAAGTTTATTTTTGTCTTTGTCGTTGATATTACTAGTTTTGGTTCCATCTGGAACTATTGAAACAATACTATTTTGGGATCGTTATATTTTTCATTTAAAATTCAGATCTTTATGGCTATTAGTGGGTGCTGAAAACATTCTGTACATCATGAACTCTTCCTTTAATTTTCTTTTGTACGTCACTACAAGTCCAAAATTTCGTCAGACGTTTAAAAATTTGTTTTGGAAATAAAAATACAGGGATAATTAAGGGGTGGGGGAGGTTGACTAAATATTTAACACATTTCCAACAACCCTCCTCCACTAACCAATAATACTCTTACCCATTCCACCTCAATTAACTAATAAAACTTAACATCCCTTCAACCTAGTTTTTTGATAACAAAAAAATATTATAATATCGTAGAAATATGGTAAATAAAAATTGCATTCAGAGCAATAATATTAAATTTGAATTTTAGCTTGAGTTTTGCTTTTTTTCGCTTATATGTCATAATAAATTTGTGGGCTACGTTAGATTAAAAATAATATAATCGAAAAGTAATTTTTTTCCGTTGATTTGAATATCTGGGAGGGGTGGGGTGTAATAAATAAGAATTATTTAAAGAGCATCAATCAATTTAAAAACAGTAAACCTAATGATATTAAGTATTTATTTAAAATTAATTATGATAATCCACCTTTTTCGACTCTATTAATTAAAAACAGAATTGTTAACCTATCCATACATGTTTCGAAAACATCTTAATGCCTCTGTTAGAACGTCATGTTTAATTTATTGGTAATGTTTCGTTTAAAAAAAACAACACCTGTTTAATGTCAGTTTATATAGATGAATCAACAGTGTACGTCAATTTTTCTTTAGTCTGTAAACATTAACCAAACTATAGTTTTTGTAACTCATTTTTGTATACTAATATGTAAAGAATAGAAAAAACATAAATAGTATACTGTATCACATCAACTGTAATAAAATTCCGTACGCGAAAAAACAAAGTTCTAGTGTTGTTTCCAAATGTTAAATATAGATATATATGAAACAATAAATTTAACTTCCTTGCTGCTAAAAAATAATAGCGATTTGCAAACAATTATACTATTGTGAAATAAAAAATCATTTAAATTTAGAAAAAAAAATTACTAGAATTTGGAATTGAAATAGATTTTTTCTGGGAAATCCTGATTACAATCAATTTCCCACATAGATTTTTAAAATGTATTAATTTTTTTTTTTTTTTTTTTTTTTTAAATAAAGAAAGAAAAAAAAAGTAAAATTAAAAAATATTTCTTTTCTTTTTTTTTTTTTTTTAACGCCGCCATTGCCAGCATGGTAGGGTGTAGTGTGCCTACCACACCAGCACTGTTGGCGGCGCTGATGCACGTCTGCCATGCCTACAGAGCGGCGGGGTGAATATGCCCGCTATCATCTGCTGGGATGGCAGAAAGATGGGTTTTAATCCTTGCCCAAACTGGCCAGACCAGCAGGGTGTGTGTACTGCCGATCGGCCAGAATGGCAAGGAACGGGGTTTTTCCTGCTACTCGAACAGAGGGGAGGGTGTAGTGTGCCTGTACCCTCAGCCCGAAATGGCAGGCTGCGCAGGTGTGCTTGAGTGGGACAGAGTGGAAGGGTGTTGTGTGCCGACCACATCCGTCACCACCGCCAGCTGTGAATACTGCGGTCTCGGATAGTCCTCACTGACCACAGTACCACCACCCTCGCAAGTAATGGGGTTTTTTTTCCTGACTAGAGAACCCCTATGATCCATCCCCCGTGGATCATGGTCTGTCTCTCTGACCAGGAAGGAGAGTTCTCAAAATATCATGCCACATTAATTTGTGATACTCTCCGAAATATATTGTATTAATTTCTATTGATTAACTTCTACATAGACCCATTTAGTCCATACAATAGTGTTTACCCAAAGTTTTATTTTATTGATAATAATCTATAGAAAAATATAATTTTAATAATCCTATAATTTTTTTTTTTATTTTATTTAATAAAAGCTTATTTTGAAAAAAAAATTACATATTTCATACAAAATACCAATACTTACATTAGTCTTATTTTAAACACTCTTAATTATATCTATCGTTTAAAGTTGTAAAACAATTAAACTTGCTATTTTTGTTTAGCACTTCAGCCAGATTTGTTAGTTTATATAAAACTAAATATAGCTGCACTATTTAGCATTTATGTTATTGTAATTATTCCGTATACTTCCCATTTTAAACATTAATAGAAATTTTAATTTTGTAAAAATAATTTGTAAATAAAAATGTTTTTTTTTTCTAATTTAATTTATGTACTGAAGAGAATTTGACACAATAGCCTCTAGCATTAATTGTTTTTTTTCAGTTTTTTTTATTTTAAAACTAATTGAATGAGGTGAAAAACAATTAATCCATGGTGTAGATTTTTATACCACACAAAATATCGCCGTAACATTGATTTTTATTACAAGAAACAAAGTTAGTTAAATTGTCAAATTTAGTTTCCATTGTCAAAAATAGTTTTCATCGTCACTTACCTACACAAAAATTAAGTTTATGTTTAAAAAAAAATAATTATAAAATAATGATAAGATGTTAAATGCGTAAAAATAATTTTAAAAAATAAAGTTATTGTTAAATGATCTGTTGTTTATAAAATGTTATTTTGATTATCTCCTTGTTTTAAGACCATCACGTTTCCCGTTTCTATAAAATCATAGTATATAAGCAAAACGATAAATGTGATTGAAATGTAATTTTTGTTGTGTGTTATAATAAGGGACATACTAGTGACCAGCGTGGTGACGGATTTGGCAAATATTGAGATAAGTGGCTAGAGTGAAATAATTAAATGACAATTTAACGATCAATAGTAGGGGCCCTTAGGTAGTTAAAGGACGTATCTGGAAATATTTCTGTTGTTAAAAATTGTGGTGTGATTTTTATTCTTTTGTACTTGTTATTTTATTGACAATATAAGTGTATTTCCAATAATATTATTCTCATGGATTATACCTTTGTTTTTAACTTCTATGTTTATCCAGCAAGTGGTATTCTCCTTTTAAGCTAACCTTTCAATGTTAGTTAGCTAACAAATTCAAAAACTTTAAAATATTGAAGCAACAAAAGATTCTCTCACTTTACAATGCAAACATAAAAATGGTCATTAAAAAAATCTTAAAATGAAAAAAAAATGTTCCATTTAAAAGAAAGGTCTGAAATATTTATGATCTAATAATATTTCTTTAATTCACTTTCACTATACGTTTTTAAATTAAAAAAACTCAATAATACGCCAACTACTGAAAGTTAAAAAAAAACAACAAAAAAAACTTCTTAATTATAAAAACAGAAATTGTATCACGAAAAAAACTATTGATATAAATAAAATATAAATGTCTAAATAGTAGCTTCGTAATATTAAATCACTTATAGGATAATTATTATCATTTAACTTAAACTAATCAATACATAGTAGGCCGTTGTAAAAAGTGCTTTCTCTCCAAATTAGTAGCTATTTTTTTTTCCCCGTATGATTGCCGAATTGGTAGAAACCTTGCCTTTTTGCTTTTGTTCCGGGGCTTGCATCATTCTGTAAAACAGAAAAAAAGTTATGTAAAATTAAGTTCACAGTACATATATGTGATTTACATTTGTTTTACTTGACGTTAAGAAAGAACGGAGAATTAAATAGTCTCTAAAGTATAAAATGCTCTCATTCGAATTTCTTATTTGACTTTGTTAAATATATATATATATATATATATATATATATATATATATATATAAACACACACAGAGCCGAGGCTTGCCTATCTGTTACCCGGGTTAACTTGTATTCTTCCCCCTTCACCTACGATTTGAGTAATGCTAGTTTGATTTTTCTTCTATCTTCTGAGGTAAGATTTTGTCAACAATGATAGGGCTGCCGCACCGGGTTTTTGCACTTTTTTAACCATAGAATTTTGCGGCCATATATATATATATATATATATATATATATATATATATATATATATATATATATATATAATGAAATTTTCACTACATAATACTGAATCTATTTTATATGTGTAATATTTTGTTAAATGTTGTTATACACTTATCAATCGCAATGCCAGGTCGATGTGAAATAAAAAAAAATTGCAAAAGATCTATTTTTCTATCTTTTTTCAACTGTTTATTTTTTTTTTTGTCAAATATACTTAGCCATCTCTGGGATACTTTAAAGAGAAACTCTTGATATTTAAAAAAAAAATATGACATGTTTTAGCTATTAAACATTACACAAAAGTCCAAGCACTGATTTTTTTCCACCTTATATATACAGATTACATTTAAAATCAAAATGGTAAAAAAATCACAGGTAAAATGCTAAAACACAATAATAAAGATTTTCAGATGACTATACTAGTCGATAATACTTCTTTTTTGAGACATAAACTTATTAATGTTAAAATTCTCTTACAATGAATACGCTGTGCATCTCATATTTCTTTTTTTTTAATTCTTGTTAAATATCTTAAGCTTTCTCCCACGTTTGTCGTTATCTCAATTTTTTTTTATTAAAGTAACACTTCTCTCTAAAAAAAGGTAATTCATGTGTTTAGAGCAGTGGTTCCCTACGGACCCACAGGGGTCCCTGTCATCATTCAGGGGGTCCGTGGAAAATTCAAATTCATGTGGGGGTCCCTGAACAACTTTAAGTGGTCCGCGAAATGTTTAATGTAAAATAGTAAAATTATGATCTACTGCTATTATTTTGGAAATTAAAATAAAAAACATTAAATAAACTTGTAGTGCACGGTAATTAAATTAATAAAAAGCATGGAGCGGTGTGAGACAGATGGCCGAAAACACGTTTATACTTGATCCAGGAATGGAATGACGCCGCTGCACGCACTAACTTGTCTACAATATAAACGTAAACTATAAAAGAACTGTACATCGTATATCAAATTTAGTTATATGTTATGCAGATAAAAAGTGTATAAACTAATTTTCTCAGTCTTATACAAAAAGGATAAAGAATTAACGTTTTTTTTTCAAACAGTCAAAGAAAAATATATGAAAATACCGTCGCTGCAACAACTCATAGGGACAACATCTTAGAGAGCTGCACGGGAGTCAAAATCACACCCAGTCCCACCCGCTCCCAAAAGAAATTCCCCCCAGTCCCACCCGCTCCCGCGAAAGTTTTTCCCAGCCCCACCCGCTTCCGCGAAAATTTTACCCAACCCCACCCGCTCCCGCGAAAATTTTTCCCAACCCCACCCGCTCCCATCAAAAAAATTTTCTATAACTCATAAATAATGGTTTAAAAATTTGTTTATAGAAATCCATGGAAGAAGTAACAATAATGTCTTCTGAAACGCTGTTTACCATGACCTTCAAATCACTTGTCGAATTAGAAGTATGTCTGTCTGTTTCATTCTTATTTGCTCGCTCCTTTGTCACAACTCAAAAACCAATCAAACTCGAGGCGTTGTTAGTACAATGATTTATTTACATAAATGTACATCAGAAATTCATTAGAATACAAAAGTCCATAAATGAATACACTTCAATAGTTCACTCTGCCTCAACTCTGACTAACTAGAGATCTCTAAAACTCCTCATAACTACGAACATCTCCTCACTATGACTTGTAACTATCTCTCTTCTCTAACTCTAACTGGTCGTCATTGTTAACCCTACTAGCCTGTCAGATGTCGCCTCTCGGTCTTCACACCTTTGCTGTCTACTATTCTATTGTTTCCCCACCTTGTCCTAAGTCGTCTGTCACCTTATCACCCTTATCGGTATTACTCCTAACTCTTAGATATCTATTATATTAAAACGTCAAAGGGGATAGTCTCTGTCTCTAAATCTACTCTAGCTCGTCAAAATAAGTTCATTATTACATTGAAAATAATTAATATTGGGGGTGGGGGTATGTATTTTTTCGTGTCAACTTTACAAAAATGACGATTTTCAACTTTCGGTAGTATGAGAATTAACCTGTCTAACCTAGTCGCAAATGGTATCGCCTGAATCGTAAAAATGTGTAGTTATATTATTGCTAATGATGTTTTGACCTAAATACCAAGAATGTCAAGGAAAGGCCATGAACTAGGTGTGTATCATACATCACACATCATCCCAAGATCATCCGTGCGATTTGATTGATTCATCAGAAGTCTGCGAGAGTCCCACTCAAACAAAACCCAAACCCACGGGACTCCCGCAAAAACAAAACCCAAACCCACGGGACTCCCGCAAAAACAAAACCCAAACCCACGGGACTCCCGCAAAAACAAAACTAATCCCATGGGTCTCCCTATAAATTTATTTCCAATCCCGCGGGAGTCCCGCGGATTCCGCGGGACTCCAGCGAATCCCAATCCCGTGCAGCTCTCTACAACATCTAAGCGAGATGATGATGGACTGATTGCTGCTTCTTATAACATTTCTTTATTGGTTGAGAGGTCCGGAAAGCAGCATACTATTGGTGAAGAACATATTTTACTACCTTGAAGTGAGGTAATACGCACCGTATTACACAAATCAGCTTTCGACATTATAAAAATAATTCCACAGAGTAATATCATAGTACAAATAAGGATTGACGAAATTGCTCAGTCCGTAGAAAATTCTTTATGTGATTACTTAAAAACATCTGAATTTTCTATACAGCTTGACGAGTCCACTATACCATGAAGCGAATCTTTACTTTTAGCTTATGTAAGAGTTGTGAAAGAAGAAAATTTGTGTCAAGAATTGTTATTTGGTAAATTTTGGAAACAAAAGATGAAACGTTATTTACTGAATTGAAAAGTTTGTTCAACGTAAAAGCTTTACCCTTGACTAATACTATATCTGTTGTTCCTGACGGTGCTCCGGCAATGGTACGAATTTAAAGAGGTTGTCTAGCATACTTATAACAAGCTGCACAAAATACATTTTTAGTGCATTGTGTCATTCATTGACATCATTTGGTCGCAAAAAATCTTAGTGAACTTTTGCATAGATCACTAGATTATGTCATTAAATTAGTTAATAAAATCAGAAGGAATGTCTAAAATTAGATATTGTTTTCTCATCTTTGTTTGAAAAATGACGATGACTATAACTGTTTACTTCTTCACACAGTAGTACGTTGATTATCTAAAGGTGCATGTTTGAATTATTATTTGCGCTCGTTGATTCAGTGTTGGAATTCATGGAAAGCAAAGACATTGATTTTCTACACAATTAAACATTACCTATATGAGTGATTCATTTGACACATTTAACGAACATAATTTGAGCCTACAAGGTGACAAATTAAATTTAATTACAAATTTTAGCGTGATAGCTGCGTTTGTTGTAAAACTTGGAAAGCTTTCAGATTCGAAATAGCAAAATAAAGTTGAAGATCAACTTGCTTACTATCAAAACTTAACGGTTCTTCATGCAGACCTGAGTCAAAGATTTGAAGACATTCTTCGCTTCGATATTCCCAACTGGGCGTAGAGCCCTTCACGTTTGGACACAGATGAATTCTGATGAATCAATACTAATACAGCAGCAGTTTATTGAAATATTCGCAAGTGAGGAATTTAAACCAATCTTTAAACAAGGGTACCACAAATTCTGGTTACAAAAACAGATCCCAATTTTATATCGTGCATTATGTGTTATTGTACAGAAGCTGTTGACAGATTTTCCGCCTTACTATTTGGTAGAACGTTGATTCAGTGCCGTTATGAAATTCATCACACACAAACACACACACATACACAAACACAATAACATAAACCAACCAGAAATTAGTTCTCGTGGGAATTTGCAGTCACTACACACAAACATTGAGGTGGACTTAAATACACTCATGTCATCTCATCAAGTTCATCCAAGTAATTTTTTTTTTTATTTTAAACGAAAAGTATAATTTCAATAAATACTTTTTCAACAAAATGTTTTTTTTTTAATTTATAATTGTCACACCATGAATTTATGCAGCTTTTTCACTTGGGGGTCCGTGGGCAAGTTTTGACTATAAAAGGGGTCCATGGGTCAATAAAGTTAGGGAACCACTAGTTTAGAGCGTACTTAAAGGTTTATTTAAAAGGAAACACAGATTGGTTTACCCCCCACCCCAACACTCGCATCCCTTTAAAAATATTATAAGAAGACCTGATACACTACAAAAAAAAAAGACTCATTACAAAATATAATAGGTATTTTCTAAGTTGGAGTCAAACTTAAGTAGATTTGAATAAAAATGAATTATTTTTTTATTTTTTTTTACAAAATATTTGAACAAAGTAGTTTTAAAAAAATAAAATGAACTTTTTAGTCGCACATTACCTGAAGTTCGATTCTGTAAACGACAACTTTTCTAATTTGATGACACAAACAGTCAAATATTACCAAGTTACTACTTTTAAGTATGCTATGTTATCAGACAAAAGTTTGAACTCAATTAAAAAGTATAAGCTGAATGTGAGAAAAAATAAAATGATTTTAAAAAGGAGGAATTGATCATGAATTACTATCAGAGGCTTTCTGATAGATAGGCGGCACAGTCTGGTGTCTAGGCTCTATATTTTGGGGAGCTGGGAGGTTGGCCGGAGCAAGAGGCACAGCAAAAATAAATTTTATTTACAGCATCTAAATATGGTTCTGTAGTTCTTTTTTTTTTGTCCAAAAGAACTATAGAACGTCGAAAATTGTCTTTATCCTTTTAATTTTTTTCTTTCTGTTTAAGAACTGTTTCATTAGGTATATCCATGTATCTTATGTAGTGTCAGCCATCAGTGCATTAGCACTTTTTCATGAGTCATCACACACGAAATAATCATTTTTTATTTAAAAAATAATACCCCCCAAACGCTATCACCCCTTCGGACAAATGTAAAAAAACAGCAACTGTAAAACCTTTTATTCGAACATACATTAAAAGAGAGAGATATATAATGTGAGTGGGCATGTGTACGTGCGGGGGGAGGGATGTATTGACTGAGCACATCAAACCATTACGTGATTTAGAATGTTACTTGTAATATCACTCTCTCTAAACATCACTTATATATGCATTACACTGATAAACAGTGAATTTATTGCCAGTGATATTTGAATCATTTTATACAAAGTCAACTATGCTGATTTAGAATATGTAAGTGCTTTTGCTAGATTGGCTCTATTTTTCGAGATAATTAAAATTAATGAAATAATGTATGCACCGTGTTTGAAAATTGTTATTGCATGAAGTAAAATAGTATACTAGCAAATAGTAGTGAAACTGATAATGGTCATGCAGAAATTTGTTCAAAAATATGTGTAATAGTGTTATAGAGGAAAACATTTTCATTTGAAAAACTAATTATGTCTAATTAATTAATTAATTAATTAATATGTTTATTGTCTATGGTAATGCATTAGCAAATCGCTGTTTGCTCGACTTCCTTTTGTGTGTGTCGTTGGGTCAATTGCGCTGGAGGCTCCAACAGTTGTCAGCCATCATATGTATGTCCCATCTTCCTTGATATCTCACCTCCATCCCCCTCATATCCTGATGAAACCTCTCACATTGTTCCTCACTAAAGTCCCCAAGGTTACCTGGACATTTGTCTAAATGACAGTGCAGGTAATGTACCTTGATGTTCATATTTGTTCCAATGTTTCTGAAGTTAGCGAGCATATCTTGCACCAGTTCTTCGTAATTCTCTGATCTGTTATTACCTAAAAAGTTCCTGACAACTGAAACAAAACTGTTCCATGAAGAAGCTTCAAGGTGATCCATGAAATTAGTAAAATTTCGATCGTTGATGAGTTTCCGAATCTGAGGACCGTAAAAAATCCCAGCTTTCAGCTTCTCCAGGCTCAATCCGGGAAATGATCTGCAAATATACTTGAACCAATTGCCATATTTGTCCAAAGCCTTAACAAATTGTTTCATTAAACATAATTTGATATGAAGCGTTCCAAAAATTATCTTATTTTTGTCAACCAGTGCCTTGTTGATGATATTTTCTTTACCTCCAGCCATGGTTTCCCTTGCAGGCCATGTCACTCTTGTCCAATGATCTTGCCTTGCCCTGCTATCCCAAAGGTACATGCAGCATGGGTATTTAAAGTATCCTGACTGCTGCCTAAGCAAGAAGTTTACCATTTTTAGATCAACACAAATTGACCACTGATGTCGGACTTTCTGCTATAGTATTTTGATATGCTCATACTCTTCTTTAAGTTTTGTTGAGTGGGCAATGGGAAGAGATGCATAACGGTTACCATTGTGTAACAGAACACATTTCAAGCTTGTAGTCCCATTTGGAGCAGAAGTCCAGGGATGTCATTACAGTAAACAAGATCTTCCTCTTTGCTGAATTATGGAAGAAAAACTCTTCTCTTTTCCGATAAAATGTTTTTTTAACTTCTGGTTTGAGAAAATTTCTTTTATTGAGCCTGAACGCTTTAAATCTCAGATGCTTGCTTGGACAGATTTTGGTCTCGTATTAGGTCATTGAGTTCTTCTTGGCTGAATGGTTGAGGTGTTGAAGAACTTCCTTCATAATCGCTTCCACTATTTTCACCTGCCAAAAAACTCCAGATCTTGCCTTCCGTCGGAGTCTGATGGTGAAAACTCTAATAATCCAGTAAACACTGGTATAGGAACTTCACTGCTATGTGGAATTGGTCTCCTTGCAGATTCAAGATCAGGATAATCCCACTTAGATTTCTTGTGGCAATTGAAGCCTTTAACATTCACAATACAAAAATAGCAATCAGCAAAATGGTCTTTCGGCTCTCGCCATACCATTGGTACACCGAAACTTAGACTTTTCTTCTCACCATTTGTCCACTGCCGTAGGATCTCCACACAGTTTTTGCAGACCTTATGGGGAGTTTAAGACTTGTCTTGGTCTCCCAGCTTCACACCGAAATAAGCCAAATATGCCTGCTGCACAAAGTCGGTTATATTACTTCTTTGCTTTTCAATCATGTATTCTCCACAGATGTAACATAATACATTTGGATTATTTTTGCAGCATCTTCATGATTTCTTTAGAAAGCAGCATAAAAGAGAAAAAAATAAACCAAGTTATAACTTGGTATAGTTAAATTAAGCAAAAGACACCAAACTTATTGCATTTGTTTTACACAAAGGGTATAATTATATTTTGAAGGATGTCCAATATCTCAAAAACTAGAGCCAATTTAGCAAAAGCAGTGGCAGTTTTGAAATCAGCACCCATGAATTGTTATAAATTCATTCAAACATTCTTGGCAATTCGCTAAAAAAAATTTTTGTTGATCTGTGTTATTAAATCTTAGGGGGAAATGAAATGAGTAAATATAAAAACAAACTTGTAAAACAAATATAGATTTATAGAGTAAAAAAATATTAACATGTTTTTTTTTTTTTAAATTTGTTTTCTAGAAAAAAAAATCATAAATCCTGGTTGGGAAGGGAGGGGAGAAGAAATTCCTTTTGGGGTTTATAGTCATTGGGAGGGGGTCCCAATCACCTTAAAATTATTATTTAAAAAAAAACCGACAGAAAACATGGAATATTTAAAGAAAAGTGTGGGAGGAGGCAACATACCAAAGTAAGTGCCGATTGGACTAAGCGTATCACGATGCAAAAATATTAATGTAAATGGAAAGTTTTAATGCCAGATAATTGTTTTAGTGTAGATCTAAAATTATAACGATAACTTATGGGTCAAGTTTAGTTAGAGTATTGATCTATCTGTCTAGATCCATTAACTTTGAATGTAGATCTGCGAATGAGGTGTAAGTTGATTGTGATAATATTGTTATAACTTTGCTTCACTTACCCCCCCCCCCCCTGGGTTGCACAAATGTCCCGAGAGGAATGATGCAATCACAACTTTTGTACGCCTACACATTTTTAATTTGGTCGTTCACCCTCGACTTAGTACAAGTGATGAAATATTGTTATTTGCCACCTACACTTACACTCCCACGCAGTGACCTTCACTCTCCATTTTGGCGGGAAAACGATGGATTTGGCGTGGGTGAGACTGCCTATAAAAGGAACTTTGCTGTGATTCAGGGATCAATCAAGACATCCGACAGATAACAACAAGTGTGGAGATGAACACTGTATAGCTGCGAGGAGCTGACCCAAGTATCAGTGCCAGACGACAACACAGAAGAACTATACACACGAGAAAGAGACGCCTGGTCTGTTGGTGCAGCGATATGCACAAAATACAGTTTTCGCTTGGACTATTACACTGTACAACAAAATAAAACACAAATTGTGTAACTTAAACTAAATCATTGAGTTCAGGTTGTTCGACGAGATGAGGTTTATCGTCTTCAGGTGCATCAAAGCTGTCATCACTTTCATGAACGTAAGGAATAGACGCTGATTCATAACTTTCGACAATGTCAATGTCACTAGGAGGCACCTGAATCAGCAAGGTGTCGTCATGAGACACAGGTCTAATCGCAGCAGGTACATTAGGATATTCAATCTTTTCCTTGTTTTTACCAGAAAATCCTGCTGTCTTTGTCATGCAAAAGTAACAATCGTTGATATGGTCTCGTGGTTCTCTCCAAACCATAGGAATGACAAAATTCTTTTGCCCTTCAGCCACTGCGTCAAATTCGAGTAGCATGACCCACAAATGATGTGTGGTGCCCATTTCTTGTCTTGGTCTCCAAGCTTCATACTAAAGTAAGCATTATAAGCACATTTGACCAAAGGGGTGATATAGATATTTTTCTCAGTGACTTCATAGTGAATAATCCACAAACATAACAAAAACTGTCAGGATGGTTTACACATCTGCGTCTCTCAGCCATCTTTTTAAACAAATTGTACTTATTACTTTAACTAAACACGTATAAGTTCCGTCTAGACGGACTCCGTATTATTTTTTTAGGGTCCGTCTATAGATGTGCGCGTGCGGGACAATCGAGATTATTTTTTTTTCGGGTTTTTCATTTCATAATCTTATTTATATTTAGTAAATTTGAAATATGTAGGCTACTCTAAATTTTTTAAAGTGTGACGCAAAACAAATGTAATAAACAAATAAAAAAAACATGTATAAACAAGCAATTAAGCCTGTTCCATTCTGGACACAGGACGTGTTAGCGCATTTTCATAATTGAAAACATTCTAAATTATAGTCATTTAATCGTCCGAAAACTCCGTCAATTGTTGCATAGCTCTGATACTTTCAATTAAACTCAGAACACAATCTTACTATTTCATTTGATGAGTTTCTTAATAAATCTTGGTGAAACTACGTGCTGCAGTATTTCGCACCAAATGAACGGGTTATTGAACGTACAATGTGTATATATAATATATAAGCCCCTTAGGAGCCCTGAAGCCCGGCCCTCAGAGGTCCTATCGCAAAATGAACTTTTGATGTACACATGGCAGGCCAAGACCTACAAAATGATATATACATCATGGGTCTAGGACTTATAGTTGCTGAGATATAGCGCTCCTTTATTAATATAGCTTATATAGTAAAAAACGGTACTAAGGCCCCTTTTACGGCCCTGAGAGGTCAGATCGCGAAATGAAAAAAAGTAATTTCTTGGCAGGCCAAGACCTACAAAATGATATATACATCATGGGTCTAGGACTTATGGTTGTTGAGATCTAGGGTGATGACGGACGGACAGACAAAACGGGGACAATAGAGCATTTTTTTTCGAAAATGCTCTAAAAACATGTATAATTCTTTATAATCTGTATCAATAGTTATCACTGCACTCTGTATATATATAAAATCACCTAACATCTTATAATTTGCAAAAAAAGTGTCGCACAGTGTTATAACCTGTACATTGTAGACTGTGAATACATCTTAACCCACGTGTCATTGAGTGTCTACCTAGAGAGATTTTGGAAGAGAGAGAGAGAGAGAGAGAGAGAGAGAGAGAGAAGAGCTCGCTTCAAGGAATTTGAAATTTTATAAACAGTATCTATTTCAAGAGGCGGATAAAGATTTATTGGGACCCCGGGAGCAGAATAAAATACCCCCCCCCCAAAAAAAAAAGGCTCATTAGCTAGATAGCCTAATTATATATCATATATAATAATATTCATTTCGAGTCTGCGTCAAATCGAAAGCGGAAAACAAGAATTCAAAATGGCGTCTTGCCAGCGTATCGATTCGAGAGATGTTTTTTAAGAATTCACAGTTTTGAATTGATTATGTGGTTTCAATCGTGAAAGCCAAATGCCAAAATTTAAATAATTCCATTTAAATATTTTTTTGTTTGTTTTTGTGTATTTCTACAACATATTAGCTACAATTTTAATGTATAATCAGAAAAAAATTGCTCGGTTATGCAATTTCCCGCGAAAAGAAAATAACTTTAAATCATAAGAGTTCATTCTGTTTTCTGACGTCATCAAAGTTTGCTAGACGTGCCCCGAAAAAAAATACGTAGTACGCTTAAACGTATCCGGAGACTGCGTAAAAAAAAATCTTTGTATATTATATATTGTGTCTTAATGGTCCTTTTTAGGGCCACTACCATATTATGTGTCTTAACGGTCCTTTTCAGGGCTAATGAAAGTTTTACAATTAGCTTGAGTTTGCTTGCTGCCAAGAGTTTTAATAAAAAGATTTGTTTCAGGACCACCTAAAAGTAAAGTTTATTTAATTAAGGTACATTTACAAGTAAAATATGAACAATGTTGAGGTTAATTCATAGTTATTAGTATTTTAAAAAAGTGCTGCAAATGTTTTGCGGGTACAGCAAGTATATATATACATGTATGAATTGCGGACGTTTCGACCGCGTATTGTTTGACCATCAGGCAAGTCAGCCTCAAATGTTTTACACCTACCTATTAATGTTGTAAAACACGGTACATTTTGTACATCTCATTGACACTTTTATTTTATAACGTCATTTTATTTCTTGTTTTATTGATTTACTGACATTCAACCAAATTCATTGATTCAAAAACACTTTGCATGTAAATTTAACAAACTATCTTACAATCATTTGTACTGGAACCAAATAGAAGCAGTAAGCCATGTTAACAGAACAAGCATATTTTTATCAAAGGCTTTAGAACACAACAATTTAACAAAATAATATATCAATATTTTTTATCCTTCCCCCCCCCACCCCAATTTAAAAAAATGCGCATATCAAATTATGTATTGTTTTGTTTAAAAAAAAATGTAAATGCAATGTTTAATTTAAAAAACAAGGGGGGGGGGCATCAACCGTGAAACACAAGTGAATTACCTTGTACAATGAGACCATAAACTATTAATTAACATCTAAAGAATCAATTTACATGTAGTTACAATTATATACTTACGTAGTTATTTTTTATGTAATTATAGTGGTTTATTTTTGGTAAAAAACTTTACAATTAATCAAGAGTTGGCTTAGTAAATTTTTTACACGTATAAGTACACACTGACACACTACAACTTGTACTATGTTTTTCTTATTTAACGCCTATCAGTTCCGCTATTTTCAACACTTTTTAACCACACTCCATTCCTATGTGAAAGTAAGGTCGCAGCAAGAAATGCAAGTCAAACAAGCTCATGCAGTTTAGGGCTCCGTCTGGTGCATTTATCTGTTATAACAATTCCAGTAAACAGTGGAGTGAGTTGATCAGAGAGGCCCGTCGTAGGGCCGGAGATAGCTGAGGCAGCCCATGCTTTTTACAGTGGTGCGATCCATGAAATTACTGTGAGCCGCATTCCATTTTTTACATAGTAAACATATATTATAAAGACTCGCACCATAATCAATTTTTTAAGTTTTAGTCATGGGATAATAGGAAAAAAAAACTGATACACAGTGAGTCGCGCTGAGCTAATTAAAGAGCCGTGACCTTGACAATATTTGTACCTAGGGCCCCGAAATAATAAGCATTTATCACATTGTATTGCTGTGTGTACTTGTCAATTACTCTTAACAACCTGGAAAAAAAAATTGACTAAAGCGCAGCATTCTTGTGCTCGGGGCGGAATAGGCGCAATCGGCACAAGGCCGCCATGGCAAAAATAAATACTACAATGCCAGAGTAATATTTGCCAAGGAAAAATAGTTAAAGTTTCGGTATTAAGGGGACTAATACAGCGTCGTTTGCCTTACAACACACAATGACATGACTAGAATGTCTGTTTTGTGATCAGTGGCGCAACCAGCAAAAAATGCTGGGGGGGGGGCTCACATATAGAAAAAGAAATGCTGGGCGGGCCCTCACATATAGAAAAAATACAGTTTGATAGTCTTTTTAGTAATTTTATATAGTAAAATATGTATTGATGATTTGGTCTGGGGGGGGCTCAAGCCCCCCTGCCCTCCCTGGTTGCGCCACTGCTTGTGACTATTGACACTGTTTCCTTCTGCTTTTTCTTTTTGCCTTGTAACACAGCGTTTAGTTTGTATCAGTTAGGTGACATACAATCTTCAAACGCGGACCTCCTTAGGCATGGGGCCCTGCCCGTTACTACCTTGTAAGACTATAAATGATAGCAACGAGTCTTTAACCGAATACAGTGTTGCTTAGCATCTAAAAATATTAAAGAACTTAGTTTACTAACTGCACCCTGCAAAACCTTTGCATAGAGTTTTATTCCCTCGATCAGTAGGCTAGGTTATTTTAGTTTCCATCAGATTCGTTTTTTTAATGTTTTGTATTAATATTGTTCACATTTGACAATTTTAAACTAGAATACTCTTGTATTAATTCTCTACTTTAATTTAACGCTTTAATATAGATACTTGGCATATTTTGAGTTCTATTCTGTTTAAAGTACCGTCTTTGTTTGGGCGAGTGAAATAACAACTACATACTAAGGTCAATTTGATTTTCCCCAATTGTTTTTGATGTGGGGCTAATGAAAGTTTTTATTAATTAGAAAAAAATGATGTCTAATGGGGCCCATTATGAAGCCCGGGCCCAGGGTACACGTCTGGCGCTGTCATTAAATCTCTGTCTATTTCTTTGAAATAACAATCGGATTATAAATTTTGTATGTGTTTTGTTTTTAATGTATGGTAGAAAAAAAATACAATAGAGACATTGATTGAATATATTTAAACCTGTGACAAAGTGTTGAATAAGTAAAAAAAAATACGATGGACATTAACCAGGATTTTAACAATAAATTAATATTATATCTTTATCCTTTAGGAGTTGAAGGCCTATGGATGAGTTCTTAGTACTCATCTTTTATCATAGAATTTAAAAAAAAGTGCAATGTATACTTTATTCACTTAGATTAGTTTAGTGTAAATGATCTTGATGTGTTGGATGAAAATGATAGACGTAATTAAGATAGACAGTTTATTAAATCTATTCAAATGATAATAAATGATAAAAAACAAGATAATACCTGTTTCTTTTTTTTTATTCTTTATACTGAATATGTAGTTCTATAGAAATGTTTCCCTCACCTGTTCCAGCTCTCTTTCCTCCTGAGAGTTGTCTCCCGGTTGGTCATCTGCCACATATCCTGCAACACAGCTGATGGTCAACAGAGTCATCAAACAGAGAACTAAAACAAACTTTTTCATTTTCAGCAGCCTGAGATAAAATAAAATGTATAGAATGAAATACAAAAGTCTGAACGGCTACTTCTACACTTTACTGTATTAAATTGATCAAATAATTAAATTAAAATTAATTTTTGTTGGTTGACTCGTGTTTATTCAATATGATAAAATAAATTCCTACAGGTAGCTCAACATGCACTAGTCAAGGTTTAACTTTGGTCAGAAAGTGTATTTTAGCGAATTGTATCTGACTACATAAACTTGTCTCCCTTTATAAAGGTTTCAGAAACAATAGAAACGCATCATCGATTTCACCGATATATCTACCACCTGTTGACATGTGATACATGTTTTGTCAACAAGTCACAGGGGGGAATGCAGGCGACCGATTTATTATCTCATGGTGTGGTGTAATAATGTCGGTTAAATAGTAGGTCAACTTTATTGTATCGAATATATATATATATATATATATATATATATATATATATATATATATATATATATGCATATGTTATGGCCAAAGCCTGAAGTTCGGCCAGTTTCTGAATTAGCCGGCTATTTCGCAGTTTGTTCAAGGTGTGTGGCCAATCTCCGACCGATGTACTGGAAATGAATATTATAATTATCATTACAGTATACAAACACCATAATCTTGAATGACCTTTTTCTTCCGACTTTGGCTAATCACCCCATGCCATTTTGCAAACTATTTGGCCAAAAATCCTGAAACCTAGAAAAAGATTGGAAATTGACCAGTCATTGTGATGTCAGATTTTGGGCTTTTGCCTTAACATAATATATGTTACCGCTACTGGTCTATTAGTCTCAAGGTCACTCACATTTTATTTGGTAAATGTACCAAGTTGTATAACAACTCTATGTAAACTAGAGTTTAGATATTCTTGCGAGCTTGCAAAATATGGTGTGTTGTTGTGTTTGTTTTGTTTACAAAGTTATAAATCAAAAAAGGCATTTTCAAGATTTTGATATATTTTAATCTTGATTTATTTAATCTCCGTTTAACAAAAAAAAAAAAGGTAAAAAGAAAACTTGGGACCTAGTTGGGGAGGGGGCGGATTGACCGTATTGTCTCCAGCAGTTTATGGACACCGACGGATTTCTCTGATTAAAACTCCATTTTTTTATAAATCAGATTAATTTACATGACGAGGACGCTCACAACATAGTCATCGGAAATATGTTCATATAGCACCTCTTACAGTGTCCGTAATATTACATACAGTTATGGCTATCTGTACGGAATGTGACACTCGCACAAATTAAACCCACAAATTAACAAACATGAGTAGGTTTGTCCAGTTTAACTGTATACATCACAGGAACAGTGGATACAAACCGTCTGTAAAAAAAAGCTTTAACGGGGCTTACACTGCATAGACACTAGGTGGAAATGTTCAAATTTACTCACGGTTAAATTGCACAAAAACATGAACATCATCTACATTTACTATAAATAATGAAACAATAACAAAAAAGACATCAAAATAGGAACAAAAAATCTATTAATGATGGTGGGAAACAAACACAAGCTAATATGACGTCATCTATTACACAACTAGACTAGTCGGTCGTGCAATAAACATTGAATGAAACTCGACATTTGAGGTTCGTATGGTTCGTTGTTTAAACACAGAGGTCGTCCCATTGTTCGTTACGTGAAACGTTTGTCTGTGAGGTGTTCACTAAGTGGACTCTACTACAACAGTTCGTTTTATTGTCAGGGGGAGGGGGGATTATGGGTGTGGTGAGTGCGTTCTTTTTTATAAAGGTGGCGGTAGTCACACAGATTAAGAATCACTGTACCAGCATCACAGTTGTTGTCTTATCGATTTATATTATTGATTTTGTATGAAGAAACTTGAGACTACTAGTTGAATGATAAACTTTCTCTTTGCCTGTTACGAACTGTACAATGAGATTCACGTGTTGTATAATAATAAAAGACACTATGTGTTCAGCTAACAGACAAAAACTTCACATATTGTGTTGCATTATCGACAAACCACGATAGTTGTTGACTTAATGAACATATGTTTTATTTACTGTAGGGAGTAAGACAAAAACATTATTATTGTATGTGAACCTTTCAATTGCTCTACACGTTTGGAGAGCATTTCGTTATGTCTTATAGAACGTCTAATTGTTTCACAGTGAACGTCAAATTGTTACATGTACAGAGTCTGATTGTTTTATAGCGAGTGTATGATTGTTTCATAGAGAAAGTCGGATTTTTTCATATAGAGGGTATGATAGTTACATGGAAAGAGTCTGATTGTTTCATACAGAGGGTATGATTGTTACATGGAGAGAGTCTGATTGTTTCATACAGAGGGTATGATTGTTAAATGGAGAGTCTGATTGTTTCATACAGAAGGTATGATTGTTACATGGAGAGTCTGATTGTTTCATACAGAGGGTATGATTGTTACATGGAGAGAGTCTGATTGTTTCATACAGAGGGTATGATTGTTACATGGAGAGAGTCTGATTGTTTCATACAGAGGGTATGATTGTTAAATGGAGAGTCTGATTGTTTCATACAGAAGGTATGATTGTTACATGGAGAGAGTCTGATTGTTTCATACAGAGGGTATGATTGTTACATGGAGAGAGTCTGACTGTTTCATACAGAGGGTATGATTGTTACATGGAGAGTCTGATTGTTTCATACAGAGGGTATGATTGTTACATGGAGAGAGTCTGATTGTTTCATACAGAGGGTATGATTGTTACATGGAGAGAGTCTGATTGTTTCATACAGAGGGTATGATTGTTACATGGAGAGAGTCTGATTGTTTCATACAGAGGGTATGATTGTTACATGGAGAGAGTCTGATTGTTTCATACAGAGGATATGATTGTTACATGGAGAGAGTCTGATTGTTTCATACAGAGGGTATGATTGTTACATGGAGAGAGTCTGATTGTTTCATACAGAGGGTATGATTGTTACATGGAGAGAGTCTGATTGTTTCATACAGAGGGTATGATTGTTACATGGAGAGAGTCTGATTGTTTCATACAGAGGGTATGATTGTTACATGGAGAGAGTCTGATTGTTTCATACAGAGGGTATGATTGTTACATGGAGAGAGTCTGATTGTTTCATACAGAGGGTATGATTGTTACATGGAGAGAGTCTGATTGTTTCATACAGAGGGTATGATTGTTACATGGAGAGAGTCTGATTGTTTCATACAGAGGGTATAATTGTTAAATGGAGAGTCTGATTGTTTCATACAGAGGGTATGATTGTTACATGGAGAGAGCCTGATTGTTTCATACAGAGGGTATAATTGTTACATAGAGAGAGTCTGATTGTTTCATACAGAGGGTATGATTGTTACATGGAGAGAGTCTGATTGTTTCATTCAGAGAGTATGATTGTTAAATGGAGAGTCTGATTGTTTCATACAGAGTGTATGATTGTTACATGAAGAGAGTCTGATTGTTTCATACATAGGGTATGATTGTTACATGGAGAGTCTGATTGTTTCATACAGAGGGTATGATTGTTACATGGAGAGAGTCTGATTGTTTTATACAGAGGGTATGATTGTTATATGGAGAGAGTCTGATTGTTTCATACAGAGGGTATGATTGTTTCATGGAGAGAGTCTGATTGTTTCTCAGTGAACGTCTGATTATTTCATAAATAGCGACTGACTGTTTCACATATAGTGTGTAATTGCTTTACAGTGAGCGTCTGATTGTTTCACAGTGAGCACATGATTATTGCATATAGAGTGTATGATTGTCTCATAAAGAGCATGTCTGTTTCATATGGAGCATATGACTGTTTCATAGAGAGAGTCTGATTGTTTAACAGTGAAGGTCGAATTGTTCTATAGTGAGCACATGATTGTTTTATAGAAAGTTATGATTGTTTCATAGGGAGTTATGATTTTTTTTATAGAGAGCGTCTGATAGTTACAAAGATTGTATAATTGTTTCACAGAATTAGTCTAATTGCTCCCTAGTGAGCAACTGATTGTCTCAAAGACATCATCTATTGTCTTGTACAGAACGTCTTATTGCATTATAGAGAGTGTCTGATTGTTTTACAGTAAGCACCTGATTTTTTTTTTCAAATAATGCGTCTGATTGTTTCACACATATTATAATATAATTATCTGCCTGTCTCACAGAGTACGACTGATTATGTCACATTGAGCGCCTGATTATTTCTTAGAGAGCATATAATTGTTACACAGAAAGCGATTGAGGACGGGTGGTCGAGTTGTGTAGAGCGCTTAACTGTAGACTGGAGGTTCGCAGGTTCGAATCTCAATGAGAACCTAGGGACTTTTTAGGTCCTGGTAAAAGTCCCTAAGTCCACCCATTTTTAAAATGAGTACCTGACTTTAAGTTTGGGGATTAAAGGCGGCTGGGCGTTGTGCTAACCACACAATCCCTTTATATACCAATCTGCCCCGATCTGCCCTTTGGGGCCTAAGAGAACTTTACTTTACTGATTGTTTAACAGTGAGTGTCTGATTGTTTTTCAGAGTACGTCTGATTTTTTTCACAGCGAACGTTTTAATTGTTTCACAGTGTAAGTTTGATTGTTTCACAGTGTAAGTCTGATTGTTTCACAGTGTAAGTCTGATTGTTTCACAGTGTAAGTCTGATTGTTTCACAGTGTAAGTCTGATTGTTTCACAGTGTAAGTCTGATTGTTTCACAGTGTAAGTCTGATTGTTTCACAGTGTAAGTCTGATTGTTTCACAGTGTAAGTTTGATTGTTTCATAGAAAGCGACTATAAATGCACATCGTGGACTGACCAGTACTTTCCATTTCATTGTTTCCATTGTTATACTTAGGAATAAATTCTTTAAGACAAGCTCAAATGTATATCGATTTATGAAAACCTATTGAAAACATGGTTTGTATAATTTGTTTCGTTTTTATGCCATAACCTTCTACTATCACAGGACCGTAGTCAGACGGGGGATGGGAGGGGGGGTTTGAGCCCCTCCCGTTCATGACCTGAGCCCCCCTCTCCTGTACATGATTTGAGCTTTTTGAGAAAAATTAAATAGTAACGGCTATAAAACATCAATCAATCAATAATAATAAAAACTTAAAAGTTTATATTTTGGCAATTATTCAGGCTATTTTACTTATATATATATATAGCTTATCTAATTTTCGGCCATAAAAGATTCAATCTTATTGAAGTTCACTTTTGGGTATTTTGGGCAGCAACGGCATTAGGGGCTTCAACAGCCGTGTGTGAGAACAATTTCTCAACCCTCACACGAATGCTCACCCCATATCGCAGATCAATGTTACACAAGCGTCAAAGCAATCTTGTCCTGCTTGCATTTGAAAAAGATATAACAGACAATTTGAATGATAAAGCATTTTTTAGATAAATTCAATGCTAAACCACGACGTTTGCACATTTGAAAAGTATAATGAGGTTCGCAACCTTGCAATAGTTTTATAAATTGATATCTTCTTAAAACAACTATGAACTTAAATACGTTAATAAAATAACATTGAATTCTGATTTCATTTAATACATATGTATAATAAATTAATAAAGTACAAAGTGCGTGATTTCTGAGCGATGTTATTTAATTTCCAAATTTACTTTTTAGCAGAATTAATTTCATTTAAATTTATTAATTGATACTGGTCAATTTGTTGTTGATAGATCTGTTCTTTGTTTTCAATATTTTATAACACATATTACACAAATAGCTACGCTAAATTCGTACATCTGTGTCGTTATTCCCGGGTAGTACGTTAAACAAACAGTATAATAATATAAATTATAATATAATATGTAACAGTTGTGTAGCAGAACTAATGATCAATATATTTATAACAGGAATCAGGAATGGCTCAGCCTATATGAATTTATTATCATTAAACTCTTTACTATTTAAATTATTTAAAAAAAAAACTGCAACATATCCATACATTATTGAAACGTTGTTAAATTATATATTTCTAATTAATCTCCAAAAAATCGGTACCAAAAGGCATCATTCCAGATATGGAACTGCAAACAATTTCTTGAGTAGGGGACTCACCGACATCCCTTCCCAAACCTCTCCTCCCCGTTCGCACGCGTTCGGCTCTTCGCGCCTCCATCTTGCCCCCCCCCCCTTCAGATGATTTCTTCGCCCCCTCCCAAACATTTCTATGCCCCCCCCCCTGAAAATTTCTTCGCCCCCCCTTCCAAATCAAATAATCCTGGCTACGGACCTATAATATCAAACCAATATAGTACGCAGGTGAGGAGACTAGATCTCATATAGCAGATAAACCAAGTACTGTTCAATGAACGTGTTAGTTTAGTGACAAAGAATACACAGCCACGCTTACTTTTGTTTTAAAATAGATAAAATCTCTGAGAACAAAAGGCATCCCATTCACCCTCAATAAAACACTGAAAGCTCTGATCTGTATACAAATGAAGCGTATTACAAAATCAATAAATGACTTGTACTTCATAAATGTACATTAGTTCTCACCAGTCTTCAATACATTATGATTAAAAAAAAACAAGATTTACAAAAGGTCTAGCAACATGTGTTGTGACGAATACGTAGACTGGCTTCTGAAAAACATTATATATTTGCTGTATACTTCCTATAGACACATTAGTGTGTGATACAGGTTTCGCGGAGTTTGAGAGAAAATTTTCCAACTAGGATTTTGTAAAACTTTTAATCATCTATGTACATTGCAGCCTAGAAGTAAAAAAAAAAAAAAATTGAAAACATTTTATAAGGTAAGTGTTTAGACATTGAAGTGTAATATATTGATACATTAAATAATAATAATTATAAACACAACAGCATAACTAGATATAGTAAGGCACGGGGTGGAAACTGAAAATATTGACCCATTCAAGTGGCGAAAAAAAAAAATACTCGGCGAAAATGCCGACCCTTGTTGATGGCAAACTCTATGACGCCCAAGGCAAATAGTTCCATTCGCTCCATTGGCGCCACTCTGTACACTGCAGGCTGCTGTTTCCTATTACTTTTTTATCGTCATAGATATATATTTAATTCCATATTTAGTATGAATATTTATGATTTTTACAAAGAGTTGTTTGAATATGTTTAGGACCATCGGATAGAGATTGTTAACTTTAGTACAACATTTATCATTTGTTACCTCTGTATAGCTCATTGAGTTTTGGTCCATTGCAATAGTCATGGAGAGTTGGCAACGAATAAAGAGTATACATTACAGATACTGTCCCCTTAATATATAAATATATATATATTTACATCAGGGTGACAAACCATGACATTGTAATTTTTTTTAATGCTCTCAACCTTTTATTTGGTTCCATTAATGAAAATTATATTTGCAAATATAGGAGACAATCCGTTGATGTTTAGGTGTTGCTCAAAACAGTTTAAGTTTGCAAGATTACTCGAATCCACATTTTTCATATCTTTTCCATATTTGTCTATTCTATTTTAATATTTAAGTTGACAATGTTATCAATATTTTATTATTGGTTACTTTTATGAGTCATCATACATAATATACATCTTTATTTTTTTTTTGGGGGGGAAGGGGAAATTAATAAGTTAAAAAATAAAATAAGTTTGCCGGCATTCAGAACACCCGCTCTAGTATTGCATCATTGGACAAGCTTTAAAAGATTGGAACATTTCACATGACAAAATTATGGCAATCTGTTTTGATACTACTTCAAGCAACACAGGTATACATTCAAGTGCTTTTACCCTGCTGGAGAAATTAATGGGAAAATCTTTATTATACACAGCCTGTCGACACTATGTTCATGAAGTAATTTTATTACAAACTTGTATACAAAACATGTTTTGGAGCATCTTCTGGTCCAGAGATTAAGTTGTTTCAACGATTTCGTGATCAGTGGAGTAAACTTAATTCTGAATCATGGCATTTAACTGATGCAGATCTTAAAGTTAATGGTTCGCTTGTACCATCAGCAGTAGGATTTGCTGTAAATATGTTGCAAGGAGCAAAACAACCTCTCCACAATTACATAGATATTTGCAACTGTCAATTTTTTTTTTAGGAGAAACTCCTCCAGGCCAAAGCAGAATAACTTTCAGTACTCCTGGCGCTATACACCAAGCACGATGGATGGCGTAAGCACTGTACTCAATTAAAATTTACTTGATTCGACATCAGTTTCATTTATCAAAAAAAAAAAAAAAATTCTATGATTTTCGATTGTTTAACTTTGATTTACACGGAACATTGGTTTTGGGCTCCCATCTCTTCATCTGGTCCTCACAATGACCTGACTTTGATTTACACGGAACATTGGTTTTGGGCTCCCATCTCTTCATCTGGTCCTCACAATGACCTGACTTTGATTTACACGGAACATTGGTTTTGGGCTCCCATCTCTTCATCTGGTCCTCACAATGACCTGACTTTGATTTACATGGAACATTGGTTTTGGGCTCCCATCTCTTCATCTGGTCCTCACAATGACCTGACCCACCCCCCCCTGTCCTCACACGGAACATTGGTTTTGGGCTCGAAGTTGATTTAGGAACATTGGTTTTGGGCTCCCATCTCTTCATCTGGTCCTACAATGACCTGATTTAGTTTACGAAGTTGAATAATTTCAAAATATTCGACAAAGATATCGCTGAATCAGCATTTAAAGCCATTGCAGAAATGTATGGTATTTAACTGGAAACCTGGTGAGTCTCTCTTTTTCAAGCAACGATGTTTTATAACCAAACTAAAGAAAACATGTTGATTGCACTTGAAAAGCAAGCCGAAAAAAAACAAACAGGTAAAAATGCTTGAAGGCAAAAAATTAAAGGAATAATATTGTAAGCATGAACTTAGATAACTTTGTAACAGAGAAATCAAAATATTTATTTGAAGTGCTTGGAATAAATTGGACATTTATGAAAGAAAATCATCCAGACACTTGCAGTACAGCGACAGAATACAAGGAAGCACATACAATTTTTAATTCTATGAAAGCTGTAAATGATATAGCCAAAATAGGGGTGAAACTCATTTCACATTTTGCAAAAGTTTTAACGATAGATGAAACTCCATTGCAAATATATTTTGCAAACCGTGGAAGAACATCGACGTCAAAGTCCAGATGTGCGGAAGTCTACAATTGTGAATGCATTAATGAAAACAAACGAACCATCAACAACTGAACATTCTGAAATCAAACATTGAACAAAATCATATAATAAAAAATTAATTTGAATACCAAAATTAAAAATTTGTATTAGAAAACAATTTAAATGCATTCTTTTTTTTTTTTTTTGGCGACCTTTAAATATGATAATTTCAAGTTCTTTGAGCAACATCTAAATATAACCCTAATATATATATATATATATATATATATATATATATATATATATATAGATAGACAGATAGATAGATAGATAGATAGATATATAGAGAGATAGATAGATAGATAGAGAGATAGATATATATATATATATATATATTAGATATATGACTATTTTTT